>CM076584.1:27541054-27882534 GCA_034641835.2 Pinus albicaulis | reverse complement strand
GGTTAAACACCCAAATTTCTCCATAACTGAACGAAGTACACATGTTTATATTCAGGTAATCCTCCTATGTATTTCATTAGAGTTTCTTGTGTATGCAAGGGAATATCAAGCATTAATGCCGTCTTGCGAAACTCATTTGTGTATTATTTCACTGATTGTCCCTTTTTAACTTTAATAATTTTCCATTTGGTTAATTCTTTCTCCTTATATCCCAATGGGTAGAATTTTTTTCTCAGTGCAGAAAAAAAATCATGCCATGATGGAAAATATTACCAAGCTACCGAGTCCCATGTTGTAACTTACTCTACCATCAAATGAGTGTTGTTCCTTCTAGAGAAAGCAAAGACAATCGAAACTTGCCCACGTCATCAAAAATATGTTGCACACTACTATACATCTCCATCTATCTAATCTACTTATCAATTTTCTGAGCATTGATTTAACCATTATACATTGGTAAGTCGATTTTCAAATCCAATTTAAGAAAAGGGTTTGGAGTAGATGGCTCAGTTTGAACACCAAAAAGAGAAGAGAAAGTATCCTTTTGATCATCATCATTTTCTATCTTTTTAAGTGAATCAGATGGTCCTTCATCTTTAGGATTTTCAGAATATGATGTCTCAACTTGCTCATATATGGGTTTATATTCCTCTTTTTCCTTTTTTAACTCATGGTACATCTCCTCAACCATGGCTCACAAGGTCATGAAACCATCGAAAAATCTCACATCATATACAAAAGGATGATCATCTCTTCCTTCTTTAGCGATCCCTACCCCTCGAGTTGTCCTTCTTCTCCAGCCAACATTTTCATCTCCAACAATTTCTTCTTCAGCATGCCTTGATTTTATCCTGGAGATCATGCACACTTAAGCCACACTATCAATAATCCGTTGTGATACTAATTCATCTTAAATATCAATCGAAATTGCTACTGGTTTATTAACTTTTTAAAAGTGTTTTCATGTAATTAAAAGCACCATTAAAAAGAGCTAAATTTACATAGGCAAATTGAATTGAAAGTGTAGCACGTAAACAAACCACACAAGATACAATGACACTAGCACGTTGATAATCATGTTTGGCTATCTTCAAGCCTACGTCTCTGAGCCCGGTCCTTAGCGGTGAGTCCTATTTATTAAAAAATATAAAAATGATTGTACATGAAAATCTAAGGTCCCGATCATGAAAATAATGTCACCAGTGTGTTCGGAAGGCCTCAAAACCCCTATTTCAAGACTTTCAGCAATCAAAATGGTCTCCAAATGGCCACAATAAGCCAAAAATACTTTCCGTTGAAACTTAAAAGGAATTGAAACTTTAAACCAAACAAAAAAATGAGCATGTGGCTTAATGGTTGAGTGCACAAGTTATAAAGGCAGAGGTCGGGTGTTTAATCCTCACTGTATGTGATTTGTTTAGTGATATGTCAACGACGATTGTGTGATATATATGGAAAATATTTATTTTCAAAATTTTACCATGGTGGATACATTGCATACGTTAATGTTTTATGGCCCAACGCCCATCCATAACATAGGGGTTATAATACGTGCCCATCATATTTAACATTCAGCCATTGCTAAGGTTGGAAGCAGTAAAAAATGGTGGGCTCCACCAACCTTTATTCATATCAAATTTAAATAAAATATCTCGACTATACATAACAAGAAGCACTAGTTCCCCAGTGGTAAGTTTCATGAAGTATGGCCAATGGGTCCAGGGTTCAAATCTCGTCGGGTTCGCTTGATCGATCCATAAAAATTTTGACCAATCTTGTAAGGCCACATGTCACCCTACGATAGGACCATGTGTTGCCTTGCATTTGGTCCAAATTCAACCAACCAAAGTAATCGACTTGTCAAAACCTGGACATGCCATGTGTCGAATGAAACTGTGAGCCTGGAACCCTAACCACCGTGTAGGTTTTAACCCTGTAAAAATAATTATCTACAAACAAATTCTTAAAAATAGAAAATAAACAATAGAGAGAGCATAAAACATAAAACATATATATACAAATATTTTCCCCTAGATCCCAAACCAGGGCTACCAGATTGGTTTTTCATTATATTCCTTTTAGTATTACAACACATATATATACATGCCAAATTATTCATAAACCCCATTCTATTAACCCTGCATTAGAACATAATTATAGTTCCCTTGAACGGATCTATAAAATACGATGAGCATAAAACCTTCATTCCCAAAACCATGTGCAAACCCATGCACAAAACCATAGGCGGGTTCGCCCACCTAATATAGGGTCCATGTTTTTTTCCTGAGGCACTACTTCAGACCCTCACAGGGGGGGCTGCTGCCCCTTTGTGACCTCGTTGCTACACCTGGAGCAAGTGTAGGGGGGCTACCATCCCCTGCTTCACACATAATTCTAGTCATGGAAAAAATATAACACACACCAAAACTTCTCCCATTTGTTTTCTTTCTTCCCACAGTGGGCCACGAGAAAGCATAGTCATTGGTCCAGACTTGGAACACCCATTATTTCTCTATACCAAGAGAAATTATCAGTTCTCATAGAATTCGTGAATACATCTGCAACATTCTTCCAAGAGTCCACCTTTACCAGCAAAACCTTTTTATCTTCAACCATATCTCTCACAAAGTGATACTAAACATCAATGTGCTTTGTCTTTGAATGATAAGCAGGGTTCTTAGCAAAGAAAATTTCACTTTGGATATCACAGTATATCCTTATAGCTCACTGCACCAACTCCATACTCTAACACAATCTCTACAACTAAAATTATTCCTTCCTTGCATGAGTGGATGCCATGTATTCTTCCTCTATAGTTGATAGAGCCACTGCAGATTGTATTTTACTCTTCCAACTTATTGCACCTCCAAACAGTCTAAACACAAACCCACTTGTCGATCTTCTTTGGTTTAGATCTCCAGCCTGGTCTGCATCAACCAAACCATGGATGTATAAAACTCTGTCCAATCCTAGTCTTCCATGGTAGGACAAAACATAATCACTAGTGCCATACAAATATCTGAAAACCCACTTCACTATTGTCCAATGCTCCTTCCCTAGTTTTGAAATAAACTTGGTCAATACTCCCATTGAATTTTCAATGTCTGGTCTAGTACATACCATTGCATACATCAAGCTACCCACTGCACTTACATATGGAACATGGGACATGTCCTCTTCTTATTCCTCTACCTTGGGAAACTATTCAGGAGATAAGTTCACACCTATAGGAATAGGAACCTTCACTGGTTTACTATTTTGCATATTGGACATTTGTAATATTGTCTCAACATACTTCCGCTCGTTTAACCAAAGCTTCATCTTTTCCTGATCTCTCTTAATTTCCATGCCCAAAATATAGTTTGCAGCACCAAGATCCTTCATGTAAAATTTGGAGAACAATTGGGTCTTCAAATCCTAGATAATTTCTTTGTCAATTCCAACTAGAAACATATCATCCACATACAAGACCATGTAAATAACATGGTCACCAATTAATTTAAAATATACACAATGATACTCTTTGCTTCTGGTGAAGCCAAGTCCTCGTATATAGGTATCAAATTTCTGATACCACGTCTTTGGTGACTATTTTAACCTATACAAAGACTTTTTTAACCTTCATACTAGTTATTTCTTACCCTTCACCACAAAGCCTTCAAGTTACTTCATGTAGATCTCCTCTTCCAGATCCCCATGAATTTTTTTTTTCTTCACATCCATCTGTTCCACCTCAAAATAAATTGCAGCAACAACAGATAAATCATTCTAATAGAAGTAACATTGGCAACAAGAGAAAACATATCACCAAAATTAATTCATGGCTCTCGGGAATAATCTTTTTCTACCAATTGAGATTTTTATTTCTCCACATTTCCTTTTGCATTCATATTCTTCTTAAACACCCATTTTCTCTCAATGGTCTTCCTTCAAGCAAGCAAATCCACTAGATCCCATGCATCATTTTTGTGCAAGGATTCCATTTCATCAAGAATATTCTCCTTCCAGTGTTTTCCATCCTCTAAATCCATCGCCTCTGTGATAGTTCTGGGATAATTATCAGTGATAGTTAAAGAAAAAATTTAAGATAAATTGGATGGACTATACCTTTTCGGTTGCCTTCTTTCTCGAACTGGTCTTCTCATAGCTGGACGGTTTGTGGCTCTTCCTCTTCTGAGTCTTATTCTACTGAAGAGTCTGATTCTTCATCATTTAGCCCAAACTCTATCTTCTCAGGTTCCTTTGGTAAGACTTCATGTTTAAAAACATATTTCACCTCTCTAAACACCACATCTCTAATGTACACGACGTTCCTTGTTTCCTAGTTCCAAACCTTGTAACATTTTAAACCATCCTTATACCCAATAAAAATGCACCTTTCATATTTATTATCCAACTTGGTCCTTTTCTCCTTTGGAACATGTAAATATGCATCACATAGAAATACCCTTAGATGTGAAAGAGAGCATTTGTTACCAATGAATAACTCATGTGGATTCTTATCCTCCAACAATGATGAAATTGATCTGTTAACCAGGTAACATGTAGTCTCCACTGCCTTTTCCCTAAATTTTTTGTCCTAACCGGGTACCACTAAGCATGCTTCTTTCCTTTTCCATCAATTTTCTATTCATTATTTCAGCAAATCTCTTTTTATGAGGTGTGTATGGAGTAGTCTTCTACCGTGTTATGCCACACTTCTTACAGAACTCTTCAAATTCCTTCTTGCATAAATCTCCACCATTATTTATCCTCAACACCTTTATCGTCTTCTCTATCTGGTTTTCCACTAGAATCTTAAATTATTTAAATCTATGAAATACTTTATATTTATTCCTAAGAAAATATATCCATGTATTCCTTGAGAAGTCATATATATATTACACATAGTACATATACTTACCCAGTGATGGAACCGAAAAAGGTCCAAAAACATCACTATGCACAAGCTCTAATATCTTGTTCGCCCTCTTAGCACCAAAAGGGAAACTCAAATGATTTTCCTTCCCGAATAAAAAATGTTCATAGAACTCGAAATATAGAGAGAAGTTAGACATACCTTCTACCATACCACTACCATGCAGTATCAAAAGGCCCTTCACTCCATTATGTCCAAGCCTTTGATGCAATAGCATGGTATTTTCTCCCATGATCGCTAGGCTTTCTGCTCCACTTTCAGGAGCCACAAAACTGTTGCACCCATCAATAAGAGTGCTACCCAGAAGCTTGTACAAATTTCCAATCCAAAATCCACACATTAATACCAGTGCTCCCTGAATCATCTTGCAAGTATCTTTCTTGAAAAATGTTTTTACACCTGCATCATCCATCTAACTTACAGAAATCAGATTTATGGCCAATGCAGGAATATGCAGAACACCAAAAAGCGTTTTAATCCTTCCTCCTTGCAACTTCAACTTGACTTTTCCACACCTATAAATTCTTGCCTTCCTGTCATCCCGTAGGAAGACATAACCACCATAATATTTCTCATACTCGCAGAACCACTCCCTATGGGGAGTGAAGTGAAAGGATGCACCTGAGTCAATCAACCATGCCTCATGATATACATGTGTATTTGAAGAATAAGCCAAATAAACATCCCACATTCATCTGAGGTGGTTTTTGCCTAAGGAGAAGGAGTATCATTATATCCCTTTCCTTTCTCAGGATCTTTAGATCTGCAATCCTTTTTGAATTTCCCTTTCTTTCTTCATTTCCATCACACCTTTACAAGATTTCCTGGAGATTGTTATGGTCTCCCCACTCGAACATATATATATATATATTGTTCTGGGACCTTCCTTGTATAGGTAAGGCATCTTCATTCTGGTCCTACATATTTTTCCATCTCATTTCCTCTGAAAGCAAGATTGAGACAATTTCATCAAAATTCAAGGTAGTTGTGTTACTACCTATTGCAATAACTAGACTACCCCACTAATTTGGTAGATAACACAACAAAATGATGCACTTATATTCATCTAAGATTTTAATGTCAACATATGAAAATTAACTTACCACAATATTGAAGGAGTTTAGATGCTCTGTCACCAAGTCTCCATCCTTCATTCTCAGGCAATACAACTTTTTTAGCAGGAAACATTTATTCACCAAAGAATTATATTGGTACAAAGTCCCTAACTTGACCCACAAATTCTTCACCATATCTTCCCCACATACATTCAAAAATATTGAATCTGAGATTCACAACGTATTTTTCTCACTTCCTTCTGATCCAACTTCGCCCAATCTTCATTTGACATTTTTGTTGGTTTAGTACTCAGATCTACCATGATCCATTGATATTTATCCACCAACAGATCCTCCATATTGAACTTCAACAACTCAAACTATAACCATTAAATTTCTTGATCTCTATATTTTAACTGCTCTCCATCTTCTTTCACTGAAAGAATCGATTCCATAGATCTCCCATTGGACAGGGTCTACCACAGGTTCGAGAAAAAAACCCTTAACAGCAAAGACATTCCCTTCAAGTTGAAACAACTCTGATACCAAATGTAGGTTTTAACCATGTAAAAAAAATTATCTGCAAATGAATTCTTAAAAATATAAAATAAACAATAGCGAGAGAATAAAACATAAAACAAATATACACATATATTTTCCCCTGGATCCCAAACTGGGACTATCGGCTTGATTTTTCATTATATTCCTTATAGTCACACACACACACACACACAAACATATATATATATATATATATATATATATATATATATATATATATATATATATATATATATATATATATATATGTCGAAGCATTCATAAACCCTAATCCATTAACTCTGGATTAGAACATAATTGTAGTTTCATTGACCGTATCTACAAAATATCATGGACAGAAAATCATCATGCCTAAAACCATGTGCTAAACTCATGCAAAAAATCATAGGTAGGTCCACCCACCTAATATAGGGTCCAAAAAAATTAATTCCTAGGGTGTTGCTCCTCGACCTTGAGGGGAGGGGCTGTTGCCTCTCAGACCCCCCTACTGTGCCTAGTGCAAGCTACCACCCCCCTCTAACCCCCTTCTTCGTGCCTGATTCTAGTCATGGAAAGAAGATAACACACACCCAACACACCGGAACCATGAATTGACTATTTAATTCTAGAACCTTGAGTGTTGACTTTTACCTGTTGACCTTTGAAATTTTTCCCTACTTGGACCTGAAATTTGACTCATTGTAACTTTGTCATACAATATCCTTTTTTTCCCATTCAAGTTGCATTGAATTAATTTTTTTTTTTCTTAATGATTTTCTGAAACTTTAGCATCTTTTGGATCCTCTGATCACTCATTGATAACTCCAGATCATTCCTTATCACTGCAACCCTAGGCAACGATGAAACATCATTTGAAACATTTCCCCATGCTCTATTTTCAAGGGTGAAAAAAAACACGATGGGGGAACATTACCCCACCGCTCCCATATCTATCTCTTCTCGAATGATTTCTAATATCCCTTAATATTATAGTAGATAATGGTATGGGTTACATTCAAATGCTGAAATAGAACAACATTTCTGGATAGTGATATGGCACGTGGCATAAAAAACGGAAGATAATGATTGTATTTCATTGTCTCATTTCTCTTTATAAGAGGATAAATTCCCCAAGGTAGGGGAATGATCCCTACAACCCTAGGATATGAGGAAACATCATTTGAAACATTTCCTTGTGCTCTTGTTTTAGGGGGACAAAAGAAAACATGAGGCGAGAATTGATGGGCCTCTAAATTAGACATAAATTAAGACCCACATAACCTTTATTAGGCACATAAGATATATACTAAATATCTCCTTCTACACTTGATAATTTTTTTTTTAAGCTTTAATATGTTCTTATGAAGGTTTAGACATAATTTCATGTGTGCCTAATATTATTTATTTTTGAGGAATATTGTGAGAATATTGGGCAGATTATGAATATTTGGAGAAGGAGATAATTTAGGGACTTTATCCATACTACAGGAGGATCAATGTTGGAGAATAAATGAACAAAATATCATGAAATTATTGACAAAATCTGGAGCTTTCTTGAACTTCAATGATTGATAAAATCTATAAATGTGTTTCCTGTCATTTAATGTAGATTCCTAGTGTTGAGAATGAGATCCACTATTTGAGGTATTTTGGAGGGGAAAGCTTCCTCATTTCAACGATAATGATTACTCATCATTTTTTATAAGTACCAATTCAAATTTTCCTGTAGGTTCATGTATTATTTAGTCTTATTGTGGAGAAAACTTGTTGTTTAGCAGCTCTACTTTCTTTTACTGCAAGGATGTTCTTGCTCTGATTTAATAATGAAGATTGGTGTCATTTTTAGCTTCTAAGGCTTTGTTTCTTCCATAGGACTCTTATTTCCTTGGAATTGGACATCCCGGGAGCCTCAGAGCCCTCTTGCACAATTTCTTTATGTTATTTTCACTTCTTATTCACAAGCATCTCTCATTTCTGTTTTGCATATTTCTATATTTAGCGTTGTTTATTTTCTTGTTGTAGGATTGAGTTAAATTATTGAAGTGAGTTCTTTCGTAGGTTTTTTACATATTCAAAATAATTATTCATCCTTGGAATAAATTTTTAACGTCATCTTAATCGTTAAGCTACTTGGTTTTTGCTACTAGTTCATGGATTTAAGATTTTTGGAAATTCCTTGTAGAGAAATAGTAGTAAATTTATGCTATTTTTTAGAATGGGTTACTAAGCTTAATTTTACTTGATTCCACTTTTATTAGGTCATGATAATGTTTAAGTTAATAAATGAAAATATCCCAATTCATTTTAACTTGATTAGGTTAGTAATTTTATAGATTAACTAGCTCACTAGTTCTTGAATTTCAAGATTTTATAGTAATTTTCTGTTATTTTTTAGCACATGTGGAGAGGGTTATTTTGGAGTAATTCCAAATGTAATGGAGACCTAATACATCATAATTAATAACCAAATTTTTCCCATTCCATTTTAATTTTATTTACTTAGTCATTCGGTGATTTATCTTCAAAACATAACTTCCTGTAGCAAAACCAAAACATCCTATAGCACTCTTGTAGCACATGTAAACTCGACCATATTTTCTCCCAAAGCTTGGTTTTTGTCTCTTAGGATTAAAAAATGACCCCTAGGATCTAAATACATCATTTAGGAAGAATAAACACCACTCAGGATATGCATTTTCATAAAGTAGATTAGGCTTATTTATTTGAATTCACGCTCTTAAGATTTCAATTATAGATTGTTTCTCTTGCCTAGGATTAATTTATTTTCAAAGAAACACTTTCATTTCTACAATGATTTTAGGCTTTGATTTCATGAAATTCACTCCATTACATCATATCAAAAAAATAATAACACATTGTATACTGCACATATAGTGCCAATACCTCTTAAGTTTTTACGAACCCTAGGTTGATAATTAAAGTTGGTAGCCTTGGGAGTTGTGAAATTCTTGTTGAAATACTGAGGCTAATCACTTTTTTGCACCGTTGTTGGGAAGGTGTTAAAGTATGCATTGTTTTATTCCATAGTTGACTCTTTATTTTCTTTCTTCAAAAACAAAAATATTTTCATTAGGAATATTTCATTTCAAAAATGGAAAATTTCATTGCATTGGCATTCTTATTCAAAAAAATATTTAAAAATAGTTCTCCAATACCAACCACCCCATTTGATCACGTGGTGCAGCAAGAACCACATCACCATCCACTTTTTATGGTATAAAAAGAAGAGGTGGTGGATAAGGTAGAATAAATGGATGGAGATGATGACAATGAAGAAGACCATCTTGGATTTCCCATTCAAGATGTTAATGTTAGTGTGCATATGAAGAGAATCCCTCCATGTTTCCTTCCCAAATTCCATGGTATGAGTTCAGAGGATCCATAAACCTTTCTCTTTGAATTTGAAATACTTTTAGATCTTATGGTTACTTACTAAACACTCAAAATTTGAGATTTTTTCCTGCAACATTCAATAATAGATCTCTTAAATGGTTCATGAGTTTAGGTACTAATTCAATAAGATCATGGAATCATATGAAAAATATATTTCTAGAAAAATATAAAGATACTTATATTACAGAAGAAATTCTTAGAATGAATAAAAAACACGATGAGAGCCTTGAAAATCTGAAAGAGAGGTTCAACTATAATGTTAAGAGGGAAAAATTACATCAGTTAGGATTTAACACACTAAAACCATCTTACTTAGAATAATTAGGGATAAGTGAATTTATCTCCTTGATCTCATGAGTAAAGGAGATGTATACCAGTTATCATTTGAAGAAATTTGTGAAACATGAAAGTGAGTATCAAGATGAAAGGCAAGAGTAATTAATTAAATCAGCATCAACATTCGTAATTCAAGATGAACTTGGAAATTTGATTGATAACTTCAAAACAGAAATTATTAGCAATCTAAGTGAATAAGAAGAAATGTTAATGCAAAATGAGAAAAAATAAGATGTTGATATTTGTGTTTTCCATGCATAATCATATGCTACTAAATATTTTCCATCATTACCAAGGTTGAAGGACAATGGAGCAATTCAATCACCAAAGGAGATATGTTATATATCTCCAAGAAGACCATGCGAGCCTAGTAAACTTGATATGATCCAAGGATCTACTTCACAATTTCAAGCTTATTCACATCCACCTAAAACTAATTGGAACACACCCTTCCTTCGCAACCTTGTCCACCTCAACCCCAAAACCAATCTTTGCAGAAAGGTTGGCAAGAACCTTGTGGGATAAATCCACAATATCCTGAATATTTTCCTCAATATCCTCCATGCCCAACTCCATGCTATCCCTGTCATCCACCTCCACCACAAACACAACCTCAACCACATCCATCTCAAAGATCCACTCCCACTCAACTAACTATACCACCATTTCAAAACCCACATATGGAAATATATCAACCCACTTACATTGCTGAGGTACAATACTACCAAACATCTCCTCTTGATATAAATGGTATCTGTATTAGCTCAGGAAGGGTGTTGCAAAAAGGTGATTCTCTTGATGTCCTTGAAGGGAAACATTCAGAAAAAGAAGATTCAAATATGAAGACCAAATAATCATGGGTTTCACTTGATGAAGATTATACATCAAAATTAGAGATTGATAAAGTTACATTATGTTCACCATTTTATCCTCCATGTGTTCAAGGCCACAATCAACGAAAAGAGGAATATTGGAATGTCATGGTAGAAGAGGACACAAAAGAGGTCCAAATGTGCAAGTGGACTAAGGGCCTCACAACTATATTGAAATATGGTTCCAGAATGTCATTAATTTACATAAATACACTCTTCTTCAACAATACTTGATATCATCTCAATCAAAGAATTTGGTCTCTCATATCGAGGTACATGCCAAAGCATGTCTTTCAATCCTAAATGTGATTCTATCTATTGATCAACGGTTGTCATTGATGTCAACCCAAGCAGCACCAGGGGCCAACCCAATATTTGATGGGAATTTTTACCTACCAAATTAATATAATCTAGGTCAATAATGCTTTTTATGGTTTCTAACCGTCCAGATGTTTCCGTTGATATATGGCACGCAAAATGAAGAAACAGTGACACGTGGCACGCCGTACAAGTGCGCTCTACTGAAACAGTCCATAATTAGGGAATTGTGAGAGATTGGGTATAAATCTCCCTTGAAGAATCCAAATTGGGTCAGACCTGTGGCATTGGAAAGTTGACTTAAAGGATTACTGTAGGACCGAAAATAAGATATTGAGGATCTAAAATAACAGAGATACACCAGATTCAACATTGAGCTCCTAGAAGGCAAGAAAAAGCTATATCATGTGTTGTCAAGGGTTGCAAAGGACCAAAATTTCTACGGCAGAAAAGCAAAGAAAGGTGCAACATAGGGTAGCATGAAAAGAGCAGTAACCAAGGTGCATAACAATAGCAAGAATTTCATCATATGAAGTCTTCAAGTGGGCAGCACTGCATAGAATCATTGTAAAGGTATCTTTGTACTAAGTCATTGTAAATACATTATTGTAAAAATTTTACTACTGTCTATCTACCCAGGGTTGAAGAGGCAGTGTTGGGAGGTCTAGGATCATCATTAGGTGGTTGTGTCAAAGTTGGGGTTATGGTCTAGTATATCTTCTTCTTCTACATCATTCTATATCATTGTAAAGTGGACCATTTTCCCTGGTACGAGAGTCCATTCTTCTTTTATTCTTCTATAGGGTGGTAGGGTGGTGCTAGGGTGAGTTGTGTAGAAATTATATAACTTATGTGTTATATGTCCAATATTCTTCTGATCTCACACTATTTTAACTTCATGCAAAATACAAAATCTATTCCACCATTGATCATTTGCGGAAATTAAATCAGGATTGCAATGCACACAAAGTTAGTCAAAAATTCACACACATTAACACAGTTGTTTAACGGGAAAGCCTGAAGTTGAAAACCCCAACTATATGTATATAATTTATGTCATAGATATCATGTAACAATCCTCATACAAAGATGATCATACCAAGCTCTCAGTACAATACAATCACTACACACTAATCAAGAACAATCAGCAAAAATCGGCACTGATTTTTTCCCTCTTGATAGCCTGCCTCTACTGCGCAATCCTTGTTGAAGAATGAATCTGGATGAGTTCAAATTTCTCCAGCCTTGCTCACACAATCCTCATTGGCATCTCCAATGAATGTGTGGTGCATGTAATGCAACACTATAGTCACAACTGATAGTCACACTTACTCTTTCAGCAATCTCTCCACTGAGTCTCCACTGATCTGTTTTGCACTGTAGTTAACTGTTGTCTCTGTTCAGTTAAATAATAAGTTATTATTTAGTGAATTAATTTAACTAATTAATTCACTCAACTCCACTAAAATTATCAATCAGTTAGAAATAGACACAATCAGTTCAACTGAGTTTAACTCCACAAGTGTAGTTAAACTAGAAACCAACTCCACCAACTACTTCTCCAACTCCACCAAACCCTGCCACTTGAGTTCTAAAAAAATTCCTCCATGCATGAACCACCAGTAGCTCTAGGAATTGCGTAATCCATTTAGCTAGCTGATCTGAACAATCTGATAACTGAATGTCAGTGCTCCAAGAGAATAAGATAATTTTTAGAGTCCAAATATTATTAAGAGCTAATAATATTCGACATGTCTATTTTTAGACTGGCAGTCTAAAAATAGACTTCGCCCAAAACGTCTAAAAATATAATTCCATATATTTTTCCAACTTGACCAACCATCCAAAAATATCATCCTCCAACTCATAGAATATGATCGACATGTCTAAAAATAGACTTTGCGCCAAAAATATCCTGTGGGGCCCACTTAGTGAAGGCGACTCTTTTCACTAAGCTCATCATCTTGTTGAATCTCAACACTCCCTCTCAACAAGATAGGGATTATCTACCACCTCGATCCTGTCCCTATGGTATTTGGATTTTCTCCTGGTGAGCGCCTTCGTCAGAATATCTGCATCCTGATCTTCTGTAGAATGTAAGAAAGCAACATGATCCTCCGCTGCACACAATCTCTGATATGATGGTACCGGATGTCAATATTTTTAGATCTATCATGAAATACTGGATTAACCGAGACTTTAATGCAACTTTGATTATCACAATATATCACAGTAGGATCTAAATGAGAACCGAACAAACTGACCAAGATCTTCCTCATCCATATAGCCTCGCATGCAGCCAAACTTGCTGCCATGTACTCGGCCTCCTCTGAACTGAGTGCCACAGATATTTTTTTCCTGCTATACCAAGAACCTGTCGTAGATCTGATACTGAAAATCCCTCTTGATGTGCTCTTTTTGTCTGTTGGGCTTCCTGCCCAATCTGCATCCGTGAAGCCATGCATTTTCACCTCATCCGACTGTATGTACCAAAATCCATACTCAAATGTGCCCTTGAGATACCAAAGGACATGCTTGCCTACCTTCCAAAAGAGCTTGGTAGGCTTCACCATCGCTTGTGAAAGTTGGTTCATAGCATAGCATAGTTCCAGTCATGTATTGAATAAATACATGAGCGAACCAACCAACTATCGATAAATAGTGGCATCCACTACCTCTGCCGATGTAGCATCCTCCTTCCTCCAACCACTAGGAAGAGGAGTATCGATAGGCTTGTAGCCTTGCATGTGAAACTTCTCCAGTATCTCTAGGGCATACTTGCCTTGAGACACAAACAGTTCACCTTTCCGTCGCCAAATTTCCAATCCCGTAGAAATAATGAAGGAGGCCCAAGTCCTTCACCTTGAACTCCTTTCGTGACGAATTTCGCATGAGTGTATTAACAGCTCATCACCCATTAGTATTAAATCATCTACATAAAGCACAATAATCAAAATCTTACCCTCCACCACACAATCTAATACAGGCCTGGATCCGCCTCACTCTGTGTTCAAGTCCAGTGAAATAGTTGTCGATCCGAGTGTACCAAGCACGTGGTGCTTGTTTCAGCCCATACAGCGCTCTTTTGAGCCTGCACACATGCGACTCGCTGTTAAAGATCTCAAATCTTTCAGGTTGCTCAATTTACACGTCTTATTCAATGATCCCATTAAGGAACGCAGTCTTCACATCCATCCGATGAATGTGCCAACCCATCTACGCTGAGAGAGCAAGGATGGTCCGTATGGAGTAATACCGTGTGACAGGTGCAAATGTTTCTTCATAGTCAATCCCCTCGATCTGTGAGAAGCCCCGGGGAACAAATCTTGCCTTATACTTCTCACCGCTCCCATCAGCTGCCTACTTCACTTTGTAGATCCATCTCGAACCCACCACTGATTTCCCTTCCAGCCTTGGGACAATCTCCCATGCACTTTTTCTGACAATCGAATCATACTCTTCCACCATGGCATCTACCCATGCGGGATCCTCCACAGCTTCCTCGAAAGAGGATGGCTCCGTCACGATACACTTGCTCATCAGAGCCATGTATCTAGTAAATCGGTCAGGTGACTGTCTCTGTCTACGTTGTGATGTAGGAACTCTTGCATTCTGCACTACATCAAGATTCAGTCGCTCAGCTTCTGTAGTGCGCTTCTGCCCTCTGATGTTTGGTGCTGCATGAGTGGTTTCTTCCACTCCATGAACCTCCTCTTGTGGCTAATCCACATCTTGAGGCTCATCTTTAGGAACAAGTAGCTCCTCCTTTGCATGCAAGTGTAGCTCCCTCTCAAGCGACAACTTCATGGCTTTCTCCTCATGAAATTTGATATCCCGCAGCACAACAAATGCTATCCGACCGTCTAGAAAATACACACGATAATTGTGGGGTGTTTCGTGTACCTAAAAAATATCCCAACCTCTCCGGCCTGCCCAAACTTTCCTTCTCGGCATCCTTCGTCATATGAATGTAAACAGGTGAGCCAAAAATATTCAAATGAGAAATATCAAGCTTCTTACCAGTAAAATTTCCTTGGGTGTACTCATGCCAAGTACCTTATGAGGACAACGGTTTTGCACATAAACTGCAGTGTTGCATACTTTTTCCCACAAGTGCATCGGTAGGCCCTGGTCATGTAGCATCGCTCGTGCAACACCCACGATTGTTCTGTTCTTTCTCTCTGCAACCCCATTTTGATGTGGGTTATGAGACGCTATGAGTTCTCTTCGAATTCCTTCTTTGCTACAGAAGTCTTTGAATTTTCCAGAGATGTATTCACCCCCATTATCGGTCCTTAGAGCTTTCACCTGCTTCCCCGACTCTTTCTCAACCAGCACCTTGAACTCATAGAAATTTGAGTATGTCTCGCTCTTCTTCCGCATGAAGAAGATCCAACACTTACGAGAAAAATCATCAAAAAATATCACATAATACCTGTGCTTTTCTGTTGAAGCAACCGAGAAAGGTCCACACACATCTGTGTGAATTATCTTAAGGATCGTCGAAGCACAACTATCCTTCTCATGAAAAGTGGTCTTCACAAATTTTCCCAAAGTACATCCCTTGCACTAATCTCGATCGTGCAAGTGTACCTTGGGAAGCCCTGTGAGGAAATCGCAAAATTTAAAACGCCATGGTGAAGATGGCCCAATCTCCTATGCCACACCCGCCCTCATCTCGCCACCACTCCCCCCCCGATTTTTCCGCCATTGCAAAGCAGCCATCTACCCGCACCGATAAATACTTAACTCGAATCCATATCCTCCTCGTTTTGACCAAAGCTTGTTTTATGGCGCAGAAATCTTTCCCTCGCAAAAACAACATCATAACCCTCGTCTTCCAAAGATCACCACACAAAGATTAGATTCTTCTTCAATCCTAGAACATGGATGACATCCTTCAATATGAAAGGTTTACTGGACTCCCTCTCAAAGGAAATGGTCCCGATACCAGTCGCACTGTATCTGCCATCATCGCCCATCTCGATGTGCACTCCAAGATCCTTTTCCTTCAGATCACTAAACAAATCTTTGTCTTCGGTCATATGGAAAGACACACCACTGTCAATAAACCACATCGATCCCATCACACTTGAAACCAAGCATGCGATCAAAGAAAAGTCGAGCTCAAAATGCGAGGCTAATGCCTCTCCTGCTGCAGAACCAGCAGCGCTCTTATTCTTCTTCTTCTGTGGGAAATTAGTGGCGAAATGCTCGTTCCGGTGACAGTGAAAACACTTCACCTTGGACAAATCCTGCTTCTTGCCTTTAGCTTCAGCTTTGGAAGATTTCTTCCCTTTTCCTTTCCGAGCTTTGGCAGCCAAAGCACAATTTTCTTCATCTTCATTCTTCGATGAAGATCCATCCCTAGTACCTCGCCTTATCTCCTCCTGCACAAGATCTGACCAAAGTCGCTCCCATCCTGGTAGTTTCTCCCGTCCATTGACAGAGTCTTCGTAGCTATGCCAAATCTTCGTAAGCCTAAGGAGAGCCAAGCTCACCAAGTATTCTTCATCAACAGTAACCCCCACACTTCCCAGCTCATCCTTGCAATGGACAAAATTTTTGAGGTACTTTGGAATACTATCGCCTTTCTCCATTTTTATTTTTCTGAGCTTGTCTTTAAGCGCAAACTTCCTCTGGTCACTTCTTCTTTGGAAAAATTATGTCAAATCCTTCCACATTAAGAATGGAGTGGATTTCTCGTGAAGGTTGGACACAATGTGGTCCTTTACACCTTCCAATAGAATCCTTCGACACTTTGCTACCTTCTTTTTCCATGCATCAAGTGCGGCTGCATCGCTAGAAGTAGGCTTCGGAATATCAGCATCTATGAACTCCTTTAACCCATTATCATCTAGCACCGCCTCCATTCTGTCCTTCCATGCTATGTAATTCGAGCTCCCATCAAGGGCATACTCCAATCGCAATCCGTTGAAAGACATTTCAATGAATGCTCAATTTCGACACCAAGAAAACACTGCAGCAAATTCGAATTCCACCAGCACAAAACTCAACTGCTTCAATAATTTTAATCTCCTCTAATGCTCAATACTGATCTGATACCATGTAGAAATTATATAACTTATGTGTTATATGTCCAATATTCTCCTGATATCACACTATTTTAACTTCATGAAAAATACAGAATCTATCCCACCATTGATCATCTACGGAAATTAAATCAAGATTGCAATGCACACATGAAACAATAAAAAATCACACACATTAACGTAGTTGTTTAACAGGAAAGCCTGAAGCTGAAAACCCCAACTATCTGTATATAATATATTTCATAGAGATCATGTAACAATCCTCATACAAATATGATCATATCGGGCTCTCAGTACAATACAATCACTACACACTAATCAAGAACAATCATCAAAACCCGCAATGATTTTTTTCCTCCCGATAGCTCGCTTCTCACTGCAATCCTCATGTAAAGAATGGCTTTGGATGAGTTCGAATTGCTCCAGCCTTGCTCACGCAATCCTCATTGGCATCTCCAATGAATGTGTGGTGCATGCAATGCAACACTATAGTCACAACTGATAGTCACACTTGCTCTTTCACCAATCTCTCCACTGAGTCTCCACTGATCTGTTCTGCACTGTAGTTAACTGTTGTCTCTGTCCAATTAAATAATGAGTTATTATTTAGTGAATTAATTTAACTAATTAATCCACTCAACTCCACTGAAATTACCAATCAATTAGAAATAAACACAATCAGTTCAACTGAGTTTAACTCCACAAGTGTAGTTAAAATAGAAACCAACTCCACCAACTACTTCTCCAACTCCACCAAACTCTGCCACTTGAGTTCTAACTGAAGTCCTCCATGCATGAACCACCAGTAGCTCTAGGAATTGCGTAATTCCTTCAGCTAGCTGATCTGAACAATCTGTTAACTGAATGTTAGTGCTCCAAGAGAATAAGATAATGTTTAGAGTCCAAATATTATTAAGAGCTAATAATATCTGACATGTCTATTTTTAGACTGACAGTCTAAAAATATACTTTGCCCAAAATGTCGAAAAATAGAAGTCCATCTATTTTTCCAACTTGACCAACCATCCACAAATAGCATCCTGCAACTCATAGAATATGATCAACATGTCTAAAAATAGACATAGTTTAAAAATAGACTTTCACTACAAGAAAAAAGCACATTGGTGAGGGGCGAAAATGGTCACCATAAGCTCATTGGTGAGGGTCAAAAGAGTATTCTTCACCAAAAATTGAACGTCACCAAAGGTGGCATCGCCAAAAGTATAGGCGTTGTGGTGACATTAAAGGTCCGTCACCAATAATGATTTATAGTGACGAATAGTGACCGTCACCATTTCATATGAGCAATGGCGACGGACAATAGCCTCCATCACCAAAAAACAGAACGTCACCAAAGGTGGCATCGCCGAAAGTATAGGTGTTGTGGTGACATTCAAGGTCCTTCACCAATAATGATTTGTAGTGATGGATAGTGGCCGTCACCATTTCATATGAGCAATGGTGAGGGACAATGGCCTCCGTCACCAAAAAAATGAACGTCACCAAAAGTGGCGTCGCTGAAAGTATGTGTTGTGGTGACATTCAAGGTCCGTCACATGGCTGGAATCCCAAGCCCACCTGAAAAGGGCTATGGCCGATTGAACTATGGAGAGCCCGATTATAACTATGTTGTACATAAGGGAGGCTCTCGTCCCATGTGCGTGGATGCTTTGAATTGTACATGCGCAGAATGTGTACAATCATTATGTTGACGACCTCTGTCTGGCCATCTGTTTGGGGATGGAAAGCTGTGGACTTGGTGAGCTTGGTATCCAACATCGACCAGAGGCTGGACCAAAATGTGTTGAGGAACCTGCTATCCTGATCTGATATGATAGACTGTGGGATCCCAAAGTGCACCCACACTCGTTCAAAGAAGAGTTTAGCAGTGGCTTCTGCTGTGATATTCTTCTTGGAGGCCGCCATAATGGCCATCTTCGAGAATCTGTCGACGACCACAAAAACACAGTCATTTCCCTGCTTAGTAGAAGGCAGGCCCGACATGTAATCCATGGAGATGGATTCCCAAGGTCGACTAGGGGTAGGTAGAGGGTATATAGGCCTTGCTTCTTGATGGTCAGTTTGGCAATGGCACAAGCAGTGCAGGATCTGATGTGCTTCTCGACATCCTTTCGAAGGTTCGGCCAATAGAAATACTTCTGCAAGATTGCTACTGTTTTCTCGACCCCGAAATGCCCAGCGACTCGACTGTAGTGTGCTTCCCATATCATCTTAGCACGCTCGCTTGAAGGAACACAAAGGTGTCCCATGTGACATAAAAGTTCATCTTGGAGGTGAAAATTTGGAACTTGCGTACCCCCCAAGAGTGCCTTGTAAGTTTGGCCGAATTCTGGGTCACTCTCATAGAGAAGCGGCCAATCAAAAGTCTCGTGCCCACAAGAGTTGAGCACAGTGGTGAGCGCCACGATCGGTGGTCGGTTGAGGCAGTCTGCAACATGATTGGTGCTACCCTTCTTGTACTTGATGTTCAAATGAAACTGTTGCAGATATGTGGACCACTTCTGATGGCGATCATTCTGCAACTTCCCTTGTGTCTGTATGAACTGCAAGGGCCTGTGGTTTGTGTGGATGATTGTTTCCTTCCCCAAAATGTAATGCTTCCATTGTCGACAAGCTTGCACAATGGAGTACATTTCTTTGTCATATGTGGGGTACTTGCGAACTGTGTCAGACAATGTCTCACTGTGAAATGCCACTGGATGTCCCTATTGAGTAAGAACTACCCCAATAGCATAGTCAGAGGCATCTATCTCGATCTCAAATGGTTGTTGCAAGTTTGGTAAAGTGAGCACTGGGGCAGAACAGAGGCGGTTTTTCAGTTTTGTGAACGCCTTCTGTTGAGGTTCCGACCAAAAAATTTTTGCTCTCGCTCCTCCCTTGGTAACTTGACTCAAGGGCCAAGTGATATGAGAGAATCCCAACACGAACCTCCGATAGAAATTAGCAAGACCCAGAAAGCTGCGAAGCTCTGTTATAGTGGTTGGGGGTGGCCAATCCCGAATGACTTTGATCTTGGCTGGATCCACATGCACCCCCCTTTCATCAATAATGTATCCCAGATATTGAACCTGGGTCATGCCAAAAGTGCACTTCTCCAAATTGGCACACAACTTGTGTTGCCGCGGTGTTTGGAGGACTTGTCGGATGTGGTGAAGGTGCTCTTCCCAAGTCTGGCTGAAGATCAGAATATCATCCAAGTACACCACTACAAATGAGTTGGTGAATGGCCGCAAGATGTCATCCATCATCCTCATGAAGGTGGTGGGAGCATTCGTCAACCCGAAAGGCATGACCAACCATTCGAAAAGGCCTTCTTTGGCTTTGAAGGCAGTCTTCCACACATCGGAGGGTTCAATTGGTACCTAGTGATACCCAGACTTCAGGTCGATCTTGCTGAAATATTTTGCACCTTTGAGTTGGTCCAGAAGGTCATCAATCCGTGGGATTGGGTACCTATTCCGGACAGTGATCTTGTTCAGCGCCTGATAGTCAATACAGAGTCTCCACGTCCCATCCTTCTTTTGTACCAACACGATCGGGCTCCCACAGGGCGATGAACTTGGTCTGATGTGACCTTTCTGCAACAGCTCCTGAATCTGCCTCTTGATTTCATCATTCTCCAGAACAGAGCGCCGATAGATCGGTCCATTAGGTAGCGGCGCACCGGGGGTCAGATCAATCGGGTGCTTGACCTGACAGTGTAGAGGAACCCCTGTGGGTGAGGTGAATATGTCCCCGTACTCCTCCACAACCTTATCCATTTGTTGTTTTTGTGCAGAGGAGCCCTGTCTAGAGGTCGTGGCCACGGTCTTCTTCTTGCCCTGGGGGCGGATCATCAGGAAAACGAATTTCCTGGTTTGGGAAATAAGCTTACTGCATTGTTTTGCAGTAACCAAAGAGATAGCGGCAGGAGGTGGTACCTCTGGTATCCTGTACAACTTATTTCCCAAAGTAACAATAACAGCACGAGGCCGAGACTCATACACAGCATGACACTTCCACAAGTATGGTTGTCCTAATAATACATCAGAAACATCAATAGGATCAACGTCACATAATACCTCATCCGTGAAGGGCTTGATGCTATAGGGAAGGCGACACTGCCGGCTGACGCGGAGATCTCGTCCTTGGTGAAGCCACCAGATGGTGTATGGATGTGGGTGAGCTGTGGTCGGCAAGCCCAACCGCTTCACGGCGTCTGCTGAAATGAGGTTCTTTTGGCTCCCATTGTCGACAATGAACTGTACCGGGGAGCCCTTTACCCACATTTGGGAGTGGAAGAGACGTTCCTCCTCCTCTGGATCTTCCGGTTCCTCCTTTTGGATCTTTGCAGTGGCAACAGTGGCGTTGGGCTTCGCATCAATAATCTGTTTCCCTTTTTCATTCGCCTTTTCAGGTTCTGATTCGGAGTCAGAGCATGCATCTGACTCAGAAGCCCTCATCTCGGCCACTAGCGACTGCTTGGCCCGGCACTCACTTGTGTTGTGAGTGGAGCTCTTATGGAACTCACACCACTTTCCCGTGTCCTTCTTTGGCTTTGCGGTGCTGTTCTTTTCTTGTGGCTTCGATGAGTTGTCTTTAGCCGCCATGTCTTGGCTCGGTCCTTTGTTCTGCGGTTTGGAAGCACCTTTCCCTTGCTTTTGATTCGCAGATCCAAAGTCTCGCTTCTTCTGCTTGAATTTCTGCTCAATCTTGGCAGCATACCGGTATGCCGTACCAAGCGAGGAGATGTCCAGGAACTCCATTTCCTCCTGAATGTATTTGTGCAGACAGCTGCGATACTTTAGCACCAGATGTTTCTCTGAATCTTTGATACCCAACTTTGTGCGCAGGGTATGGAACAGATTCGTCAGCTCATGCACATCTTGATCCCTTTGTTGTCGCGGCGTGGTCCATTGTATGTACTTGTCCTCATAGCTCCCCACGGGATAGTACTGTTCCTTGACGGCGTCTCGGAAAGAATTCCAAGTTGGTACGGCCGAGAACAGAGAGGGTTCTGTCTGGTCCTTGTTCTCACGGTAGGTTTCCCACCAGTCCTTAACATGGGGGGTAGCTTTGAGGAGTGCAAAAATAATCTTCTCCCGGTCTGAAAAGTCATGAACAGAGAAATATCCTTCTAATAGATTCCACCATCTATCTATGGCATATGCGTCTATTTGACCCTCAAATATGGGAATTTCAAAATTTACTTGTACCTTAAAAGGAGTCGCGCCTCCAGAGTGGCTGCTGGATGCAGATGCGCCGCCGGTGGGTAGCCGTTGAAGGATCTGAGCAAAGTTATCCATCATCGCGTTCCTTTGTTTTTCGAGGGCCTCCTCGAGCAATATTTTGATAGGATCTCCTGCTCCCTCATCTTTCTTTTTGTCCCCCATGGGCGTCGTCGAGGTTTGCGAGGCTGATCTTGCAAAGGTTCCACCAGATCGAGCCCTAGCTCCTTATACCCCGACCTCGTTGGGGACATGCAAAGAAGGATCGAGAAAAAGCAGACCGCTCTGATACCACTGATCCGGATTTATGCAGGAACGCAACAGAATAAGCATATAAACATAAATACAGAGATGCAGCGGAAATAACACTTCATTTCATTAATATCAAAGAACTGAAATTTGCTTACAGACAGAATGGAAATTAAACTAGCTAGGGCGCTGGTAGCTATCTCTGAGAAGAGATGTGGCGGCTACAGGCCTCTGAACTGAGTTACAATGAGGCTCGAGGGCCTATTTATTATTGAGAAACAATGGGAAATCCTAAACAGCCAAAACCCTAACCAACCCTAGGAGATGAAGCGCCAAAACTATGGGCCCCGTTTGGGTAAATTGGTGTTTCAACTTCCCAGGGGCGTAACTTTGGCATACGATCTCCGTTTGACGCGTACCATACCTCGTTAGAAAGATCTATCCGAGGAATACAAATTTGGAACGAGCAACATCGGTCCATGGACCGATGTTGCTCTCCGTTTTCCCAAAAAAACGTCGTTTAGGCTCAAAATGTGCCCTCCGAAGTTCAGGACCCGAAAATCGCTAAAAATAGATCAGCCGAAACTCAAAAACTCAATAGGTGATGGGCGGTGGAGCCTCATGGAATAGGCGGTGACCACCAATATCCACCTGGATCATATCAAGCTCTCAATACACTACAATCGCTAAACACTAATCAGGCCCGATCTCGCAAATCCATGCACCGATCTTTGCCACCTGCTAGCTTGCCTCTACTGCGCAATCCCTACTGAAGAATGGCTTTGAATGAAATCGAATTCACCAAGCTTTTCTCACACAATCCTCATAGGCATCTCCACTGAGTGTTGGATGCAATCAATGCATCACTATAGTCACAACTGATAGTCACACTTGCTCTTTCACCTATCTCTCCACTGGTCTCCACTGAAACTGCCATGCACTGTAGTTAACTGATGTATTCTTCAATTGATTAATGACTTATCATTTAGTGAATTAACTAACTAATTAATTCACACCACTCTCACTAGTGTATCAATCAATTAGACTAGATACAACTAGCTCAACTGAGTCTAACTGAGTTAAACTAAATACAACTCCACCAACTACTTCTCCAACTCCACCAAACTCTCACACATGAGTTCTTAACTGAGTCCTCCATGCAAGTGCTCCAAGAGAAACCCCGTAACAGCATCATTCCTTCTCGGTCACCAAGTTGTGCCACATCTGTGCACTTAAATGAAGTGCTCCAAGAGAATAAAATAATGTTTAGAGTCCAAATATTATTAAGAGCTAATAATATTCGACATATCTATTTTTAGACTGGCAATCTAAAAATAGATTCCGCCCAACATGTCTAAAAATAGAAGTCCATCTATTTTTTCCGACTTGACCAACCATCCACAAATAGCATCCTGCAACTCATAGAATATGATTGACATGTCTAAAAATAGACATAGTCTAAAAATAGACTTGCGCCAAAAATAACTTGCGGGCCCACTTAGTGAAGGAGACTCTTTTCACTAAACTCATCATCTCGTTGAATCTCAACATGAAGGTGATTTTCCCAAAGTTAGAGGGTCTTATACTTCTATGTATCATTGGATTGTTTATTTTTTGTATCTATCAGTTTGAGTTTCGTTCATAGAAATTAATGGTCAGCCCTAACTAATGAATGCTTGTTGTTTAACTATTTATGCTTAAAATCTCTTTGTCTTTCACAAACTTAATGTTCATCTCATTTCACTTTCACCTAAAGAATCCATTTACCTCGACTAAATCGGCTCTGCAGTAATACCTTGTCCATCATTAAGATAGTCTTGACCTTATCTGACCCCATAGCCCAATTGATTTGATGAACTCCATATCTATTTGACCTTTTGATCAGTTCCCCTCAAAAAACCCAAAACAAACCAAAAACATACTTAAACAACTAGCCTAAAATCAAATATACAAAAGCAAACAAGTTTACATCCTTTGCATAATAGAGAGAGCCCTCTCTGAGTCTAGGAAGGCTAGGTCCTAGGGCTCCAAAGCTTGGTCTGATGTTACCTTGTCATTTGGTTTACCAATCTTCCAAATCACGGGACTCCAACAGAGGACAACCTATCAATATCCGTGGATGCAGCCTACTGGTCTTGCTTCTCCTCTTTGTCTTGACTCCTCCTTTCTGAGAGGACATTGAGTACTGTAGTGGTCTAACTCGTCACACTTGAAGCACTTGACCTAAGAAAGGTCCTTCTTCTTCCCGCGCTGCTCCTGCTGCCCCTTTGAGGTGAGGGCCACATTGTACTCCTCCTTCACTTGCTTCGTCCCACTGTTGTTGCTGTTGCAACTAATGGTGGTCTTCACCAAATCTCGCCACATCTCCACCTGCTCCAGATCAGCCCACATCCTGTCCCACTCAGGAAACTTGTCTATGCCCAAAATACTCTGGACAAAGACCTGCTAGTCCTTGAAACACTATTGAGAGCTAACCGCACCAATTCTATAGGTTGGGGCGCTGACCCTACAACTGACAGCTGGTCTCGGACATCTTGAATCCTAGTGAGGAAGGGGTCTATGCGCTCCCCCTTCTGCATACGTGTACATCTCAACTTCTCCTCAAGATACATCTTCCGTTGCTCAGAAGATCCCTAGTATAGCATAGCGAGAGAATCCCACATCTGCTTGGCAGTGTCCTTGCCAGCTATGTTTGATACCACATGATATTGAACCCCATCAAGAATCAACCTCTTTGCCTTCACCATCTCCTTCGTATAGGCCTTAAGATGATCTAGATCCCTGGGTACAACCACCACGTTATCGATGTAAGCCTTAAGATCGTATTCATATAGAGGGAAGGTAATCCTAGCCTTCCATATCACATAGTTGGATGCTCCATCCAACCGATCCTGATCTCTCAACCTTGCTGATGCCATATCAGCAAAAATAAGTCCAAATCCTCCTTTTCTCCTTTGCGCAACTATTGCTAGGCTCTACACACTCTCTGATTGTAATATTCCTAATGGAAAATTAACAATGATAATAGAAAACATGCAATTACAAAAACACATAAATTTTTAGAAATTAACACATGAAACAGAAAAATGTGCACCAACTCCACAAACTGGCCAAATTTTGTTATATGATAATGTCGTGGTAGAAAATAGTTGGAGAAAATACACCTGGGCTTGTACAAGGCAAGCTACAACCACCGGGTGATGAGTACAAGCAAATCCAACTGCTCAATAGAAAGCTCCTCCAGAAAACTGCGTTGTTTCTCCACGACCAAGACTACATTGTTGCATGATTTTGGCTTTTTATTTACCCACTGAAAACTGCTAAGAAAATTCTAGGAATTTGGGAATGTGATCCCTGCCCAAAACCCATAAAAACCCAGAAAGGGTTTCCTCTAATTCCAACTTTCAAAATCTGACCCTTTGTAGCTTGGCCCTCTTCCAATTTCGTTTTCTGGCACATAGCTGCTAGTGTCAATCAATGCTCTCCAAAATCCCATGCAACCTCCTCAAATGGCTCTCCTATGAATCTCCCAACACCCCAACTCCAAAATCCCACCAATGCAGCTCCCAAAAATGAGCCTCCTCCAATGATTGCATAGGCCCTTCTAACCAAAATAGCTGAGACGAAAGCTGGCCTCCAAGATAATCTACTGCACTATTATGCTGGCCCTCCAAACTGAACTGAACTACATTTTTGAGCTCTCCTGTGAATTCTGGATGAATCCTCCAAGGGGAGATGGGTACTCGCCCAATCTCACTGCATCACCTAAGGGTTTCTGTCCTGGGGCTACCAATGGAGTAGAGAACCGGGTTCTCAACCTCTCATACAAGAAACAATACCAAATCCAAGATGTTATCTAATGGCTCTTCCTCCTCATTTTATAGATTTGATGGACTCCTCTAGAAGTTCCTATTTTATTATTATTTTAATCATTCAGCACATTTGCTTTAATTAAAATATTCTTTTTAATGTGGGAAAATGGTCAATTGGTCACCATGCTTCCTCAGGTCACTAAAAATCACTCCTAGCCATCCCATCCTATAGATATTCTCGTTCTGGTTCCAACGAGCTATTACACAAAGTTGTTCTGCCAAGAATTCCTCCCGAAACGCCACTTTAGGCGTAATTAATTGAGTTAGGCCCATTAATAACTCAAGTTTCTGAAAGTTGTCGGAATGCAACAGAATGAAAAACAAACTGTGCGGATGGTGGAATATACTAAGCTAATGCCATCGTACCTCACAATAAATCCTCAAAACCCCTCCAAAATCCCCCAGGGCCCGCCCATGATGCCAACCCACACCTATGATCTGTTTGCTCCCTACTCTAAAAGTCCATCCTAACCATGTCATAAGGAATACCAGAAAATGGAACATTACAAATCCTCTGCCCCAATATTGCTTGCCCTCAAGCAATCCAAATATGTGGACCAGTCTGTTGGTTTGATGCAACTAATACCCAATGCCCGGATCCCATACAAACCGCTGGGTGATGCTATGACTCTGTGTCAACCCACCAGGAACAAACCCCTCAATGCCCGGATCCCAGACCAATCTCTGACTAAGCACGTCATCACCAAATCCTCCTACATCCAAATGCCACCAAAAATAAGTATCTATGCTCCACGGCTCCTTCTGCACTATAAATCTAGCTAAGAATACCGACCCAATGACTGCGTACCAACTCATCACCTCTCTCCAATCCAACCCCTGACTCAATCCAATGTTAATCCTACTCTCCTTATGTCGGGACGAAATGTTGAAGAGTTGTCAATCTGTATCCCACTTCCAACTGAAACTTGTAGTACCTTTCATGTCTAAGAGTCACTGCTCCACTATGTCGCTGACTAAGAAGATCGTACCATCGATAAGATACCAACTCATGATCTCCCGCCAATCTAATGTATGGACACCTGTGTAAGGAGTATGTCTACTAGGGTATATTGGTCCATGCTCAACTCCTGATGCTTTGCCCCATCAACCAACAAAATACATCCAAGAAATCCTGCCTCTCTCCCTATAATGGACCCAGGTGGGCAAGTTGTGCTGCAAGCCTTGTCTTTGTACTCCTGGAGAGGGCTGCTACCTGAAAATGCTACATCTCTGTAGGCTTCTACTACATCTACTTGCACCTCATCAATGGGTATACCCAAATATGGATGCATTGTTGTCTCCCTCTCTTGATAGGAAACTCCACTCTCCTCTAGTCGACCAATCCTCTGCAAAAATGTCCTTCTAGACTCCAACAGTTCCCGAGGACAAGTGTCTGTACATAATGCCACCCTCCATCATGGGCTCAACGTGATCCTTCAACTAGCTCTCCCCAAAAGGATCATCATGCATATTGTGCATATCCTCCTCCTTGGCTGACTCGTGCTCCACCATATGTTGCTCGTCCTGAATCATCACAGGTGACTCATCATCCTAAATGTCTCTCCTCGAGTTCCCTGACTGCTCACCATACAGACTGGAATATAAATCTGGCCTACTGTCAACAACTCCACATGACTGGTCATGTTCCACAGAGGCATCCTCATATGACCCCATGGACTCATCCACGATTCCGCTAGTGACCCCACCATGATGTGGGCTACTCATCCTCATTTTCCCTAGTAGACCTAAGTGGTCTATCTCCTCACATGCTAATGGGAATAACACTATTGTGCCTAGCCTCCATGGTACCTGTGTCCAATGTGTGCATGAGAAAGCATCGTCTCCATATAATGCGCCGACTAGTGGCCTGCTGATGCCACATCCTCTGCTAACCCCACTCTCCCTGTGACTCCATGTGCATCCAACATGTCCAAAAAATCCATGGGTTTGGCTCACGAACCCCCTGACTACTAGTGTCGATTGGAACTCCCCCAAGGAATGAGTGCACTCAGTAACTGAGTTCACTATCCCACTGGTGCCATAGCACTCCTGCATCCCAGATATATGATAGGAAGCCCCACCTCAATTCCAATACCAGCCTGGAACTCCAGCATCTCCAATGTCCGAGAGCTCCTGCTGAGCTTCCCTCTGGACTATGATCATCTCTACAAGGCTAGCCCACTCCGTCGGGTACCAACTCAGAATCTCTCACCATCCAACCCTAAGGGAAGGATCAAATGTGTTGGGCAATTTATTTGAACAAATTGCTGCATTAAATTATCGACCAGGGAAACTCGTGAGCTTATGATGGTGCCAGCAATATATATGCAAGAGTAGGCAACTAACTCTATGTCTAACTAAATTATTTATGATTCAATATAATATGCAAGGGAAGAGGCTCCTAACTAAGGAGGTCCTGGTTGTTCTTCCCTACAGTATCATAGAGAAATCATTCATAAAACCAGAAATTTGAAATAAAGACAAGAGAATGAACTTTAATTGTTGTTCAAATTCAAAGAGAGAGAAAGACTAACTTAGTCTTTTGATTGTCCTCTCATGTACTAATCCAAACTAAACTAAGATCCATTCATAAGCATAAGAAATGAAATGACTTGAAACATAAAAGCAAAAGAATGAATTTCAATTATCATAGAAATCAAATAGAGAGAGAGCCTAACTTAGACCCTTGGATATCCTCTCACATGTTGATAAGATTCTAATTTAAAACTCATTCATCAATCACAATCAAATCCTTAAACATCTAAGCAATGAAATGAAACAAAATCTAATATGAAATAAAATGTTTCTCTCATCCTTTTAGAGTGAGCTCAATTCTCTTAAGAACAAGACAAATTATTCCATATACTACATTAAGGAAACTTATATCTAAAACTACATAAATTCCATAAATTCATATTCTACATTAACACAATTTACATCTAAAACTACATGATGGAAATATATGAAAAATAAAGCTTTATTCTATTCCATCATTAATTGGATACAATGCTCTAAGAGTCCTCTCCTTGAAATGGAGGAGGTACTCCTATTTATACAATGAGATGAGATAACAAACTCATAATGATGATCCACTAATCTCTCTTTTAGTTCCATACATTTCTCAACCATCTTAGACACATAACCCTATCCTCCATGATCTCCTCCATGATCTTTTCCATGAGGCTTATCTTATCAAATTCGAATTTGATCATTCAAGGCCACATAAAGATGCCCTGGAAGCTTCCTTTGAGCCTACACATGTCAACAAACTCATGCTAATTGTTAGGTATAAGTATAAGCATATTATTTTCTAAGTTTTAGCCATAAATTCACTTTAAAATGTTAAGAAATAATAAACTTTGGAAAAACATAGTTATGACCCAATAATGAGGTGAATGTAATGATATGGAGGTGGAATGGAGGTGACATGAAGGTAAAATGTGAAGATATTGATGAATAATGGAGTGAAAATAGGGACTATTTTGAGGCCCAACATACCCCCACACTGAAGGTATTGCATGTCCTCATGCAATCTATTACATTACTTTTTGGTACTTGAGCTTTGGCTTAAACTCTGCATGAGATCATTTACTTAACTTTTGCAAAGCGTTATTTTGATGAACTACAACTTGGTTGGTTCTTGTGTTTCAACCATATTTTGTTTGTTGCGTTCATTGAATGATCTTTGCATAATGATAATGTGCTTTTTATGGCAGAGTATTTTTGTTGGAATGCATCATGGTTGGTTCTTGTGTAACAACCATGATTTTATTGGCATCCAATTAACTTTTCAATACTTTAGACAAAGCCATTTGTATGCTCATGTAATAGTAAATATATTTTGAAGGTAAGTGGGTTTAGAATGTGATATATAACTGTGGATATGAATGTGACAAAGCATGTATGTAAATGTATCCTTCCCATTAAACGGATGGCTTTGGCAATGAAAGGAAAGGAAGTGAAGTTTTTTTTTTTTTTTTTCCAAAAATTATTATTCTAACATTTCAAGGAATTTAATGGTTAAAAGTTAGAAAATAGCATACCTTAACTTACCCTTCCAAAAATAGGTGAGAGTCGTGCATGTGTGACTGCAAACTGTTGTGAAAATGGTGGATGAAAGATGGATCTGTATTGTCGTATCAGCTGCTGGATCCGCTGCTACTAGATGAAAAATCTGAGGAGTCTGCTGAACATGGCTGAAAGTTATATCTGCTGTTGGATGATGAATCCGATGAGTTTGTTGAATATGGCTGAAAATCTATAAGGCTTGGAAGGTATACAAAATATAGAAGTTACATTTTCCTCCCAGCCTTATTTATTGACTTGTCCTCAAGTGAAATACAATGAATACCATGAATGGAAATACAATGAATGGAAATTGGCTTCATCTGCTGCAAAATATGGGTCTTCAAGTCTTCAACGCTCGATGGCACAAATATTGCTATGTGATTAAATGTGTCGATGTCGAACATAGCAAGAAGTTGTTGACTTAGTGGCCGTTAATGAATGCCCCTAGCCAACACAAGAGCTCCCACCATTGATTCCAATGGGAGTCAGGATGCCTAACACATCTTTGTAGGTACGAATAAATTTATCGTGGTCGAGTGACCTACAAGATCCAACGAACAAGGGATATTAATGTACTCCCATTGTTCATTGGCAAGAGTACTTGCCATTAAGGCATGCAAGCCTCTAGGTGTTTTTTCAATGATACTTAGACTCTAGGACTTTGACTCAAGCAGGGTTTTATTGGCGGAAATGAAGGGGAATCGTGATGACAAGAAAAATGGCAATATGCTTGTAAAGATGTAAGGAAATGCATGATGTATGAACAAGAACTCTTGCTGTGAAAAATGGATATGGAAATGTCATGCGTTATAGATGTACAATTGATGGAATTCAAAATCTTTTCAGAAAGGGAGGTGGAAGGTAATGGTTGTGGAGATGGATTTGTCTTGAGAATTTTTCATGAATTTAGTCTTTGGAAGACTAATTGTCGTCACAATGTAGTCTCCGTAATGATCGCTTTGTCGTCCTATAACCTGTAAAAAAAACTTGGTAGAAAGAAACATAAGTGTGTTCAAGAAGGAATGCGCATTTCCTTCATGATTCTTACGCAAAAATTTTATACCAAATAAAACAAATTAAGGACAATCAAAGTGTTGAAATTAACTTAATCATGATATTAAAATCAATCCATTCTTAAAAATAACCATGAAAAATAATACTCCCTGTCATATAACTCATGAAATGTGCTTCGCAATTCTGTTCTGTAAAGCATACAAGAACCATGTGATGAGTTTATGCCATCTTGATGCTATCGAAAGAGAATTGAATCCTCCAATTGATTTTTAAAATTTGTTTCCAAGTATGCCATTTTTTCAAAGTTGTGTGAATTTTGTGAAAATTTTTTTAGATTTTTTTAAATGAAAACATAATTTTTTTAGATGTTTCATTAAACAATAAATTAAAAACATAAATTTTTAATTTATTATTTAAGTTGAATTTTTTATTATTTTGTTTTTTTTTTTTTTTTAATAACAAAATTAAAATAGAAATTTTATTTTGTTATTTATTTTTTTAACAATACAATGAAAAATCTATATTTTTATTTTTTAAAACTAAAAAAAAAAAAAACAAGTTAAATGAAAAACTATATTAATTGAACAAAATAGAAAAAGGCCATGAAAGTCAAAACATTCGGCTTCGCCTCTCGCCCCCTCACAAACCAATTCATTGTTGCAGAGCACCATATTCTGATACTCTCCTTAAACTAGTTTAGAGGGCTTTATGCCAGCAGATTTTGAACATTGTGGCTGGTGATTATGCAATTGCAAATACTCCATCTTGAGTTCCTCCAGCCTTTTTGTAACCTTGATCGAACAAGCCATTGGCAATAATCTGTCAGGATCGAGAGCCTCATTTGGAAAGTTGCGCAGAGCAGGCAAAAGTTTCTCGAATGGCAATTTTACCAAATCATCTTTACAGTACTTGAGCAATGCCAGTCCTACCTTGAAAACAATTTTAATACCCTCATACAGAAAAACATCCCAAATGCGAAGGGCTAAAGGAAAAGGGAGCGAATTGGAGAAAAGTGCTACAAACCACTGGCTTGCATACATGCCTGGATTGATCATTTCCTGATCAAAATGTGTGCCTAGCTCTGGCAAATGCTCCTTTACCAGTTTTTCAAATTGGAAAAGGTATTGCTGCACAAGGGGCAATCCAGGCAAATATAGTCCTTGCATTGGTTCATTAACTGCACCTTTCAACATGGCAACCAGTAGCCAAAATGCATCCTCCTCACTCATGTAAAGAAGAAATAAACCTGCAACAAACCCCATGCCCTGCACATAGCCCACCTTTCTGTCATAGACAGAATAGGCCTTCAGAACATTGTACAGAGACCTCTGTCCAGGGCCATGCATCTGTTTATAGAAGACATGGGTTGGAAAAGTGCGAGAAATATCCCTAATGATATCCAGTTCAGAAGCTGATGTCTCATACAATACCAGTTGGTCGTATACTCCCCTGTTTTGCAGCAGCAGGTCTCTACTGCCTGATATGAGTTGCCAAACCAGAATCCTTAGGCAATCTGGAATACCCTTTCTGATACGCCTTTTTACAACATCTGGCTTCTATTTTGACTTTCATAGGCAAGCTCTATTGCAGCTTTCTTGGCGTGCCATGTATATCCTCTTGTTGGCAGCGTGCGGCCAACATTCGAATTTCTTTTAATGGTGCTGCATAAATCATTGATTGATGAATCCTTATTTTTTTTACAACAACAATAGGATTAGCATCAGAATTATTTGCGTTGGACAATTTAAACCATCTGAGATTCTAGCTATTTTTGGATGAGAATGAAATAAGATTGGTAAACGCAATCTTCTTACGAAATCTGATCCTTAAAATGTGCCCCCAAGTGGATTACCGATAGCATCATTAAAAAAATTGCAATAGGATTAGCATCTGAATTAAACCCAAATCACGGTAATTGATTTCAGATAGAGGAGGCTAACGTGTTGCCACAGAATTCGCAGAGGCATGAGGGATATGGGTATCTTTGTCGTTAAATCCGGCGCTGCGATGAAATAGCTCCCATCTCAACAGGAATTTTACCAGTAATATGACGTGATCATGAAGTATTTCGTTAAATAAACCATATCAGTTCGACAAATTGAAGGTCAGGAACAGTTTCAGGACTTTGCCAATTTCAGAAATTATTAGTCCAAAGCATTAAGTGAGTTCCCCAAACAGTGTAATGACAATATGATTTGATCTGACGCAGACGATGGACTGTTTATATAACAAGGCATATTTATCTTCTTCCTTGTTCCTCGATCCGCTACAGAGGAAGGACCAGGTTTGAATCTTAGCCACCAAAAACAGAAAGATCGCTTCAGTAAATCGACAAAAGGTGAAATATGATACGGATTCGTACTGCCAAAATCGCAAAGTTTTAACTGGTCTGTGTGTGGATTCACCAGGAGATTTTGTTGTTTTATATTACGATGACAAACGCAAATAGCCCTGTGAATGTTTTTTTTTTTTTTTTTTTTTTTAATAATAATATATATATGATATACATATTATTATTATTTTGTGGAAATTTTTTTTAATTTTTATTTTTTAAACTAAAATTAAAAGAAAACTAATTTTTTTATCACAAAATTCTTTATTGTCATATCGCAGATTAATTTTCTAGCAAGAGTATTTTTATTTGAACAAAATCAACAGATTTTCTGATCTTCCTGATCGCACGAAGCGCAGGAAGAGAGCATACTCATCGCTTGATTTGTTTTTATTTATGCAGGGGGGGTGTTTTTGAAATGATGAAATTTAAAACTAGCTAAACATTAAAACATCAGAAAATTCAAACTTAAACTCCTTTGTGAAGATCCTGCTGTCACCAGGGTTCACAAATTATTTTGTCTAAAGAAAAATGCTAGTACTAAATTAAATTTCTAATGCCTAATCCCTTAGCACCATCCCCGGCAACGGCGCCAAAATGTTGGGCAATTTATTTGAACAAATTGCTGCATTAAATTATCGACCAGGGAAACTCGTGAGCTTGTGATGGTACCAGCAATATATATGCAAGAGTAGGCAACTAACTCTATGTCTAACTAAATTATTTATGATTCAATATAATATGCAAGGGAAGAGGCTCCTAACTAAGGAGGTCCTGGTTGTCCTTCCCTACAGTATCATAGAGAGATCATTCATAAAACCAGAAACTTGAAATAAAGACAAGAGAATGAACTTTAATTGTTGTTCAGATTCAAAGAGAGAGAAAGACTAACTTAGTCTTTTGATTGTCCTCTCATGTACTAATCCAAACTAAACTAAGATCCATTCATAAGCATAAGAAATGAAATGACTTGAAACATAAAAGAAAAAGAATGAATTTCAATTATCATGCAAATCAAATAGAGAGAGAGCCTAACTTAGACCCTTGGATATCCTCTCACATGTTGATAAGATTCTAATTTAAAACTCATTCATCAATCACAAACAAATCCTTAAACATCTAAGCAATGAAATGAAACAAAATCTAATATGAAATAAAATGTTTCTCTCATCCTTTTAGAGTGAGCTCAATTCTCTTAAGAACAAGACAAATTATTCCATATACCACATTAAGGAAACTTATATCTAAAACTACATAAATTCCATAAATTCATATTCTACATTAACACAATTTACATCTAAAACTACATAATGGAAATATATGAAAAATGAAGCTTTATTCTATTCCATCATTAATTGGATACAATGCTCTAAGAGTCCTCCTCTTGGAATGGAGGAGGTACTCCTATTTATACAATGAGATGAGATAACAAACTCATAATGATGATCCACTAATCTCTCTTTTAGTTCCATACATTTCTCAACCATCTAGACACATAACCCTATCCTCCATGATCTCCTCCATGAGGTTTATCTTCTTAAATTCGAATTTGATCATCCAAGGCCACATAAAGGTGTCTTGGAAGCTTCCTTTGTATCTAAACATGTCAACAAACTCATGCTAATTGTTAGGTATAAGTATAAGCATATTATTTTCTAAGTTTTAGCCATAAATTCACTTTAAAATGTTAAGAATTAATAAACTTTGGAAAAACATAGTTATGACCCAATAATGAGGTGAATGTAATGATATGGAGGTGGAATGGAGGTGACATGAAGGTAAAATGTGAAGATATTGATGAATAATGGAGTGAAAATAGGGATTATTTTGAGGCCCAACAAAATGCACGGACATCTATACACATAATAAACCCTTCATTTTGCGAATGTTGCACCCTATGCAACTCATGTCGCCTCGTCTCGCTAGTCTGGTTAGCACATATAATCTGACTAGGTAACTTTTCCTCTCTCTCGCCAATGTGTATAGATAACGTATCAGTGCTACAAGCCCCATCTATATAGTCTTGAAGAGGGTTGCTCTGATGCTCCAAGGTGTACTCCTCTAGCTATGTTGCTAGGGAATCCAATCGTTCCCCAATGCGAGTTAGTTTGGCCATCGACTCAGCATAAACCAATCACATACCCTTCAGCTCCTCATTTTGCTGTAGTATGGTCTCTCGGACTGTCGTCGCCTTCCTTTTCAATGCTAGAAGGTCGACTTGGAGCTATCGAAATTGTTGTGGGTCTCCTCCACCTTTTATAGCATTGGTTTCCCTCCAAAACCAACGTCCTCTCTCTCATTGGCTCCTCCACGTGGTGTGTGGCCCCCCTTGGCTCCCCCCTTAAGTTACAACGTTGCATCTACTAGGGAAACACTTTATTTTATTTAAGTGAGTTAGACCCCCTTTTCTCACTTTTATTTATTAATAAACTATAGTCGGCAAAACTATACAAAAATCAAATATTCCAATTAGCGGTGCTAATTAGGAATATTACAGACTCCCCTGTGCCCTCAGATACCTACTCAATCTCCTCCTCAAGCTCTCGACATCTAAGGCTTGGTCTCCACCAACAGTAATGCCTCCTAGCTCCATCCTCTATGCTCCTCGAACAAGAAATCCCTCCTGATCCTAGGGTCCGACGCCTCATACTCATCAATCGTTTCCATTAAGGACCTCCTCAAATCTACAAGGGTGTCTGGTTCCCTCCCCTTCTCTGGTTCATCTAGAAAATGAGGCATGGTAGGTTGGCTACGATGTCCATGGGTATTGTTCTGCTGGAGCGCGTGCGCATGCACATGGCTTCTCTGCTAGGTATGACTCAACGTCCCCATCATTTGTTGCATCCTCTCTAGGACCTGTTGGTTTTGCCTCCTCAACTCCTCTATGATCCCCCGTGTACTCTTCCCTTTTTGTGTCATTGGAGTGCCCATAAATTCACCAGTCACTATGCATGTATGGAAAACCCAGGTAAAATGAAGTAGACCCAAGTGTTGAAACTGACTGAAACAAGTAGCATGCACTGCCCAGAAAATACTACAGATGCTACTGAATAACAACTAGATTTTCTACCCTCAAAATTGCTTGGACAGTTCTAAAAAATTAACACGAAGCTCCTCACACCAAACCTATAAAAACCCAGAAATAGTTTGGCTTAAATCCAAGCCAAGATCAAGCTCACCAAGTGGTGTGCACTACCCAGTGCACTAATAAAATGCACTGTTGAGAGAATGTTTATTTCCATCTTGAATATTTCCTAGAAGATTATGAAATTTTTACCATGGACTCCTCTCACAAAACCCAGAAAAACCCAGAAAAATATTGGGCAAATTCTAGCTGATCTATAAAATCCCCAATTTAGTGTAAGTTTCGTAGTCCGCCCAACTCTGCACACTGCTCCAAATAAGATAAATTCATCCAGAATGTTCCAACTCTACAATCCTGCAAATTCACTACAGAATCACTGGCTCAAATGAGAGAAATCCCCTGCAACAATTATCCTCCAACAAAATAGATTGAAAACTTTGATCCACAAACTTGACTCTCTTATTCTTCAAGAACAATACAACAACTTTGATTTTAACCCACAATTGACCAACAACACGCTCTGATAGCATTGTAATATTCCTAATGGAAAATTAACAATGATAACAAAAAATATGCAATTACAACAACACATAAATTTTCAAAAATTAACACATGAACCAGAAAAGTGTGCACCAACTCCACAAACCAGCCAAATTTTATTATATGATAATGCTGTGGTACAAAATAGTTTGAGAAAATACACCCGGGCTTTCCCAAAGCAATCTACAAGCACCGGGTGATGAGTACAAGCAAATCCAACCACTCCAATAGTAAGCTCCTCGAGAAAACTACGCTGCTGCTCCAAGACTACACTGCTGCCTGACTTCAGCTTCTGATTTACCCACTGAAAACCGCTCAGAAAATTCTAGGAATTTGGGAAGGTGATCCTTGCCCAATACCCAGAAAAATTCAGAAAGGGTTTCCTCTAATTCCAACCTTCAAATCTGAACCTTTGTAGCTTGGCCTTCTTCCAATTTCGTTCTTTGGCACTACAACTACTACTGCAATCACTGCTCTCCAAAATCCCAACCAACCTCCTCAAATGGCTCTCCTATCAATCTCCCAACACCCCAGCTCCAAAATCCCACCAATGCAGCTCCCACAAATGAGCCTCCTCCAATGACTGCGTAGGCCCTTCTAACGAAAATAGCTGAGATGAAATCTGGCCTCCAAGATAATCTATTGCACTGTTATGTTGGCCCTCCAAATTGAACTGAACTACACTGTTGAGCTCTCGTGTGAATTCTGAATGAATCCACCAAAGGGAGATGGGTACTCGCCCAATCTCAACGAATCACCTGAGGGTTTCCGTTCTGGGGCTACCAATGGAGTAGAGAATTTGGTTCTCAACCTCTCATACAAGAAACAATACCAAATCCAAGATGTTCTCTAATGGATCTTCCTCCTCTTTTTATATATCTGATGTACTCCTCTAGAAGCTCCTATTTTATTATTATTTTAATCATTGAGCACATTTCCCTTAACTAAAATATTCTTTTTAATGTGGGAAAATGGTCAATTGGCCACCATGCCTCCTCAGGTCACTGAAAATCACTCCTAGCCATCTCATTCTATAGATCTTCTCGTTCTAGTTCCAACGAGCTATTACACAAACATTTTCTGCCAAGAATCCCTCTTGAAATGCCACCTTAGGCGTAATTAATTGAGTTAGGCCCATTAATATCTCAAGTTTCTGAAAGTTGTTGGAATGCAACGGAACGAAAGAAAAACTGTGTGGATGGTGGAATATACCAAGTGAATGCTATAGGAACTCACAATAACTCCTCAAAACCCCTCCAAAATCCCCTAAGGCCTGCCGATGATGCCAACTTGCACCTGTGTCCTGTATGCCCCCAGCTCTGAAAGTCCATCCTAACCATGTCATAAGGAATACCAGAAAATGGAACATTACATTGTTGGAGTGGGAAAATCTTCTCACAACGACTGCTTCTCTGCAGTGAGAAATCAAACTTCTAAACTAGAAGTTCCCTGAGGAAAAATTTCCCTCAGTGTGTGCTCTTTCTTCCTCTTGACGCTATTTTGCACTAGCAAACACTGCAAAATACTGCGTCCAACGGGATATCTTCTCTGCAAGGAAAAATATTGCTGCTCCCTCTGCCTCTAGTAATCTTCTATCTGGAAAATCTAATTTCTTTGTCGCTCTTTGAGAGAAATAGACTTTTCCTCAAAAATTGACCCTCCTAGCCATATGGACTGTGTTGCCTCTAAGGTTTCGAGCAGCTGCTTACGCAGTGCTATGAAGCTCCTCTTCCTTTCTGCAACTGATCTCTTTGGCTTTCTATCTGCGCTCTGATACCATGTGAAAATTCGGATACCCTTAATCCTACTGCAGCAACTGATGATATTCTTCTATTTGTTAAAATAATTAAACAAATTATTTGCAGTTTTCTATGGCATATAACGAAACATATACATTTCATCCTTCACAAAACAAATACTGCAGAAAAAAAATAAACATTGAAAGAATAGATGTACACACACTAAAATACACTGTTACTTTTGAACTAAGTCCCCAGAAAAACCCAACTCCAGAAAACCGATGCAACAACTGAGGGTTTGATTATTATGCAGTGGTAAATTTGAGTACAATCTATGGTTGCTTAATCTAGCAAACCAAAATATAGAAATGACTAGCAATGAAACTAGTGAGAAACATTCTCACTTCCACAAGCAATCTGACACTGACCTCAGCTCGATTTCAGCTGCTCCTTGCTCCCTCTGCGCAGTCACTGCATTAACCTACCTAATACCGCGTCCCACAAGCTCAAAATTGTTTCCACTCTTGCTGTATCTGCAGCTGTTGTCTAGAAGACTGATCTCCTTCACCTCTAGACCCTCTTCCCAGATTCCGGCTCAGAACATCTCCTACTCCCCAGCAAAAACGGAATCAACCATTGAAACTCTGCGCTTCCTCTGCATGGCTCTGTGCTACCTCTCTATGGCACTCACTGCCTCTCTACAATGGACTCACTGGAACTGGAAAAGCTTCCTTCGGCCTTACTATCTCTGCCCCTCTCTCACTGCTTCGAGCTCACTAGCTCTCTCTCCGACAACAAAATGTTGCTACTTTGGAAATTGATCTGCGAATGAAATCGAACCGCTGATGTGTGTTCTCCAAGCCACATCGAGTTTCTTCTTATAATCTTCCGTTGAGACTTCAATGGGCACGATTAAAACTTAATCGATGGCTAAGATTAACTAGAAATTGATCCAAGTTTTTTTCTAGAAGATTCTCACCATGACTTAATTTATTCTTTTTAATTAATCATATTTCCTCTTAGGAAATATTAAAAATTGACTAATTAATTTAATTAAATTGTTTCTAGGTGGAATTTCTAGAAACGATTTCTGGATATTGGAGAATACATGTATTCTAACCTCTCTGCCAAATCTCAAGATTAGAACACATCCGATGCTACAAAAACTAACAGTCCCCATATGGAGCCAGATGTCGCACTCAAATTGTCAAAGTTCCAAGGAAGCGGAAGTGCCTATTTTTTTCAACAAAGATTGGATCACCTATCAGCAATCTGTGTATCATAGTCATCTCATTTTGCAAGTTATATGATGTAAATGACCCTATTAAGACCTTGAGTATATGTAACAAACTAGGTAAGCCTATGATTTTGGTGACGAATTTCATCCTAGGAGGCTTTTTAACTTTGTTGATTATCTGTGTTTCTAAACACCGCTAATCAGAAGAATTTTTTCCTCTCCAGCTTAAACCCCGAAAGCTAGGGTGAAATTTATTGTTGAAATCTTAAGTGAGTCGTAGTATTTTAGTCGAGTCTAATGTAAAAGTTGTTTGGGAATAATTTAAGTTAATTGGCTTAATTATTTTCTTACAAATAACTTGGTCTATTAGAACATATTGAGTCGCAGATGGGTTATGTGTCTTGAGGCTCTAATCCAAATGTGTATTCCCTCATTGAGTCTTATATATGTAAAATCTTATGTATTAGAGGGTTGGAAAAATATTAAATCCTCTCATGTGTAAATTAATTAAAGTTTCTGGCAAAATAAAATTAAATCCTAAGCCAAAAAATTAATTAATTAGAGTCAAATTTAAATTGTCTTAGGAAAATAAATTCTCCAAATGGAAAAATCCGTGGGTCTTAAAAGAGTCAATTTTAAAAGGTCCTTTGCCAAGGGAATATTGTATATTTCAAGAAAAATTGGATCCTTGTTAAATTTTTGAGGAAATCAACTCAATTTTGAGCTAATTAATGTGCAATTAAATGATAAATTCAAAAATTCCTCAAAAATAAAAAATCAAGGGCCAAGGTTAAAAAATGTTGAAGTGTTTATCAACAGCCAGGATTATTTTGACAAGGATCAAAGAAAGTATCCATTATTTTTCCATTTGGAGGATTTATCTATAAATTAGAGAGTCATTTGAGTCTCTAGTCATCTTGATCTCTGGCTAGATCTACTGTTGAAGCCTTTTGTAAATTATTGTCCCACAAAGAACTATTTTTTCTACTATAATAAAAGACTTTGGGGTGCAACTCTAGGTGTTCTTGTTTGTTGATCTGTGGTATGTATTGACTATAGGCTTCCTATGTGGTGTTTTATTTGATTATTTTTAGATAATACATAATTTCTGTAGGTACTCAATCCTTGGTCTCCAAGTTCACAGACTGTGGACAAGGATCATCTTGCTTGGATTCCTAGTTTTTATATGGTGGATTGAATCTTCGCTAGGGCTATAGTGAGCAATAATTTTTCTGAAACATTTTAGCCATTCTTTCAAGGAAAAAATATTATAAAAAGTATTTTCTCAAAATCTATTGAAAAACCCATGTATAATTTGTAAAATAATTTTGTAATTTGAAGTGTAAATTATTTTTCTAACTCGGGTTGGGGTTTTAGATCTATTTTTTTTTATATATTTGGGGTTTGGGTGTTTTTATTTTCATTTTTGCAGGTTGGATCAGTGTTGCAGGAAACATTGCCCGCCACCCACACCCAACGCACGATCCGCATCCATTACGGAATCGTATGGGATCCGACGTACGAAACGCAAATTTGAATTTCGGAAACACGGACCAACAAAAAAAAACGATTCCTGGAATTTCCGAAGCATCTCGCCAGATTCGTGTTTCCGTATGCCGGATCCGCGTTTCATATGGCGGATCGGCATACAGAAACGCCACGCTTCGAAGGCGGATCCGTACGGATTGCAAGCGCTTCCATACAATGGCGTACGGAAACGCCACGCTTCGAAGGCGGATCCGTACGGATTGCAAGCGCTTCCATACAATGGCGTACGGAAACGCCACGCTTCGAAGGCGGATCCATACAGCTCGCGAGCGCTTCAGTACAACGACGTACGGATCCGATATGCGTACTCAGAAAAAGAGATTTTTTTTTTTTTTTTTTTGCTTTAGTTGGGTTAGGGGGTGGGTTAGTGTTGAGTTAGGGATATGATGAAAAAGTTAAAAGCTCACTTTCACCTCTCATTTGCTCACTTGTGTTTTTGGAGAGCTTGGAGAAGAGAGCTTGGAGAAAACAGGAGAAAGAGAGGAGAAGAGAGCTTGGAGAAGAGAGAGTTGAGGAGAGCTTGGAGGAGTGAAGGAGGAGGAGCTTGGAGTAAAAAAGGGCTTCCATCTACAAGAGCTAAAGAGGTAAGTGAAAAACCCAGACGTTCTCATTTTTTTTTCATTGTTTTTTGTATTTTCTCTACTCCCTCTCCTACACTTTCCCATTCTTTCTTCTTGTTCATTTATTTGTAGGTTGTCCACCACCTATATTCATATTCATAGATGATGTTTTTTTGGCTTCTATGTATCATTCTACTTTTGGTTTTCATGATGGTAAGGGGGAGTAGAAATAGAAGAGAAGAAGATGAAGAAGAACAACATAATGGTCTCCATATGAGTGGCCCAATATATGATGAGGAGGAAGGGTTTGAAGAGGAAGGGGATGATTTTGATGAGAACATTGAAACATAGAGGGGAAAGCTGCATTGACACCCTTGTGGAAATATGTGACCAAACTTGAAGGGGGAAAAGGTAGTGGAAGCTACAAGTTTTTGTGTCCTCATAGTTGTCATGGAGAAAAACCATATAGTGGTTCATATACCTGTGTGAGGAGGCATCTTTGTGGGGTGATGGACAGTGATGAAAAAAAGGGTGTTGTGGGGATAGCAATTTGCCCAAAGGTTTCAAATGAACAAAGAAGAAAATACATCCAAATAGAGGAGGCTGCACAACCAAAAAACGAGAAACAAAAAACTCAATTTGAATCAAGTGCAACCTCTAGATTTGGTAGCTCATCTCCTCATGGTATTTCTACAAGCTCTGGAGGTAAAAAACAATAGGGGATTTCCTTAGTGTTGCTGGGAGGGATGATGTGGATGGAAAAATAGTCTGATTTCTTTGTGCTTGCGGTGTACCATTAAATGTGCTTCGCTCTCCCTATTGGCATGAAATGGTAAAACCATCAATGAAGCCCCAAAAGGATACAAGTCCCCCAACTATGAGAAATCTTGAACAGTGTTATTAGAAAGAGAAAAAGGAAAGGTTCAAATAGCTTTGACACGTTTTACGAATGAGTGGGTGGATAGTGGGGTATCCATTGTATCAGATGGGTGGACAAATATCAGAAACCAACATTTGATAAATGTTCTTGGTGTTTCTGCTAATGGTGCAGTGTTTATTACATGTCATGACTCCTCCTCTGTTAGCGCAACTTCCCAAAAAATTGCAGATCTCCTATTGCAATCAATCAAAGTTGTTGGTCCTAGTAAAGTGGTTCAAGTGATCACAGATTATGCAACAAATTTTAAGGGAGCAGGAAGAATTATTGAGCGTACTTATCCACACATATTTTGGTCTGGGTGCTTGGTGCACACATTGAACCTTTTGATGCATGATATTGTGAAGCATAAAGAATGTGGGTGGATTAATGAGCTTTACAAGAGAGGGAAGCAACTCATTAAATTTATCATAGGGCATACAAGGGTAAACTACTTCTATGGCACTTACTCCAAGTTGCAGTTGCTTAAACTTGCAAAAACAAGATTTGCAAGTTATTACCTCACCTTTAGGCGGCTAGTGAAGGTGAGACAAGCTTTAACTAATATGGTCACCGCTGAATCATGGGAGGAAATTAACACTAATAGATATGGTGCTAATGTAGCCAAGGACACAATTCTTGACATGTAATTTTGGTCACAAGTTAAATCTGTTTTGCAATTCACCAAACCAATTTATTACATGATCCAGTTTGCAGATTCAGATCAGCCAATAATTGGGGAGGTGTATGAGAAAATGGATAAAATGTTCGGACAGATTAAAGACATTGTTGAGCCTAGAGATATCACCTTGTACAGTTATATTCGTGCAAAGGTGGAAAGATGATGGGATATGCTAAATGTTACATTGCATGCATTAGCATATGTTTTGACACCTAAATACTATCATCCACAGGAGAAAACCACACCTAGATCCATAGGTTCTAGAAAAATATATGATTGCATTGACTAGATTAGTCCCTGATGAGGAGGAGGCTGCCTTGGTATGGAAACAGTTGAGTAACTATACACTTTGCACTGGTCCATTTGGGAGCATGCATGCAATTAGAGATCGAGAGACTTTTTCTTCTATCGAGTGGTGGAACATGCATGGAGGTGCTACTCCAATTCTACAGACTTTGGCATTGCGGGTGCTATCATAGGTGGTAAACACCTCTTTTGCAGAGAGGTGTTGGAGCTCTTATTCTTTCATCCATAGTGTTAAAAGGAACAAGTTGAGTTTAGACCAGGTAGAGAGCTTGGTTTATGCTCATTACAACTCGCGATCATTGTCCCATTACTGTGATGACGCAAAGAGTAATAAAGACCTTAAGGTTTGGGATAGGTATCCAGAGGAGGCCAATTAGTAGTGTTGTGATTAGAGCAATTAGAGGATGCTCTTATCCATGATGATGATGATCGAGTTGACATGCCACCCCCAACTGGTCCCTTGCTTCCTAGGTTCCATGGTTCAACACCAACAACAGGGGCTTCGTCTTCTTCAATTGCAGTGCCACAACTTCCATAGCCACCATCTTCTTCATTGCCACCAGGCCCACCATGTGGAGGCCCACCACCACGTACTCTTCGTGGTGGAAGGAGGAGAGATTAGTAGATATATTCGCAATTTACTACTTTTGTCATAGATTAGATTTGTAGGCTTGTTGTGAATTTGAACATTTTTGTCTTGGTGGTGGCCAAGTGGCCTATTTTGTAAACATTATTATTTGAATTTTGGACATGACTAATGTTGACAGTTGCTCACTTGATAGATAATATGCTTTATATTTTATAATATGGTTAAATGTTTTATGTTTTATAATATACGACATGCTTAAATGTTTTATGTTTTATAGTATACTTAAATGCTTTATCATGCTTTTAAAATTTGATGTATGTTTGTTATTGCTAGAATCTAGAATCTAGATGGTTAATGCTCAAATAATTAATTATTGATGTACAATGGAATCATGGATGTCATATCTATCTTGATTTATGTAACAATATGCATGTTTTCATGTCTTCTACAACTAATTTGGTATTTGGGATGTTTGTTTTGAATATAAATGCAAAAAAATATAATATATATATAGTAGACGCTTCCGAAACGCTTCGCTTCCTAAATTTTTGGAAAATGACGCTTCCACGTCCCTGCTTCCAAAATCCATCCTCGCCTCGTCCCTGCTTCGTGCAGCGTTGGGTTGGATCAAGGGATCTAGTGAAAGAAGAGCTAGATCTAGGCCCTTGAGGGTAAGATCTAGTCTTTTGAGAATTTTGCAGGGTTGTTTATTGAAGATTTCGCGGCAAAATTAAGATTCGAGGAAGATTTTTTTTTTGAGAAAAGGGTTTTTCATTTTTAGGCCTCTCGAGCCTCGATCCGACTCCTATAGGCCCAACGTCTTCCTTCCTTGACCTACTTCAGCCTCTAGAGACCCTACGTCATCTTTTCTAAGCCCTCCAGGGTAGATCGTAGCCCCTAGAGGCCTTAGCTTCCCTTTCCTGGCCCGTCGTTGAGGCTTTAGGGTCTTGAAAGGCCTTGTCGTGGGCCCTAGGCCACACGACTACCCTCCTCTTGCCCAAATGACTGCCCTTTAGGCATGTCGTCCTCTTTTTGGCCCTAATTTTCCTTCCAAAACCCCAACGCCAAGCCTCTCTGGGCTTTCCTCCTCCAGTGTTGAACTTTCAGGCCTCCTCTTGCCTTTTCTGCCCTCGATCTATCATCTTGAACTCCTTATCCCCACAAGTTTTCCTTCCTTGGCCTTGTTTTACCTTTTCTTGGCCTCTTTTGCCCTAATAAACCCTAAACCCTAGATCTAAAATTTTGGCACTGAATACTTGGTGGTTTTGCAAGTTTAAGATCTCAAAATTGTATTTTTTAAGTGGCAACTTGATCCTAAAGTTTCAACAAATTTGACCACAAGATCTTCAAGGCCTTGAGCCTAGGGTTTGACCTTTAAACTCTTGTTTTATTTCAGTTTTATTACAAAAATCAAATCACTAAGAATTGAGCCCTAAAATCACATAATAAACAGTCAAAATTGTTAAATCTTGAATTTCATAAGTTTTGGCCACTTGGGCATCTTAAATTTGGCCTAGATCTAAACTTTTTGCTTGCTGGAATTTTCTGTGTCATTTGTTGAATCAAGCCTGCAAAATTTTCTGAATCAAATACTTAAAGAGGGTCAAAAATTTTGAATTTTCAATTTCTGGCAAAATTTTGCTATCTTTGGATATATTAGGGATTTTCTTAAGCATTGTTGGGTTGCTAATATGTCATCTGTTTGCTGTTGTAATAAATAGATCATATTTTTTTTTTTTGAATCACATCCTTAACCCTAAAAGTTGAATTTTTTAAGTTCTATTGCATTTTGGCTATTTTTTGGCATATTGGCCATCTATTTTTGGCTTCATTAGCTTGCTGATATGTGATTTATTTACTGTTGTTATAAATAAATCAGATCTGAAATATCACTGAATACATCATTATAAAGTGGGCTAAACAAGTTAATTTAAATTTGTTGGTTATTGGAAATTTTTATGTTTCATGGTTGAGCAAATTTAATGATTTGAAGTAGTTTCTGCACTGTTGTCCTAACACTAATAAAGTCTGAAATTTCTGAATTATTAATGCTGATATAGATATGAAATTGGCTTACCACATCTTGATCTTAAAGGTTGTCTAACTTTACACTCAAAATTGAAGTTAATCTTGTTGATAGAGTTGACTTGGGCTTCTAAGTTTGAATTGGCATAATATCTTTTGTTGATAATCATTGGTGGATAAATTGATTTATTTAACCATCTTGTTGATTGAACTATAGTTGAATTTTGCACTTGTATCGTTAAACACTCATCTTGTATTAAGATCGTTTTTCCCATTGTTGTTAAGTACTATTGGCATAAAGAGTAATCATAACTTAAGTACTTAAGAAACTCAAAAAATCTTAATTCAATATAACCTCACTCATCATTTTGCATTTAGCATCCAAGATCTAGCTTGCATTTAATATTTTACTTCCTAGCATAAGCTAGGTTGATAGAGACTTAGGGCAACCCTTTCCAAACTAACTTGAGAGATTCACCTCTTCCTCCTAGTAGTTAAAACAGTGACCTTGTAGTCGTCAGAGCCATAGTCTTTGTAGCGTCAGAGAAACTGCGTGAGTGGAACACAGGAGGAGGTATTGTTAATCAGGCCACTGCCTGTTTTCCGTTGGTTTCCATTTCACAACTTACTTTGAGGAGTGTTTCTCAAAATAGTTGGAAGAAAGGTTACACTTAGACTAGGCATTTAACTAAAATTTACCAAGATCACTGCATCTCACATAGATCCTAGGTCTTGCATACCATAGTCAAGCATTTCAAGCAGCGGGTGTCCATCCGGTCATTTGGTTCCAATCTAATATAAGCAAGAATTTGTGACTCCACTAAGGCACTGGTCTCATCCTTCAAAATCTAATCTAATTAATAATCTTGCTTAAATTCAACCAAGTGGCTAGGCCACTCATTCGTGTCTCCCAAACAAGTTGGTTTCCAACTTGTTTTTCTTCACTTCATTCCATAAGAACTACCTCCCATTACTTGTTGTTGGGAGACAACTAGAACGGAGTGGGCAGGGATTAGAGTGACAACACTGTCCTAAACGTTGTAGCGGTGCCTGTACAATCCGGGCGACAACAGGCCTAGTCTTGGAAAAATATCTGAAGAATTCCTATTCCTTGATAAGTTGCTAGAACCTCTACTTCCTTGTTTGTAGAGTATCCTATCCCCCATGCAAACTTGAGCTTCTAGTAGCCTTCAAGATTGGTGATGATCCCCCTTGTTCCTACCACCTGATTAATATATGCAACTTTTGTTTGTGATGATGGATCCTATTTTCACCCAGGTGAGTTGGATTGTTATATGATTTATGTTTAAATCTTAATATAAATTTGCATTTGACTAAAAAACACACGTCTTACCAGATTTAAAAGCATAGACATACAGCAACACTTGAGCCATTTTTATGGTCATCCTAAATGGATTAAGTACGTTGGGTTTGAAAAATTTAGTTTGGCATAACGAGAAAACTATTTGATTTTATAGATGTACAAATATGATGTATCCACAATCTTTTTGGAAGATAAATGCGTTCTAGAAACCTCTAATTAAAGTACCAACTCCTACCAGAGTGATTTATTAAATATGAAATGTTATTTATTCAATTGTCACCTTGGGTCATTCTCATGCTTTTTATTACATTTTGGTATAAACATAAAAGGAATGTAATTAACTTTGGTTTCATGAACTTTATTACATTTTATGCATTACTCAATATGTATATTCAAGGATTTTATGTTGCTAGCTTCATTCTACTCTTGGGTGCAGCTGATAATGAAATATGTTAATGTTTGAGGGATTGGTTGATTATTTTGCTTTGATTTGTAGCCTTTAACCTGTCTTCCACTTCGAGGTTTCATTTTATAGCTGTATCCCTATAATGTGTAGGTTTTTCTTGTGCCTTCAGCTTTAGCTTTTTTCTATTGTATTGTACTCTTAAGAGATGAATTTTGCAGTACCATTATCACTATTTTAGTGTCTTATACTTTCTAGTCCCTTTGACCTATTTGGTCATTAGTGGATATTAATATTTTTGTTTGAATTCATTTTGTTAAGGTTTTTTCCACACTTTGCAGGGCACTTCTTATTGACAAATCTTCTTTTAGACAAGCTAAAGGCGACTGCTAAAGAGACTGGAATTGAGGGGAGAATTATCAATGTTGCATCTGAAGCTCATAGAAACACATATCAAGAGGGTATTCGCTTGGATAAAATCAATGACCAATTTGGGTCAGTTTTACTCTCTGTTTGTATTCTGCTATACGGTATTTTGATAATCTCATGAAAATATTTTACCCTTCATTAGCTTGTATATTCAGACTCAATTTTGAACACCTTTACCAAGGTTGGACGTTATGTGAGCCTTTTTCTGCATTTCTTAGCAGCTTCAAACCCTTTGCAGCCTATGGTCAGTCAAAGCTTGCAAATATCTTGCATGCAAGTGAGCTTTCAAGGCATTTTAAGGTAATTTCAACTTGTCCTTGCATTTGAAATCAGTTAATTTGAAGGATGAAAATGACACTCAAATATTTTCTTTATTTTTCAGGAGGAAGGAGCCAATGTAACAGCCAATTCTTTACATCCAGGAGTAATATCTACTAATATTTCTCGTTATTGGAAAGCCATAGGTAAGAAAGTTTAGTTTTATTTTTCCTTGTTATTCTTTTGTTTTTCTATATGGAACCTGCAACAGGTTATTGCTTACTCACGTTGAGGTTTTGTAATTGCCACCATTTCTTCCCCAAAATTTCTATGTATGAGAATTGCCACATACACACACCCCAAAAAGTAGCATTTTCCTTTAATGTTCTATTTCCCATTTACAGCAATTCAAAGCTAATGGTTCGCTCAGACTCGCATTCATGCTATTTTGCAGCTCTTCCTCTGGCTTTGGGGAAGTTTATGTTAAAAAACACATCACAAGTAAGTTGCTTGTACAAATTTCATTCTTGCTCATTTCTGACATTTTTAAGTATTCTGATATGAAATTATTTCTGCCATAAACCTGGATACACGAACGGGCTTTTTCTTTAAAAAATGTAAACGGGGGGGGCTTTTTCTTTAAACATTAATCGATGCAAGACAAGTTGCATTATAAAAATCTATTACTTCCAAAGAATCTGTAGAATTCTGCCTGTCTGTTTATCAAGGGCCAATATTCTGAAAACAGCCAGATCTTTACAAGGAAATTAATCCATTTTCCTAGATGTCTTTCACAGGTGAGCTTATTGGTTAACTAGTTTGATTAATTTTCCTACAATCTGTGCGCGCTGTTTTTAATTTATGTGCTGCATTTCCATCATTTGTTGGTATATTTTATCTAGTCAATACTGTTGAGATCATGTGGTCACTCTTCACTTGAGGCCACATGTCAATCCATCGTGTTGATTATAGCTTTATGGAGCCAACATATGGGTACCTAACTAACCCATTTATTTTACTTCTATATTTGAGTAGGTTGGCCTAGTCACACCCTCTTGTAGAGAGTACCCTAACCGTGAAGGATGTGTATAAATATAATGTACACGTCTGATTTGTACCATATTATTTAAGCAAACTCATTCATTCTTTGCTAGTGGGCACCTCTAAACAATTCTCTCTACTTCTTGTATTTCACTCTATTTATCTGGTTGACTGTTCTTAGATGAAGATATGCATGTGAATATTTTTCTTGTGATCTATATTGAAAGCTGTTATAAATCTACTGATTTGATGATTGGACTAGGGTTTTGAAGAGATCACCATAGATCTACTATCTTATGCCTTCAACACTCAGTTAGAGTCAGTGATGAAAAGCATTCTCTCTTGTAATATTTCAAGCTTAACATCTAAGGATGGGATGTAGATTGGTTTTTCATCCAAAGAAGAAATATGTTTGACTTCTGATATCTTTTTGAAAATTATTTCCCACTAGCTAAGGAGTTTCTGTCTTTTAGCTTCTTTTAAAAAATATTTCTTATTGGTCAAGAAGTTATGTGCCATCTTGGTTTCCAACTTAATATTACTTTGCACTTACAACACAGTTTCCAGATGGTACTACCTCTGCTTTTTATAAGTTGTGGTAGGACGAGTTACATATTCAGATTAAAGCTAATGCTTTTTGCTTGTCCAAGATGCTAACAATGTACCTATGTCTGCATGTTCAGCCCTTATTGCAGAAATGCATGCAATAAGGTAATTGCTTCTTTTCTTTTACATATATATCTTCTGTATAATCTGAGGAATATTTGCTCAATACAAACTTAATATCGCTTCGCTTCTACAGTTTTTGTAAGATCAATGGCACATAAATTGTAACATTCCGTATTTTGACCCATGCTTTTGTAACATCAAATATCACTGACTCTAGCGTGGGGAAACCACAGCTGGCTGCCACTGTTTAAGTCTTAAGCAGTTGGTAATTATTAATTAAAATTAATTAAACTCACTGAAGGAAGGGACAACCTGTTGATTTTTTGGGTAGCATCGGATGTGCTTTAGCTCCGAAATTTTGTGGACGAGCTAGAACACATGAGATCTCCAAGACCCAGAAATTGTTTGGAGAAATTTCACCCTGAGCGTAAGTTATTCAAATAATTAATTATTTTAAATGGAGCCTAAGTTAAAACTTAGGGAATTTAAATAATTAAAGTGAATTAATTTAAACATGTGGGTGAGAAGCTTCTAAGTGACGAAGATCAAGTCTTTTCTAATCTTAGCCTTCGATTAGAGATTAGATCATGACCGTTGATTCATTAACAGGAAAAGTATAAAGGAAGGTTTGAGGGTCAGCTGGAGAACACACACAGAGTCTAAATCCAGAGATCGAATTCTTCTGATGGAGCAGTACTCGGACGAAGATTAGATCCGAGTGATTCAGTGCAGTAGTGAGGGGCAGAAGCAGTGGTTGGTCGAAAGACCAAAAGTACATTGCGGAGAGGCAGCAGAGACGCAGAGGAACCAGCGCAACCACCAGGAGAGGTGACGTAGACTCTAGAGAGGGTGACGCAGCCCACACAGGGCTCACGCAGGAGCTGTGCAATGGCTCCAAGGGATAGTCCAAAAATTGCTGGAGATTAGGGTTTCTAAGCCAGTAGGGTTGAAACTCAATTTTCTGAGAGGCAGATCAGCGCAGAGAAGGGGTGACACAGTCTTCAGCTAGACCCACGCAGGCCTACGCATCTACTGCGCAGAGGTAGCGTAGAGGCATCTGGGGTTTCACCAGTTTTTGAACCGGATCAGCCGGGACATGTAGTGTGAGGTAAAACTCACAATTTTTTCTGTCTCCCAAGGATATTCTTTGTTGGGTGAGTTGGATTATGGCACCCTAGATGTACTCATATTATTGTTGCTTAATAATATAAACCCTCAGATCTGCTACACCGGTTTTCCCACATTGCGTTTTTTCGGGGACGTTTGTCTGAAAATAAGTGTGTCCTTTGTCTGAATGCCTCATTTATTTTTCAGTACTTGATCTGTATAGTTGTGTAGGCTACAGTGTATTTACATTAATATTTTCTTGGTGTATTCAGAAAATAACTTGTTAATTGAATGAAAACAAGTAGGTAATGTAAATTGGATTTCTGCAGTACGATTTCTGCAACTTAGATTCAGAAATTTTCACATGGTATTGGAGTTGTTGCAAATCAAGTAGAGCTTAAGTCATCAGCGAAAGGATGAAGAAAAAATTGCTGCAAGAAAGCAGCTGTCTCGAGTGACAGCGTTGAACCAGAAAGAGGCAGAGGAAGGGTGATGCAGTCACCAGAGGGGCTCACACAGAGCCTGTGTCAGACAACTAGGGTGACGTTGTAGCTGCAGCATAGGCAACACAGTGTTTGTTGGGCCAGCGCAGAGGTTTTGAGCCTCATTCATTCCGTTGTCATGGCTAGCTGGAGTTGTTGGTAGTGCATTGTTTCTGTTGGTGCAGAACAATGTCTAGTGGGGCAGTGGCAAAGTAGAGGGAAGCAGTTCCTTAGAAGACTTCTTGCCAAGAAGTCTAGATCCAGTGTTGATCAGCAGCAAAGAGTGATCAGAGAGGAGTGTTTCGACATAAGTTCGCAAAAGGATTTTTGTAAAGGAAATCAATTTTCAGAGGGAGCTTGTTTCTTAGAGGGTTTCTATCACCAAAGAAACCCAGATCCGAGTTTTGTTGGGGCAGCAGCAAAAGAGGGAGAATAGAACCAGTTCGACATTTTCTTATTGAGTAGAGATGGCCACACATGGACTAAGGGATTAGGACAAGTTGGATGGAGCATCCAACTTTGTCATATGGAAAGCCAGGATCTTGTTAGTTTTGGATGAACATCGCATCAAGGATCATGTCTTGAATGTAGTTGTTGTCCCTGTTGATGCTAATCCTCTCAAGAAGTACAAGGAGGCTCAAGCGAAGGAAAAACGCATTATCATGGACGGGGTCAAGGATTGTATTATTCCACATATTTCCGAGAAGAACACAACAAGGGAAATGTGGACTTCCTTGACCATTATGTACCAGGGTGTTGAGATTTTGTGTATTTGGGGTATCATCAGTTGTGCTTTAGCTCCCAAATTTTGTGGAGGGACTAGAGTACACTTGATCTACAAGACCCAGAAAGGGATTTCAGAAATTTCATCTAGTTTGGGAGTTATTTAATTAATTAATTATTTTAATGTATTTCCTAAGTCTAAACTTAGGAAAATGAAATAATTAAAGTTAATTAAATTAAACATGTGATGAAATTATCTTAAGTCACATGGATCAAGCTTTCTTTTAATCTTAGCCATTGATTCAAGATCTGATCATGGCCGTTGGTTTCCTAACGAGAAAAGTATAAAGGAAAGGCTTGGGGTCATTTGTAAAGACACACAGAGTCAGAGCACTGAAGCTAAGCTGAGATTCTAGGGTAGGTTTGCTAAGAATTCTCAGAAGTGTTTCAGCTACAGAGAGGGGAATTTAGAAAAAGGGGATGATTTGATCCCAATGTCTAGAGTCAGCAAGAGACAGAGATCAGCTCAGAGAGGCAGTGCAGAGAAGTAGGAGAGCAACAACAAAGAGGGCAGCAACTGTGCTACGCAGGTGCTGCACAGTCCCTCCCAAGGTAGCATGATTTAGCTGGAAACCCTCAGGGGTTACGCAGAGACCCTAAGGGGCAGCATAAGGACTGCGTCACCCAGTCTTAGGTAATGCAGCCCTTTCCAAGCCAGAGCTGAGGGACGTAGGGGCTTCCGAGGCTGACGCAGGGGATTTAGGGGCAGCGCTGGGGTTTCTAGGGCCTAATTTTGGCTGAGTTCTGTAAATCCCATTTGAGGGTGTGGATCAGTCATTATTTTGGCTTCAAAACAGCCAATGAGTTGCAGATTTATTATTTCTTTGTCGGGTTTTCCAGATCTAGAACCCAGATTTGCTGTATTCAAAAAATTCTTAATAATTAAACCGTCTAGCAGCCAACAGACCGGTTTTCCCGCATTGGGTTTTTCCGGGGACTATTTGTCCAGAAAATCACTATGTCAATTTGTTATGTGTGCATGTACTTTTTCTAGATCTGAATTGGTGAAATTTTGTTATGTTTTTTGCTTCGATATTAATCTGAATTTTCAGCTTTATAACTTAATTAAGTAGGAGGTGGTATCAGAGAAATTACAAATCTAGGAGGGTCACCTTCAAAATACTGAAGGTTCTTGTTGCAGAAAGCAGCAAAAGAGCAGCAAAGGGCAAATCTGAAGGGACAGATAGTTTTCAGAGCAGCAAAAGTTACAAGAGGGACTGCTCTCAATGCAGTCACAGATGAGTGGGAAACCTTTGTTCAAAGTATCATGGGCAGATCGGACCTCCCAGATTGGGACAACTTGTGGGCAATTCTGTGTCAAGAAGAACTCTGCAGAATCACCAAGAAGCAGTACAACTCTGGATTGAGCAAAGTGAAGAAGGAAGATGAAGAAGATGCAACCTTGGCATCAAAGAGGCAGCAGGGAAATAAGAAGAGAGATCTTTCAAAGATCAAGTGCTTCCAGTGTGGTGAAATGGGACATTTTTCCAGCAATTTTCCTCAGAAGAAAAGGGACAAGGAAGCTTCTTCTTCTGAGGCTGTTATGGCGGATGATGGGTCGGAAGATTATGCAGCCATGAGCACTCATGAACCACGAAAGTGGGGCGACATGGATATGTAGAGGAGCTATAGAATGAAGGCGATATCCTTGAGCAGCTCATCTCTTGGATCACATGCGAGCTACGGCAGCGTTAAGACAGTAGAGAGACAAGTGGAGCAGTGGGTGCATAGATCACGGATGGAGCAGAGGCAGAACTGAAGGCTAGAAGGAGCAATGTAGTGCAGATGCAGCAACAACGTAGGGGTTGATGTGACTTCAGCAATGCAGAGTAGAGTTGCAACAGTGTGGAGGCTTCAGGAGGATAGCGCAGCAAAACAACAATGTGAGGGATTTCAACACAAGCGGTTGATGTGACTTCAACAATGCAGAGGGTGTTGAGATTTTGTGTATTTGGGGTAGCATCAATTGTGCTCTAGCTCCCAAATTTTGTGGAGGGACTAGAGTACACTTGATCTACAAGACCCAGAAAGGGATTTGGGAAATTTCATTCGGTTTAGGAGATATTTAATTAATTAATTATTTTAATGTATTTCCTAAGTCTAAAATTAGGAAAAGGAAATAATTAAAGTTAATTAAATTTAACATGTGATGAAATTGGCTTAAGTCACACGGATCAATATTTCTTTAAATCTTAGCCATTGATTTAAGATCTGATCATGGTCGTTGGTTTCCCAACAACAAAAGTATAAAGGAAAGGCTTGGGGTCATTTGTAAGAAACACAGAGGCAGAGCACTGAAGCTAAGCTGAGATTCTAGGGCGGGTTTGCTAAGAATTCTCAGAAGTGTTTCCGCTGCAGAGAGGGGAATTTAGGCCAAGGGGATGATCTGATCCCTGAGTCTAGAATCAACAAGAGGCAAAGATAAGCTCAGAGAGGCAGCGTAGAGAAGCAGGAGAGTAGCAGCAGAGAGGGCAGCAACTGTGCTATGCAGGTGCTGCACAGTCCCTCCTAGGGTAGCGTAATTTAGCGGGAAGCCCTCAGGGGTTACACAGAGACCCTAAGGGGTAGCGTAAGGACTGCATCACCCAGTCTGGGGTAACGCAGCCCTTTCCAGGCCAGCACTGAGGGACGCGCAGGCTTCAGAGGCAACACTGGGGTTTTTAGGGCCTAATTTTGGCTGAGTCTTGTAAATCCCGTTTGAGGGTGTGGATCAGTGATTATTTTGGCCTCAGAACAACCAGAGAGCTGCAGATCTATTATTCTCTGTCGGGTTTTCCAGATCTAGAACCCAGATTTGTTGTATTCAAAAAATTCTTAATAATAAAACCCTCCAGCAGCCAACAGACCGATTTTCCCGCATTGGGTTTTTCCGAGGACTATTTGTCCAGAAAATCACTGTGTCACTTTGTCTATGTGTGCATGTACTTTTTCTAGATCTGGATTGGTGGAAGTCTGTTATGTGTTTTGCTTCGATATTAATCTGAATTTACTCAATTAATAACTTAATTAAGTAGGAGGAGCATAACCAGATTTAACAGTAAGATTTATACATAAGCATAAGATTCAGAAATTTTTACATGGTAACGGAGCAATTGCAGATCTAGGAGGGTCACCAGCAGAAGACTGAAGTTTCTTGCTATAGAAAGCAGCAGGAAAAGGCAGTAGAAGGGAAAATCTGGAGGGACAACGCAGTTTTCAGAGCTGCAGAAGTTACGCAAAGGGCAGGGTGATGCAGTCCAACGCTGTCTCACAGCAAGCCCATGAAATTACTGCGCAAAGGCAACGTAGAGGCAGTGCTGGGATTGTCTGAAGTCAACCAGTGTGACGCAGATTTGAAGTTGTCAGATCCAGAAGAAGCCTAAAGCAATGTTGCAGAAATTCAAAAGGTGCTGGTGGGGTTAAATTTCTGAAGTTTTCAGATCTTGAGCCTAAGCACTAGTGACAAAGAGCGGGAGGAGATCAACTTCTCAGAAAGTTTCTAGCCAAAGAAACTTGCAGATTGATTAGAGGATCAAAGAGAGTTGAATCATTGTTGATTTGGCAGATTTCCAAAAAGGGAAATCAGTTGTCAGAGGGAGTAGAGGGTGCCCAATTTGTAAAGGACCCTAGATCCAGATCTCTAGTATAGAGAGAAGGAGCTCTGACAGATTCACTGAGCAAATGGCCGAAGATGATGTAGCCATGAGCGCTCATGAACCTCAAAAGTGGGGAGGCATGGATCTATAGAGCAGCTACAGAATAAGGCGGGATACTTGATCAGCTCATCTCTTGGATCACATGCGAGCTACGACAGCCTTAAGACAGTAGCGGGACAAGTGGAGCAGTGGGTTCATAGATCACAGATGGAGCAGAGGCAGATTTGAAGGCTGGAAGAAGCAGCGCAGTGCAGATGCAGCAGCAGCATAGAAGCAACAACAACGTAGGGGCTGATGTGACTTCAGCAGCGCAGAGCAGAGTTGCAGCAGCGTGGAGGCTTCAGGAGGACAGCGCAACACAGCAGCAACGTGAGAGATTTCAGCACAAGGGGCTGATGTGACATCAGCAGTGCAGAGGGAGTCTGCTTACGTAGTGCAGAGCTGTTGTTGTGCATCATATTTCAGATGCCAGCACAGATCAACAGCCTATGGAGCTTCAATGATGAGGATGCAGCCCAACTGACTTGTCCGTCAAATATTGGGCAAGAGATTCAATTATTTCTCTCAACAACTGAAGTTGCAGTGCAACAGACCAACAATGGTAGTGCTATGAGCAACCCAAATGCAACAAATTGAGAGGGAGCTGCAGTACAGATGTTGCAGTGGCAGTGGCAGCAGTACATAATGGCAACAGTAGTGCAGAGTTGAGTGGTAGTAGGCCAAGCATCAACAACACAGAACCAGTGCCCAAAATCTTGTAATGCATCGTGTGATGTATTGGTAGAGCACACTCCTGATGCTAAGAGGAAGTGTTGATATTTTGTGTATTTGGGGTAACATCAATTGCGCTCTAGCTCCCAAATTTTGTGGAGAGACTAGAGTACACTTGATCTACAAGGCCTTGAAAGGGATTTGGGAAATTTCATCTGGTTTAAGAGATATTTAATTAATTAATTATCTTAATGTACTTCCTAAGTCTAAACTTAAGAAAAGGAAATAATTAAAGTTAATTAAATTAAACATGTGATGAAATTGTCTTAAGTCACACGGATCAAGCTTTCTTTTAATCTTAGCCATTGATTCAAGATCTGATCATGGCCATTGGTTTCCCAACGATAAAAGTATAAAGGAAAGGCTTGGGGTCATTTGTAAGAAACACAGAGGCAGAGCACTGAAGCTAAGCTGATATTCTAGGGCGGGTTTGGTAAGAACTCTCAGAAGTGTTTCAGTTGCAGAGAGGGGAATTTAGGCGAAGGGGATGATCTGATCCCAGGGTCTAGAATTAGCAAGAGGTAGAGACCAACTCAGAGAGGCAGCGCAGAGAAGTAGGAGAGCAGCAGCAGAGAGGGCAGCAACTGTGCTACACAGTCCCTCCCATGGCAGCGTTATTCAACTTGAAGCCCTCAGGGGTTGCACAGAGACCCTAAGGGGCAGCGTAAGGACTGCGTCACCCAGTCTGGAGTAACACAGCCCTTTCCATGCCAATGCCAAGGGACACAGGGCTTCAGAGGCTAACGTAGGGACTTTAGGGCCTAATTTTGGCCGAGTCTTGTAAATCCCATTTGAGGGTCTGGATCAGTCATTATTTTGGCTTCAGAACAGCCAGAGAGCTGCAGATCTATTATTTCTCTGTCAGGTTTTCCAGATCTGGAACCCAGATTTGCTGTATTCAGAAAATTCTTAATAATAAAACCCTCCAGTAGCCAACAGACCGGTTTTCCCACATTGGGTTTTTCTGGGGACTATTTGTCCAGAAAATCACTATGTCACTTTGTCTATGTGTACATGTACTTTTTCTAGATCTAGATTGGTGAAATTATATTATGTGTTTTGCTTCGATATTAATCTGAATTTATTTAGTTAATAACTTAATTAAGTAGGAGCATAACCAGATTTAACAGTAAGATTTCTGCATAAGCATAAGATTCGGAAATTTTCACAGAGAGAGTCTGCTTACGTAGTGCAGAGCTGTTGTTGTGCATCATCCTTCAGATGCCAGCATAGATCAGCAGCCTGTGGAGCTTTAGTGACGAGGATGCAACCCAACTGACTTGTCTATCAAAGATTGGGCAGGAGATTCAGTTGTTTCTCTCAACAACTGAAGTTGCAGTGCAGCAAATCAACAGTGGCTGTGCTATGAGCAGCACAGATGCAGCAAATTGGGAGGGAGTTGCAGTACAGATGTTGCAGTGGCAGTGGCAGAGTCATGGGCAGCAGTAGTGCAAAGTTGAGTGGCAGCAGGCCAAGCATCAGCAGCACAGAACCAATACCCAAAATCTTGTAATGCATAGTGTGATGTATTGCTAGAGCACACTCTTGATGCTAAGAGGGAGTGTTGAGATTTTGTGTATTTTGGGTAGCATCAGTTGGTGCTCTAGCTCCCAAATTTTGTGGAAGGACTAGAGTACACTTTATCTATAAGACCCAGAAAGGGATTTGGGAAATTTCATCTGGTTTGGGAGTTAATTAATCAATTAATTATCTTAATGTATTTCCTAAGTCTAAACTTAGGAAAATGAAATAATTAAAGTTAATTTAATTAGACATGTGATGAAATTGTCTTAAATCACACGGATCAAGCTTTCTTTTAATCTTAGCCATTGATTCAAAATCTGACCATGGTCGTTGGTTTCCCAACGATAAAAGTATAAAGGAAAGGCTTGGGGTCATTTGTAAAGACACAGAGGCAGAGCATTGAAGCTAAGTTGAGATTCTAGGGCAGGTTTGCTAAGAATTCTCAGAAGTGTTTCAACTGCAAAGAGGGGAATTTAGACAAAGGGGATGATCTGATCCTAGTGTCTAGAATCAGCAAGAGACAGAGATCAGCTCAGAGAGGCAGCGCAGAGAAGCAAGAGAGCAGCAGTAGAGAGGGCAACAATTGTGCTACGCAGTCCCTCCCAAGGCAACGTGATTCAACTGGAAACCTCAGGGGTTACGCAGAGACCCTAAGAGGCAGCGTAAGGATTGCGTCACCCTGTCTGGGGTAACGCAGCCCTTTCCAAGCCAGCGGTGAGGGACGCAGGGGCTTCAGAGGCTAACGCAGGGGCTTCAGGGGCAGTGTTGGGGTTTCTAGGGCCTAATTTTGGCTGAGTTCTGTAAATCCCGTTTGAGGGTGTGGATCAGTCATTATTTTGGCTTCAGAACAACCAGTGAGTTGTAGATCTATTATTTCTCTGTCAGGTTTTCTAGATCTGGAACCTAGATTTGCTTTATTCAGAAAATTCTTAATAATAAAACCCTCCAGTGGCCAGCAGACTGGTTTTCTCGCATTGGGTTTTTCCAGGGACTATTTGTCCAGAAAATCACTGTGTCACTTTGTCTATGTGTGCGTGTACTTTTTCTAGATCTGAATTGGTGAAAGTCTGTTATGTGTTTTGCTTTGATATTAATCTGAATTTTCAGGTTAATAACTTAATTAAGTAGGAGGAGCATAACCAGATCTAATAGTAGATTTCTGCATAACTGTAACATACAGAAACTTCACACAGGGAAGTTCCGTCGAGTGGAAGATGTTGCTTGAGAATCAGTTGAGACTGTTTCAGATGCAGAAGGGAGAAGAGACTGACCCCTTCCTTATCAGATTGCAAGCGATCCGAGATCAACTAGCTTCCGTAGGGGCTACACCAGATGATGGACTTATGGTCAGGACTGCCCTGCTTGCAGTCACTAAAGACTAGGAAACCTTTGTCCAAGGTATTTTGCGCAGGGTCTCTCTTCAAAAATGCGAGGAGATGTGGGTAGCTCTTCGACAGGAGAGATTAGAAGGTTGACCAAGGGCGGAAGCAGCAACACGGGGATCAAAATCAAGGAGGAAGAGGAAGATGTGGCTCTTGCATCTAAGAGACAACATGGGCAGCAGAGAAGGAAGAAGAAGGACCTCTCGAAGGTCAGATGCTTCAGGTGTCGAGAATTGGGACATTTTGCCACACAATGCCCTCTTAAGAAGAAGGGCAAAGAAAAATCTGACTCAAAGGCTGCTGCAGCAAAGGATGATGATGGGGATGCTGATGATTGTGCCATGAGTGCTCTTGTAACTCGAGAGAAGAGGTGGGGCGGCATTGATCTGTAGGTCTTGAACTGTAGTAAGGGGCAGGATCCTTGAGGTGCCCAAACACTTGGATCACATACGGCTACGGAAGCCCTTAATGACAGTAGCAGAATAACGGGTGTTAGTTGATGCAAGGGATTATGGAGAAACAGTGGCAAAGCTAGAGTGTCGAAGTCTGAATCAGCGCAGAGCAGAGGCAGCAGTAGCGTAGAAGCAACAATGCAGTGCACAATGGTGTAGCACAGTGCAGTGACATCAAAGGCTCAGTGCAGATTAGCAACAGAGGTAGTTCCAACATCAAGGAGTATTCAAACTGACCAGTATGTCGGATTTGGGAGGCTTTTCAGTTGCTTAACGCTCAACAACTGAGTTGCAGTGCAACAGTTAGCAGTGGCAGTGCTATGGGCAGCATGATGTAGCATTTTGAGAGGGAGTTGCAGTACAGATGTAGCAGTGACAGTGGTAGAGTCATGGGCAGCAGTACAGATAGCAACATCGCAGTGGATGAGGGGCAATAGGTCGAGCATCAACAACGCAGAGGAACGATGTTGTGGACCAGGGTGATGCTTCTGGTGAAGAAGTATTGCTAGAGCACACTCCTCGCTAAGAGGGAGTCTTGATTTTTGGGCTAGCATTTGATGTGCTCTAGCTCCGAAATTTTGTGGAGGGGATAGAATACATGAGATCTCCAAGACCTAGAAATCGTTTGGAGAAATTCCACCCGGAGCTTAAGTTATTCAAATAATTAATTATTTTAAATGGAGCCTAAGTTAAAACTTAGGGAATTTAAATAATTAAAGTGAATTAATTTAAACATGTGGGTGAGAAGCTTCTAAGTGACGAAGATCAAGTATTTTCTAATCTTAGCCGGCGATTAGAAATTAGATCATGACCGTTGATTCATCAACAGGAAAATTACAAAGGAAGGCTTGAGGGCCAGTTGGAGAACACACATAGAGTCTGAATCTAGAGATCGAATTCTTTTGACGGAGTAGTACTCAGACAAAGATCAAATCTGAGTGATTCAGTTCAGTAGTGAGGGGCAGAAGCAGTTGTTGGTTGGAGGACCAAGAGTACATTATAGAGGGGCATTAGAGACGCTGAGGAACCAACGCAGCCACCAGGAAAGGTGACGCAGACCCCAGAGAGGGTAGCGCAGGCTCACGCAGGGATCATGCAGGGGCTGCGCAGTGGCTCCAAGGGACAGTGCAAAAATTGCCGGAGATCGGGGTTTCTAAGCTGGTAGGGCTTAAACTCGATTTTCTGAGAGGCAGTTTAATGCAGAGAAGGGGTGATGCAGTCTTCATCTAGACCCACGCAGGCCTACACATCTACTGCGCATAGGCAGCACAGAGGCATTTGGGGTTTCACCAGTTTCTGATCCAGATCAGCAAGGACTTGCAGTGTGAGGTAAAACTCACAAATTTTTCTGTCTGCCAAGGATATTCTCTGTTGGGTGAGCCGGATTATGGCACCCTAGATGTGCTTAGATTAATGTTGCTTAATAATATAAACCCTCAGATCTGCTGCACCGGTTTTCCCACATTGGGTTTTTCCGGGGACGTGTGTTCGGAAATAAGTGTGTCCGATGTCTGAATGCCTCATTTATTTTTCAATACTTGATCTGTATAGTTGTGTAGGCTGCAGTGTATTTACATTAATATTTTCTTGATGTATTCAGAAAATAACTTGTTAATTTAATGAAATCAAGTAGGTAATGTAAATCAGATTTCTGCAGTAGGATTTCTGCAACTTAGATTCATAAATTTTCACACAACCTACAGATCAGAGTCTGAGGGATGTTGCTTGTTTTTCTTTCATACCTTGACGAATTAAAGGCTAGAACCACTCGCAATTGGGAAAATCCATTTTACCTGACAGACTTTAATGTTATGTGATTGGAGTCGAACTGGAGTTGGTAGTCTTTGAAAGATCATTAATAAGGATGGAGATTGGGATGGGGGTGCCATCCTCATTCTACCCTATTGCATATAGAAGAGACAACTTGGAAGAGATAAGGTGGTGCTCTCTCGGCTATGCAAGGGGATGCAGGAGAAATTCTACCTATACCCCACAACAACAATAAATTCTAGGTTCGTTTGTTGTAGCTAGTTCGATGGTTTAGTTCGCTTATGGGAGGAGAAGGTAGTTGCTAAGTTCACTGTTAAAGCTTCTAGTGGAACTCGATTCTTCTTCCTTCTAAGTTTTGAGACTTCGTGATCTTCAGCCTATATCGTGTGACTTGTTGGGAATACTGAGAGGGGGGTGAATCGATATTTCTCTTCAATTAGTTAATTTTAACTTCATAGAGCATTAATTATCATTATGATCAGTTAAACATAAACAATCATCAAAACTATTCAATAATGCACAACAATAAGGATATTACACCAAATATTTTTAGGTGGGAACCCTTCTGGGAGAAAAACCACCGAATGCTTCTTAATATTTGTATTCAATAAATTTACATCAATTAGGAAGCTCCAACTTCCAAAATTTTCAGCTCCAACTGAAGGACGCTCGCATGCCCTAGTTTACTAACTCCAACTTGAAGGATGATCCAACACCCTGGTTTATAGGCTCCAACCTGGAGGATGCTTCAAAGCCCTATTTTCCAACTGCAATTGGAAGGACAATCCAAATCTCTATGCAAGCTCCAACTTGCCCTAACACCACCTTGTCACCATGAAGTGTTTTAAAGCTCCAACCTAAAGGAGACTCCACTCTCTTTCCTTGCACCACCCTACCACCCTTTCGATAAGCGGACCACGTTTCATACATTTTCAGACTAGATCCCCCTCTACTCAATATTAACATAGGAATAAAAAATTTCTAATTCTAACAATTTTCATTGTTAGACCCTGCATAAATAATTATGTCAAAATTTTCACTTTAATAGCTCTGCTCAAGATGTAAGTGCCTTTGATGTCACTTCTTTCAATACTGTGAAATCATATCATTGTTAGCTCTTTCCCATATGCACAATCAATGTGCTACAAATTTGTTGTTGCCACAAAATCATCCAAGCATTCTCTGTTGTTTCAAACCCTAGCTACTCAAATAAAAAATATTTTCACAACTAACAAGTACTATCATCAATCATTTCAATAAGGTCTGTCTCTGAACTTTGATCTCAGTGCTTCTTTCAAATCTCAATTTGGATGAATTATGACTCCAGGAACCAAAATTAACCATATAAAACCATATAATATATTATCTATTCTACACAATATCACTTTATGGACGTTGTTCTACAAATTGCTCCAATGTTGGCACCAATGCGACAGAATTCCAGTCAGATATTTCAAATAGCGCGACAAAATGGTAATATATAAAATAATGGTCAAACCTGTCAATCACTGGAATCAATCTTGTAATAATCAACACTTCACACATATACCTTGCCAAATGTGCTATCATATGATGCGCATCATGCCATGAATCTACGTTACATTTTCGCCATCAAACTCTCTATGTTGTTGATAAATATATAGAAATTTTTGGCTCGGTCCATTAATTATAAACCCTCATACGCTGTGCATTTTCGTGGCTATGAAAGGTATCAATTTGAAAGTACAAGTTCTCAAATTCGGCATTTCCCAAGCAAGAATTCTCGACACAACACTGCAACACCACTCAATTCGATTTGTTATTCCACGTCAGTTCTTGCGCATAGTCTGATCACCATCGGGAAATGAGAGACGAACGATGTTTCTACATGTTATGTCTATCACACTTGTTGTATCAAACTTGTAATATTCTATGCATTGTGAAATTTTTAATCTATTGCAACAACTGGAAATTATTCTTCTAACTGATTAAAAATTAAGTGCAGTTTATTTGCTACAACAAATAACGAATAAAATCACAACTGCAATTTTCACCATAAAATGTTGTGGAAAATAAAATGTTGGAAACTGAGAAAGTGCTAGCACACACAATAAAATTGACACAGTTAGTTTTGGAAAAATGTCCACGAAAAAACCCAATGCGGGAAAATTGGTGCAGCAGATGAGGGTTTTATTATTATGCAGCAGTGAAATAATCTGAGTACAATCTATGGATGCCTAGGCAAATATCTAGAAAAAATATTAGAGAGAATTCTCTCTCCATAAGTAATCGCGACACTGCTTGTCTTAGAAAATCTGGCCATTCAAACCCTTGTGCAGGCCATCTGCGCAGTCGTTGTGCTACCCCTTGCACATGTGGCTCTATTCAGCCTCTGATCAAGTCGTCCTGCCTATCTCTACTACTAAAAGTGACTCTCTGTCCCTTTGGAAAATTATCCCGACATTTGGAAGCTAAATCAACCTCCCTCTCAGCTAAATCGAACTGCTAGACTAAAGCCACTGCACAGTCCTTGCGCAACTTCTCTGTGGAATAGCTCTATCACTTGTTGATGTCTCTTCGGAACTGGAAAAATTCCTTTCGACTCATTGTCTCTGACCCCTCACTGTCTCTGCGTCCCCTCTGGCTCAAACTCTCTCTACTCAACTGCTGGATGCTCGATTTTTCAAGGAAATCGATCTCTCAAGTGCGTCTTTCTCCAACCCCATCGACTTTCTCTTATAATCTCGTTGATGAACCAATGAACATGATTAGATCCCCATCAATGGCTAAGATCATCTTTAAGTCGATCCATGTCAGTTTTAGAGAAATCTCACCTTTCTCAATTAATTACTGTTAATTAATCATTTTTCCTAAGTTAGACTTAGGAAATATTTAATTATTGATTAATTAGCTTAATTGAGCCATTTCTAGGTGTTTTCTCCTAAAACTTTTTCTGGGTTCTGGAGCTCTTGTGTTCCTTAGCCTCTCTGATAAAAGTCGAGACTAGAAGCCCTGTTCGATCCTACAAAACTAACACTCCCTCTTAGTGAGTAAAGTGTTCTATTGTCTCATAACATCCTTGTTGTTGATGTCTGAAAACTGTGACAACCTGCCACTGCCCATCAAGCCACTACGCATGTGCTACTTTGAGTTGAACCACCCTGCATCTGCGTTGTTGTTGACACTGCAGTCTGCACTGTACAACCTGTACTGCTATCAACTCTACACTGCGCTGCAACTATTCTCATGTTGCTACTATTTTGCAACTACTGCAACTGAGAACCAAATATGAATCAACTGTGTCTCGTATTGGTTCTGCATTAGTCTCTTGAGTCTCTGACTGCTACTAGACTATGCACTGTCCACTGAGTAATTGTCTGCGCTGTAACTGCTCTGCACCCCTTAGCATCTTATTGAAACTAGTACTGCAACTGTCCCTCAAGATCTGACTATGCCATCTGACACTGGTCCAACTGCTATTGAATCTTGTGGGTCCTCGTAGCTAAGGTAATGATCGAAGAAGTAACACCTCTCTGATGCAGTCTTCTTTGGACCCTGCCCAAATTTCTGCAACTATGGTGACTAAAGTTCAATGTCACCCTTCTCTCCTGGATGTATAGTTGCATGTAGTGAAAAATCATCCTCCAACCTAGAAGATAAATTGTCTATCTTCGCTGAAGCTGCTTCCTGCTCTTGCTTCTCCTTCTCGCCCTTCTTTCTCTTTGGAAACTGGGTATTGTATGTTATTTTTTGTAACATTGGATGGTGTTCTAGTCTCGAGACTTTATGGAGAGGATAAAACACAGGAGTTCTCCAAAACCCAGAAATCATTTATGGAAATTCCACCTAGAGATAATATAATTAAATTAATTGACCATAATTAAAGATTTCCTAAGTTTAACAAAGGAAAAGTGGTTAATTAATAGGAATTAACTGAAAAAGGTGTGAATCATCTAGAAACACACATAGATCTACTTGGAGATGATCTTATCCATCGATAAAGTTTTAACCTTGGTCGTTAGAGTCCAAGTTGGAGATTATAAGAGGAGGTCGATGGGTAGATGGAGAATACACCAGTGCAGATACTCAATGATCTGGGCAGTTTGATTTTCCAGTGTAGGTGATTAAGCAGGAGAAATCGAGCCAATAAATCGAGTAGCAGGTGGCAAACGGGCAATAGAGTAGCATTCCAGAGGAGATTCCAATTCCGAAGAATCAGAAAGAGGAGGCCGAAATTATTCTCCAGGAGGCTGCGCAGAGCCTCAATTGAGTAGTTTGATTCAGCTAAGGAGCAACTCGTTTTCAATTCCAGAGGTCGGATTTATTTTCCAAAGTGCCGAAGAGATAGTTTCCTAGATAGCAGTAGGCAGGATGAATTGATTTGTAGGAGTTATGAGTTGAGCGTGAGAGGGACTGCGCTAGGGTGACACAGGGCCTACGCAAAGCTGGGTGAACGACTTTCTTTTCAACGGCAGTTAGGTGCCGAGATTACTCAGAGAGAGGGGAAAATTCTTTGGTACATTTTTGACAGTATTTCTCTTGGGTAGAATCGCTAATTTGGCAACATTTTATTGTATTAAATTTTTTGCTTCTTATCCATAATAAAAACCCTCACTACTGCACTGGTTTTCCCAAATTGAGTTTTTCCGGGGAAAATTTTCAAAAAATAACAGTGTTATAATTTTTTTGTGTGTGCTAGCATTTTATTTCTGCATTATTTTATTTGTGAAGATTGTAGTGTGGTTAATTCGTTGTTGCCATAGTAATAAACTACATAAATAATTTTTGAAGTTAGAAGAATTAATTCCAGTTGTTGCAATAAAATTTCAGTAGTGAAATTTTCACATGGTATCAAAGCAAGTTTGATAAATAGGAAATCTCAAAAGCGGAAAAATAAAATTCATTGTTCAGAGGGAGCAACAAAATGAATTTTCTGGGGGTTGCGTAGCACCTAGCTAGGCAATGCGAATTGCTGGGTAGTTCAATTTTTCAGTGTATGGTTGCAGAAAAATTTGGCTTGCCAAAGAGAGTGATTCAAGCAGGTATAGGGAGCAACAATCCAATGTTTTTGCTGGGAATATTACTTGTTTGGGAGCCGAAGGGTTTTGTAGCAGTTGCTAGAGTAGTTTTGAGCGAAAGAAGAATAACACAAAAATTTGTTTTCAGTAAAACCATGGACGGAGTTGATATTAAGGAGGCTTCAGAATTATCTTCTAGATTGGAGGACAAATTTGCTTTCTTATCAAGATTAACTTCACTGGGTGTCTAGTATATAGACAGTGAAGCATTAGCTGACATGACAAGGGTTAGAGGTGGGGAGATGGACTTTCATATTACAATGGGAAACAAAACGAAGTGTACTCCAGTGGGGAGAGGCACCATCGATTTTCAGAGGGAATCAGGAGTAAGCACCAACACTATAGATGTATTGCATGTGCCAGGATTGGGTATGAACCTGATTTCAGTGTCTTAGCTACAGGATAAGGGATATGATGTCCACTTCGTAGAGAAGAAGTGTGAAAATTTCATCTATCACAACAACTAGAAATTATTTTCCTAATTGTTAATTTATTTAACAAATTATTTGTTGTCTAATATGGAAAATACAAAATAATTCACATTGTGATTTTCACAAATAAAATTGCTGAAGAAAATAGCGCTGGAAACTGAGAAAATCTAGCACACACACACATAAAATTTACATAGTTATTTATGGACAAATGTCCCCAGAAAAACCCAACTTGGGAAAACCGATGCAACAACTGAGGGTTTTATTATTATTAAGCAAAGTTGAAGTTGTTGGTAAGCTTGTTCAGGAAGAGGATGGAGGCGACCTATGTCTATTGTGATAATCAGAGTTGCATCAAGCTCTCTAAGAATCCAATTTTTCATGATAGGTCGAAACACATCGATATTCAGTGTCATTTCATCAGAGATTTTGTGCAGCGTGGAGCGGTCTAGCTACAATATGTTTCCATAGATGAGCAAGTTGCATATATGCTCACAAAAGCTCTAGGGAGAGCTAAGTTCGTCTATTTTAGAGAACAAATGGGTATGGTGGAGAACCCATTCCAGTACTAGGGACATAGTATGTCGGATGCTTCTCAAGTAACAACAACAGCAGTTGAGAGGGAGTTGCAGTGCAGATGCAGAGTTGGTAGCAACATAATAGTGTCAACAGCAACACATATGTAGCATCAGAGTTGCGCAGTAGTTGGTGGTCAGTGACAGGCAGTCATTGTGGCCAGACATCAACTACATATGGAGGATGATGCAGAGACATGGTATTGGAGCAATTTAGCACTAGAACACCTTCCTCGCTAAGAGGGAGTGTTATTTTTTGTAGCATTGGATGGTGTTCTAGTCTTGAGACTTTGTGGAGAGGCTAAAATGTTGATTTTTGTAGCATCGGAAAGTGATCTAAGTCTCAAATTTGGTGACGAGGCTTAAACACCAGTATTTCAAAGAACCCAGAAACCGTTTGTGGAAATTTCACTCGATTCATGTTTTATTAAAATTATTAATTATTTTAATGGAGACCCTAAGTCTAAACTTAGGGAAATTAAATAATTAATGAGTATTAATAAAACAGAGTGTGAATCTTCTAGAGAACGAAGATCAAGTCAAGTTTTAATCTTAGCCATTGATTAGACTTCTAATCTGAGTTGTCGATTCATCAATGAGAAGATTATAAAAGAAGGCTTGAGGGTCATTTGGAAAGCAAGCTGGCAAGCATTGAACAAACCGAGGGCAGTCGATTTTGAAGGAATAGAATTTGAATTCAACGGGAGATTTGAAGGGCAGAGGAAGCAGAGGGCATCAACAGTGTCAGGGTTCAAGGAAAGAAAGATGCAGAAGGGCAGAGAGGCAGCACTCAGGAGCAACACAAAGGCCTCACGCAATAGTGACACAGTCTCACGTTGGCTCTGTGCAGAGAGGTACGCAGGAGTGACGCAGAGTGATGCAAGGAGGGCCAATGAGTCCCTCAAGTGTCAGAAATTCTCCGGAGGTCTGGATAAGAATTATCTCAAGTGTATCTCAAGAAGTTTCTCAGTGATTTCTGCCAGTCTTTCCTTGTAAATAATTTACTGCTGAAGATTAATAGATAAACCCTCATCTGCTACACCGGTTTTCCCACATTGGGTTTTTCCGGGGACAATTGTCCAAAAATAACTGTCATTGTGATTGGTTCTTGTGCTTGCATTTTACTGTTATTTTCTCTATATCTACTTGAGTGATAACTGCAGTAATGTTTATTTCAAAATTTACTATAACGGTTTTGTAAATAACTTATTGTGGAAATAAGTAGCAGAAATAAATCTATAACTGCAGTAGAATTTCATAATTGAAATTTTCACATGGTATCAGAGTTGAGTTGAATAATAGGAATGGAGACTTTGCAATGAACGAAGTCTAGAAGTTGCTGCAGCAGCAATTCGAAAGGGTTCACGCAACTATCCAGGGAGAAGGGAAAGCATGGAAGAAGAGAGAGATCATGACATCTCGGTATTGGCCTCCAGACTAGAAGAAGAATTTGCTTGCGTATTAAGCTCTACTTCTCCAAAAGCCTGGTATATTGATCGTGGAGCTTCTGCACATATGATAGGAGTACAAGAATTTTTCTCAAGCTACCAGGAAGAGCAGATGAATTTTCAAATCACCATGGGAAATAAGGCGAAGTGTACCCTTGTTGGGAGAGGTACCGTAGTGTTTCAAACTGAAGCTGGCAATAAGCTTCAAGCCACCAATGTGTTGCATGTGCCTGGTTTGGGGATGAACTTACTCTCAATGTCTCAGCTACAAAACAAGGGTTATGACGTCTACTTCATCGGCAAAAGAGTATATGTCAAACACCCGAGTTGGAAGAAGAAGGCACAAATCGGAGTCAAGAGCAATAAACTATATAAGTTGCAGCTCGAATCTCCAATGGCACTGATAGGCAGCAGTGATGAGAAGGATTTGAATGAACTATGGCATAGGAGAATGGGGCACTTACACCATGGGGCTTTAAAAATTCTCAAGATGATTGTCATAGGAGTTCCAGATTTGAGCACCAAACAAGATGACGTTTGCAGAGTGTGCGTACTAGGGAAGTACACCAAGGCAGCCTACCCCAGGAGCAAAAATAGGGCTAAGAGTGTGTTGGGATTGATGTGAAAATTCTACTGAAGTGTATTGGTTTATTTCCTCCTACTTGATTTAATTAATAGAAGTTATTTTCATAAATTAAATTCAGAAAATACTGAAAATAAACACAACTACAGCCTACACATGCAGATCATTTACTGAATAATTCACTCATGCAACAAAGTGACACATGGATTTTTGGACATAAGTCCCCGGAAAAAGCCAAAGTGGGAAAACCGGTTCAACAGATATGAGGGTTTATTATTAAGTAGTTCTGAGTACAACAAATTTGGGTTCCAACCTTGGAAAACCCGACAGAGAATAAAAGATATCAAATCTGCTGCTAACCTGAAGATCTAGTGCCAAATATATGACTGATCCACACCCTCAAATGGGATTTACAGGACTCAGTCCAGATCTGACCCTAGAAACCCTCAGCGTTGCTTCAGAAGCCCCAGCATTGCCCTGGAGGATCTGCGTCAGCCTCTGCGTTGCTCTAGGAGGGTTTGCATCACCCTAGGAGGGTCTATGCCGCCCCTATGCTGCCTCTTCTTGGCCAGCGTCACCAAACTGTACCTTTAGCCGCGTCTCGCGTGTTGAAATTTGGTACCGGAGGACAAGGTGGTTCCCCAAGGCTTCGATCTTTGGCTTAGGGAAAAGTGTCCAAAAGAATTTAATTTTTCTCCTATAGTGACTTTATAATTTTTATAAAGTCAAATCTAATTTTAAAGTGACTTTAAGTGATAAAGTTACTAAAGTGACTTTATAAAGTTATAAAGTCAAATCTAATTTAAAAGTGACTTTAAGTGATAAAGTTAGTAAAGTCTAATTTTAAAGTGACTTTAATAAAGTCAATGTAAAATTAGAAAGGAAAAGTGACTTTGGAAATAAATGACTAAGTGGGTCTTTATTAAAGTGGGGTGAATTAAAAAATAGAAAGTGAGATTTAAATGAACATTTAATCTCAGCCCTAGATATCAATCTATTTCAGCCATTGGATTTAGGGATTCCCCAAAAGTCACTTAGGGTTAGGTTAAAGGAGGAAAAGGAGGAAAAGGTCATTCATTCTTTCATGAGCAGATTGGGAGAAGGAGAGCAAGAGAGTAAGGGAGATTTCTGGGCAGTGAGGAGAAGGAGGCAGCAGCTTGGCACGTATTCCAAGGCAGTGTTTCAGCAAGACAAGTACAGCAGATTTAGCAAACAGCAGGCAGATTTTTGGCACGGTTTTCTAGGCAGGGAGGCCGTACAGCAAGGCCGTACAGCAGGCCGTACAGCAAGCCGTACAGCAATATTGGGCACGGAAATCGAGGCAGCAAGGGGTTGTACCGTACAACAGAGTTTTGCAGCAGTTTTGGCACGCAAATCGAGGTTTTGGACAACAACATTAATTGCTGTTTGCACAGATTTTGAGGAGGCCGTACAGCTGCATTTATTGCAGATTTTTGGGCACACAAATCGAGGAGAACGTACAACATTTATTGCTGTTCTGTTTTTGCTGTTTGTACATTTTTCGAGGCGGTGGTTAAGCACGGAAAACGAGATAAGTTGTAAAAGTTTGTTTGCTGATTTTTATTTTGCTGAATATTTCTCTCACTGTAAAAAGGCATTTTCCAGAAATAAGAAGGAGCTTTCAAACTGGTTTTCCCCAAGAGTTGTAGGGGGTTTTTCCAGGGTCATGTTGACCAAAAATATCAATGTCAAATGTGTGAATGACTGTTTTTATGCTTGCTAATTTTTAATTCTGCATTTTCCAACATTCTGAAAAATTTCCAGAATTTGTGTTTTCAGCAAAATTTATTTTCCAGTTGTTGAATGTATGGTTATGGGAAAGGGCATTTAACTATTTTGGAGTAATAAGGTGAAAACTGAAAACCGGGGTGGGAAACTATAAATTTCTACATGGTATCAGAGCTTGAGTGCCGAAGGGCAGTTTGGGACAGCAAGGAGGAAAATTACAGTCTGCTGATTTTTCACTCAGAAAATTCCAGCAAGCTGATTTTTCACAAACAGCAGTTTTACCTTTACTACAGCAGTGCTATTTTTCAGTTTTAGGACAGCAGGATGTCTTTGGGATTGAGGGTGGAGGATAGGTTGGGGGCATTCCAACTACAGCATTTAGAAGGAGAGAATGCAGAGTATCTTTGAGGAGGCAGCCCCCTGGACATTACAGCATACCAATACGTAACCTCGTGAATGTGCTCACCAGTGTCACTACTATGTGATATAATAAAAAGAACAACAAGGGTAAGAGACTGATTCTAGACGGAATCAAAGATCATTGCATTCCTCATGTGAGAAGAAAGAGAAATGCTCATGAGATGTGGACAGCATTAACCAACTTCTACCAGAGTACCAATGAGAACCGGAAAATGGTCCTCAAGGAGAAGCTGAAGAACATTAAGATGGGTAAAACTGATAGTGCAGCTGGATATCTCACAAAGATTACTAATGTGAGAGATGAGTTGGCAGCGATTGGAGAGGCCATTCCACCCACTGAGTTGGTGCGGATTGCAGTGAATGGCCTCCCCAGTTCATGGATGAACTTTGCTGATGGGGTTTGTGCACGTGAGACTCTTCCCACATGGGAGAGGTTTTGGGATGATTGCATTCAGACAGAGATCAGGAAAGGTCAGCTTGGGGCAGCCAAGCCAGTTGAGCAGGATGAGGATGTAGCACTATTGGCAGGACGCAAGAAAGGCAAAGGGAAGAAGCATGCTTCCACAAGCAATGGTGGGGGCAAAGGCAAAGGTAAAGGTAAACAGGATAACTCACAGAAGGACTATTCCAAAGTGAAGTGTTGGAATTGTCAGAAGATGGGACACTATGCAGTTGTGTGTCCGGAGAAGAAGAAGAAGAAGGGGAAGAACTAGAGCATGGCAGCTTCAGCAGAGGTTGAGGACTTTGCAGATCGTTTTGACCGGGAGTTTGGGTTCACTGCGTGTGAGTCCTCTAGTGCGGGATCATCTGCCATAGAGGTTCAGAGGGAGCATGCATTTCCCTCGATTAGCGGAGCATCTTCGGGTATCTGGTATGTGGACAGTGGGGCTTCACGTCACATGACAGAAGTCCGTGAGTACTTCTCAGAGCTTTCAGAGAGTGGCACTGATATAGAGGTAGTACTCGGTGATGACAGAGTTGTTAGAGCAGTCGGTGTGGGAACATTGACATTTCAGAGGGAGTCTAAACCTCCCTTGAAAGTGTCAGATGTTCTTTATGTGCCAGGGATGAGGAAGAACCTCATATCCGTCTCAGCTTTGGAGGATAGAGGATATGAGGTACTGTTCAGGGGAGGACAGGTGTTGATGTACCCCAGGGGCACTCCAGCTGATTCAGCGAGAGTGATAGGTGTACGCCATGCAAAGGTGTACAAGTTTGCATTTCAGTCCCTTTTGGCATTGAGCAGTAGTACCGACAACAGAGCTAGCAGTTCTGAGCAGTGTGAGATTTGGCACCGCAGGATGGGGCACATGCATCATGGAGCCTTGAGGACTTTGCGGGAGATCACTACAGGTGTGCCAGATTTCAGTACTGATCACTTTGATACTTGCAGAGGATGTGCGATGGGCAAGTTTGCCAAATCCCCTTTTCCCAGCAGTGCCAGCAAAGCGACTGGGATACTTGATTTGATTCATTCCGATGTGAGCGGTCGGATGTCTCATGTTTCCTTGAGTGGATATGAGTACTATGTGTTATTCATTGATGATCACTCCAGGAGGACCTGGATTTATTTCTTGAAGACCAAGAGTGAGGTCTTCAAGCGGTTTCAGGAGTTCAGAGCTCTTGTGGAGACACAGACAGGTCGGAAGATCAAGTCCCCGAGGTCGGACAATGGAGGAGAGTACACCCTTGGAGAGTTTGTTGACTATTGTGCGGAGGCAGGCATTAGGAGGGAGTTCACTGTTCCTTACAACCCCCAGCAGAACGGGGTTGTGGAGAGGAAGAACAGATCCATCGGAGGGGCTGCCAAAGCCATGTTACATGATCATGGGTTGCCATTGTTTTTGTGGGCAGAGGCCTGCAACACAGCTGTTTACTTGCAGAACAGGAGTCCGCATCGTGCCTTGGGGCACATGACTCCGGAGGAGGCTTTTTCCGGGAAGAAGCCTGATATTGGTCATCTTCGTATCTTTGGGTGCATCACATACTCCTACATACCCAAGGAGAAGAGGACCAAACTAGAGCCCACCGCAGAGAAGGGTATCTTTGTGGGCTACAGTGAGACCTCCAAGGCCTTTCGGATTTACATTCCTGCGCAAAGGAAAGTTGTTGTCAGGCGGGATGTGAAGTTCGAGGAGGACAGGGCCTTTAGGAGGTCACGGGAGTTAGAATATCTGGATCAGCCAGACCCTCAGCAGCAGTTGAGTCAGTCGCAGGGATCCAGTGGGCAGGGATCAGGAGGATCCGGAGGTACATCTATGACGATGTCAGGTCCGTCAGTGGGGAGTGGCTCACCGAGTCAGAGAGGTGGTGCTACGGGCAGCATGCAAAGCAGTCCACAGAGCAGTTCACTAGGGAGTCCACTGATGGACAGTTCACACGGTACCTCAGCATCTACAGGTTCAGGTGCAGGCAGGAGGACAGCAGACAGACAGTCAGGAGTTCACGCTCCTGGTGCTGAGGAGGAGGAGTTTTATTCTCCGGCGGGAGAAGTGCACTCAGGGAAGAGGAAGCCCAAGTGGCTTCAGGACACCTTGAGAGATGCCACATCTGTTGCTGAGCCCAAGAGGCCGGTCAGAGAGAGCAGACCACCTGAGAGGTTTTGTAGCTATATGGCAATGGCTACCAGCATCCTTGACTCTGAGCCTTCTAGCTATGAGGAGGCAGCTAGCCAGCAGGTCTAGAGAGAGGCCATGCAGGAGGAGTATTCTTCTATAATGAAGAATGATGTTTGGGAGGTGGTGCCGAGGCCTGAGGGCAAATCCGTGGTTACTTCCAGATGGCTTTACAAGGTAAAGCATGCTGCAGATGGCAGCATTGAGAAATTCAAAGCGAGGTTTGTGGCTAGGGGGTTCTCCCAGGTAGAGGGAGTTGATTACGAGGAGACCTTCGCTCCCGTGGCTCGATATACCTCGATCCGCTCCATTATATCGATAGCAGCAGAGATGGGTTGGAAGATCCACCAGACGGATGTGAAGACCGCATTTCTCAATGGCTTCATACAGGAGGAGGTGTACATTGAGCAGCCACAGGGCTTTGAGGTGCATGGGAAGGAGTCCCATGTGTGCAGACTAAAGAAGGCCCTCTATGGCCTGAAGCAAGCTCCCAGAGCTTGGTACTCCACGATAGATACATACTTGCAGAAGATGGGTTTCACAAAGAGTGAGGCAGATCCAAACCTTTACTATATTGTGATAGGTGAGGAGCCTCTCATTCTGGTGCTGTATGTGGATGACTTGGTCATTACAGGTGCAGAGAGACTCATAGAGCACTGCAAGAGAGATCTTGCGTCGGAGTTTGAGATGAAGGACATTGGCTTGATGCATTACTTTTTGGGTTTGGAGGTGTGGCAGGAGGAGGGGCATTTCTTCCTAGGGCAAGGGAAGTATATTGTGGACATCCTTGGCAGATTCCACATGGAGGATTGTAGACCCATGTCGACACCGATGATCACCAACTGGAAGAAGCTTCATGCTTCAGATTCCGAGTTGGTGGATCCCACATTGTACAGACAGCTGATTGGCTCCTTGATGTATTTGGTCAACACTAGACCAGATATTTGTTTTGCAGTCAACACGATGAGTCAGTTTATGTGTGAGCCTAGGAAGGTTCACTGGGTGGCCGCAAAACACATTTTGCGATACTTGCAGGGGACAGTGGATTATGGTCTGGACTACAGGCAGGGGGATGGAGTGAGATTGGCAGGTTACACTGATTCTGATTGGGTAGGTTGTGCTTCTGATAGGAAGAGCACTTCAGGGTGCTGTTTTGGGTTGGGTTCGGCAGTAGTGTCATGGTTCAGCCGAAAGCAGCAGTCAGTAGCATTGAGTTCAGCGGAAGCAGAGTATATGGCAGCCAGTCTAGCTAGTTGTGAGGCCATCCGGCTTCGCAAGATGTTGTTTGGCTTATTTGGTCAGCCGTTGAGACCTTCAGTGATTTACTGTGATAATCAGAGTTGCATTAAACTCACGGAGAATCCAGTATTTCATGACAGGTCAAAGCATATCGTGATCAAATATCATTTCATCAGAGACTATGTTCAGAAAGGAGCTGTGAAGCTTGAGTATATTCCCACTGATGAGCAGGTTGCAGATATTCTTACCAAAGCCTTACCACGGGGCAAGCATGTCTACTTCAGAGACAAGATTGGTGTGGTGAGGAACACCTTCCTCGGTAAGAGGGAGTGTTGAAATTTGGTTACCGGAGGACAGGTGGTTCCCTAAGGCTTTGATCTTTGGCCTAGGGAAAAGTGTCCAAAAGAATTTAATTTTTCTCCTAAAGTGACTTTATAATTTTTATAAAGTCAAATCTAATTTAAAAGTGACTTTATGTGATAAAGTTACTAAAGTGACTTAATAAAGTTATAAAGTCAAATATAATTTAAAAGTGACTTTAAGTGATAAAGTTACTAAAGTCTAATTTTAAAGTGACTTTAATAAAGTCAATATAAAATTAGAAAGGAAAAAGTGACTTTGGAAATAAAAGACTAAGTGGGTCTTTATTAAAGTGGGGTGAATTAAAAAATAGAAAGTGAGATTTAAATGAGCATTTAATCTCAGCTCTAGATCTCAATCTATCTCAGCCATTGGATTTAGGGATTCCCCAAAAGTCACTTAGGGTTAGGTTAAAGGAGGAAAAGGAGGAAAAGGTCATTCATTCTTTCATGAGCAGATTGAGAGAAGGAGAGCAAGAGAGCAAGGGAGATTTCTGGGCAGTGAGGAGGAGGAGGCAGCAGCTTGGCACACTTTCCAAGGCAGCACTTCAGCAAAACATTTTCAGCAAGACCGTATAGCTGAGATAACACAGTAAAACGCAGATTTTTGGCACGGTTTTCTAGGCAGGGAGGCCTTACAGCAGGCCGTACAACAAGCCGTACAGCAATATTGGGCACAGAAATCGAGGCAGCAAGGGGCTGTACCGTACAGCAAAGTTTTGCAATGGTTTTGGCACGCAAATCGAGGTTTTGGACAACAGCATTAATTGCTGTTTGCACAGATTTTGAGGAGGTCGTACAGCTGCATTTATTGCAGATTTCTAGGCACGCAAATCGAGGAGGACGTACAACATTTATTGCTGTTCTGTTTTTACTATTTGTACATTTTCCGAGGCGGTGGTTAAGCATGGAAAACGAGATAAGTTGTAAAAGTCTGTTTGCTGATTTTTCTTTTGCTGAATATTTCTCTCACTGTAAAAAGCATTTTCCAGAAATAAGAAGGAGCTTTCGAACTGGTTTTCCCCAAGAGTTGTAGGGGGTTTTTCCAGGGTCATGTTGACCAAAAATATCTGTGTCAAATGTGTGAATGACTATTTTTATGCTTGCTGATTTTTAATTCTGCATTTTCCAGCATTCTGAAAAATTTCCAGAATTTGTGTTTTCAGCAAAATTTATTTTCCAGTTTGTTAAATGTATGGATATGGGAAAGGGCATTTAACTATTTTGAAGTAATAAGGTGAAAACTGAAAACCGGGGTGGGAAACTATAAATTTCTACATTGCGCCGTCCCCGTCGCTCGGCGTGGATTTGAAGCCTATCTACGATGTCCTTGTGGTTGCTCCTCTTGCCTCTTGCTGTTTCTTGGCTCTGGAATCAGAACATTCCCTTGGCCAATACTACCCCTCACTGCAGGAAATTCCTCCGGAAATTCTTAGCAAACCTGCCCTAGAATTCCAGATCTATTCCTCAGTTCTACAGAAATTGTGTGTCTTCAACTGACCCTCAAGCCTTTGTCTTATACTTTTTCGTTGAACCCTTCAACGACCGAGATTAAATCATCCGTCAACGGCTGAGATTAAAAGACTGCTTGATCCATGTGACTTAAGACAATTTCACCACGTGTTAATTAATTCACTTTAATTATTTTATTTTCCTAAGTTAAACTTAGGAAATCCATTAAAAATAATTAATTATTTGAATAACTTGAACACAACTTGAAATTTCTCAAATCCATTTTTGGGTCTTGTAGATCAAGTGCACTCTATTCCCTCCACAAAATTTGGGACCTAGAGAACAACTGATGCTACCCCAAATACACAAAATCTCAACAATTGATACACTTAGACATATGTGGACCAATGTCCACTAGAGCTCTTACTGGTACCAAATATTTCGTCACCTTCATTGATGACCATTCCAGGAAAACTTGGAACTACTTTCTGAAGACCAAGGATGAAGTCTTTGATCGATTCAAGGAGTTTAAAGCTCTGGTGGAGAATCTAACAAGAAAGCAAATAAAGATACTGCAATCAAATAATGGTGGAGAATACGTTGATAAATATTTCACAGAATTCTGTGCAAGGGAAGGCATCAGAAGAGAGTGGATTGCTCCATATAATTCAGAGCATAATGGAGTTGTAGAAAGGAAGAATAGAACTATTGTGGAAGTCAAAAGGGCAATGTTGTATGATCAAGACATGCCCAACTTTCTGTGGTTGAAGCTTGTAACGCAACTGTATATGTTTAGAATAGGATTCCTCACTATGAATTGGGTAAGATCACTCCAGAAAGTGTCTTCACTGGCAGGAAGCTAGAAGTAAGCCAATTCAGGATCTTTGGTAGTGTGGCATACTGCCATTGACCCGAAGAGACGAGGAAGAAATTTGATAGGATTGTTGAAAAGGGATATTTGGTGGGATACTGTGAAAATGCTAAGGCTAATAGAATCTACATTCCTGGCAATAGGAAGGTTGTAATACGGCAGGATGTAAAATTCATGGAGGAAAGAGCTTTCAAAAAATCTCAAGAGATGCCTTCAGCAACGCAGTCTGAAGATGACCCTCTGGTCCAGCCACTACGACCAGCAGAGGATAGCCCGAGTGCTTCTCCAAGGCAGAAGGATCTAAGGGATTCATCCCCAGAAGATTTGCAGGAGGGGGAGCAAGTAGAACCACCCACTACTAGTGGTAGGACGAGCAGGGAATTATGAAAAATTCTGAGGGATACAAAAGAGTTTGTCGAAGCCCCTAGAAATGAGAAGAGGCAGTGCAGGCAACCAGAAAGATACCAAGCCTTGGTAGCCCAGGTTGGGGAACCCTATAGTTTTCAGGAGGCAGCTTAGCATCAGGTGTGGGTAGATGCAATGGTGGAAGAGTACAGCTCCATCATGACAAATGATGTCTAGGAAGTGGTTCCTAGGCCTCAAGATAGATCATTTCTGGGTTTGAGATGGATCTATAAGATCAAATATGTTGCAGATGGTAGCGTAGAAAAATTTAAAGCCAGGTTTGTGGCAAAGGGGTATTCTCAGAAGGAAGGGACAAACTATGAAGAGATCTTCGCCCCAGTTGGCAGATATACTTCTATTAGATCCGTGATATCCGTTGTTGCGCTGATGGGATGGGAGATTCACCAGATGGACGTCAAGATTGCATTCTTGAAGAGGGCTTTTGAGATGCATGAGCAGAATACTCACATGTGTAGGCTTAAGAAAGCATTGTATGGACTTAAGCAAGCCCCTAGAGCTTGATATGGTTGAATTGATGGCTACTTGCAGAAAATGGGATTCGTCAAGAGTGACGCAAATCCCAATCTCTACTATCTGAGAGTAGGGGATGATCCTATAATACTGGTGTTGTACGTAAATGATCTATTCCTAACAGGATCATCTAGGCTCATCATGGACTACAAGGAGAATTTAGCTGCAGAATTCGACAAGAAGGATTTGGGGCTGATGCATTATTTTCTGGGGTTGGAAGTTTGGCAGTAGAAGGGTGAGATCTTCTTTGTTCAAGGGAGATATGCTACAAAAATCTTGAAGTGGTTTAAGATGGAGGAATGTAGACCCATGGCTACACCAATGATCACCAATTGGAAGAAGATTGATACTTCCGAAGATGATGACGCTGATGCTACCTTGTATAGGCAGCTCATAGGATCCCTGATGTATCTGGTCAACAGTAGGCCAAACATCTGTTATGCTGTCAACACCCTCAATCAGTTCATGGTGGAACCAAGGAGGGCACATTGGGCAACAGATAAGCATGTTCTCAGATATCTGCAGGGAATAGTCGAGCTTGGATTGAGATACACCCGAGGCCATGACATCAAATTGAGTGGGTTCATTGACGCAGATTGGGCTGGAAGCCCAGTAGATCGGAAAAGTACTAGTGGGTACTGCTTCAATGTTGTATCAGGAATGACTTCCTGGTGCAACAGGAAACAAAAATCCGTGGCTCTGAGCTCAGCTGAGGCGGAATATATGGCAGCAAGCACTGCTTTGTGTGAGGCCATATGGCTTAGAAAGTTGATTGTGAATCTACTCAAGGAAAAGATGGAAGTGACCAACATTCTATGTGATAATCAGAGTTGCATCAAGCTCTCTGAAAATCCTGTGTTTCATGATCGGTCGAAGCACATTGACATTAGGTGTCATTTCATCAGAGATTGTCTAGTGGGTAGCTGTACAGTTGCAGTACACTCTTACAGGAGAACAGGTGGTGGACATCCTCACTAGAGCTCTGGGAAAGACAAAGTTTGTCTACTTCAGAGAGAAGATGGGGATGATCAAGAATTCATTTCAGTAACAGAAATGGACAGATGCAGAATTGAGAGGGAGCTGCAGTACAAATGAGGCAATGACTGTGGCAATGTCATGGGCAGTAGTACAGAAGGCAGCAGCGCAGCTAGAACCAAGCATCAGCAGTGCAGAGGATGCATTTGGGTTAGAGCCGTATGCAGCAGGAAAATTGCTAGAACACTTTCCTCGCTAAGAGGGAGTGTTGATTTTTGTAGCATCGAAAAGTGATCTAAGTGTCAAATTTGGTGAGGAGGCTTAGACACCAGTATTCCAAAGAACCCAGAAACCGTTAGTGGAAATTTCACTCAGTTCATGTTTTATTAAAATAATTAATTATTTTAATGGAGATCGTAAGTCTAAACTTAGGGAAATTAAATAATTAATGAGTATTAATAAAACAAAGTGTGAATCTTCTAGAGAATCAGGATCAAGTCAAGTTTTAATCTTAGCCATTGATTAGACTTCTAATCTTGGTCGTTGATTCATCAATGAGAATATTAAAGAAGGCTTGAGGGTCATTTGGAAGGCAAGTCTGGCAAACATTCAACAACCAGAGGGAAGTTGATTATGAAGGAATAGAATTCAACTTCAGAGGGAGATTTGCAGGGCGGAGGAAGCAGAGGGCATCAACAATGTCAGGGTTCAAGGAAAGAAAGATGCAGAAGGGTAGAGAGGCAGCCTCAGGAGCAACGTAGAGGCCTCACGTAGTAGTGACACAGTCTCACGCTGGCTCTGCGTAGAGAGGTACGCATGAGTGACACAGAGTTGACGTAGGGAGGGCCAGTGAGTACCTCAGGTGTCGAAAATTCTCCGGAGGTCTGGAGAAGAATTATCTCAGGTTTACCTCAAGAAGTTTCTAAGTTATTTCTGCCAGTCTTTCCTTGTAAAGAATTTACCGCTGAAGATTAATATATAAACCCTCATCTACTGCACTGGTTTTCCCACATTGGATTTTTCCGGGGACAATTGTCCAAAAATAATTGTGTCATTGCGATTGGTTCTTGTGCTTGCATTTTATTGTTCTTTTCTCTGTATGTACTTGAGTGATAACTGTAGTAGTGTTTATTTTTAAATTTACTGTAAGGGTTTTGTAAATAACTTATTGTGGAAATAAGTAGCAAAAATAAATCTATAACCGTAGTAGAATTTCAGAATTGAAATTTTCACATAAAACACAAGAGTTATCCAAAACCTGAAAAGGCGTTTATGGAAATTCCACCTAGAGGTGGCTTAATTAAATTAATTGACCATAATTAAAAATTTCCTAAGTCTGACTTAGGAAAAGTGGTTAATTATTAGGAATTAATTGAGAAAGGTGTGAATCATCTAGAAACACACACGGATCGACTTGGAGATGATCTCAGCCATCGATTAAGTTTTAATCTTAGTCGTTGGAGTCCCAGCTGGATATTATAAGAGGAGGTTGATGGGTAGATGGAGAATACACCCATTTAGATACTCAATGATTTGGGCAGTTCGATTTTCCAGTGCAGGTGATTAAGTAGGAGAAATTGAGCCAATAGATCGAGTAATAGGTGGCAGAGGGGCAGTAGAGCAACATTCTGGAGGAGATTCCAGTTCCGGAGAATCGGAAAGAGGAGGCCGAAATTATTCCCCAGGAGGCTGTGCAGACGCAACACAGAGCCTCAATTGAGTAGCTCAATTCAGTTGAGGAGAAGCTCGTTTTGAGTTCTAGAGGCCAAGAATATTTTCCAGAATGTCGGAGAGAGTTTCCCAGATAACAGCAGGAAGAATGACTTGATTTACAAGATTTCTAGGCTGAGCTTGAGAGGGTATGGCTAGGGTGATGTAAGTCATGTGTAGAGCTCGGTGGATGGCTTGCTTTTCAGAGGCATTCAGGTGTCGGGATTACTCAGAGAGAGGGAAAAATCCCTTAGTTTATTTTTTCCAGTATTTCTCTCGGGTAGAATCGCCATTTTGGCGACATTTTATTGTATTCAGAAATTTTGTTGCATAATAATAATAAAAACCCTAATTGTTGCACCGGTTTTCCCACATTCACTTTTTCCGGGGACAATTTTCCAAAATTAACTGTGTTATAATTTTTGTGTGTGCTAGAATTTTATGTTCGCAGTATTTTATTTGTGAATATTTCAATGTGGTTAATTTGTTTATGTCGTAGCAATAAACCGCATAATTATTTTTTAAGGTTAGAATAATTAGTTCCAATTGTTGCAATAAATTCTCAATAGTGAAATTTTCACACTATAGTGATCGAACTCAGTAAACCTAAAACACTTGATCTTCGACTAAAAAAATTTCTTCTTTTCTCCTCCTTATGAGCCTTGTCCCTAACTAGGACCTTTCTTTACCTTCCCCTTTGATTCAAGGAAAAATTTCTCCTCTTCCTGCACACTCTTCGGTCCTTTGGTGCTGTTGTCACAGATATTGCTCTTCACTAGAGAAAGTCTCATCTCCTCCTGTGTAAAGTCTGCCCACAATTAATTCCAACTTGGTAGCTGATCTTGTCCAGTGATACCTTATACGAAAGTGACCCACTCCGTGGTGAAACCATTGAGAGTTGTATGCACTATAGCTTGTTGATTTTTGGTCTAGCATCGGATGTGCTCTAGCTCCAAAACTTTGTGGAGGGGCTAGAACACATGAGATCTCCAAGACCCAAAAATCATTTGGAGAATTAATTTAGACATGTGGGTGAGAATGTTCTAAGTAACGAGGATCAAGTCTTTTCTAATCTTAGCCGTTGATTAGAGATTAGATCACGATCATTGATTCGTTAACTGGAAAAGTATTAAACGAAGTCTTGGGGTCAGTTGGAGAACACACACAGAGTGGTAGCACTTGAGCTAAATTGAAATTTTGGGGTGCGGTTTGCTGAGAATTTTCGAGTGAGCTTGCAGTGTAGCAAGGGGCAGTTTCGCAGTGGGATTTCTTTTCAAAGGTATTGAATACAATAGCAGAGAGGAAGATTAGCACCATAGGAGCAGCGCAGGCCCAGGAGGGGTAACGTAGGCCCAACAAGTGCGACGCAGGCCTAGCCAGGCTCACGCAGAGCCAGCGCAGAGGCTCACATAGGCCCAAAGGGGTGACGCAGGCCTAGAGGAGTTAATGCAGAGCCAGAAGGGGCAGCGTTGGGGTTTCAGTGGGCCAGATTGGGATCGTATTCAGCATATTGTAAAGGGTGATGCAACCACACTGAAGGGTGATGCAGTATTAGCGCAGAGCTTGTTGGGGACTGCGTAGGCACCTGTGGGGTTCTTCATTATGAGCTGAATCAGCCATAATATTTTTCTCCAGAGATAGAGATAATTCTGCCAGGATTTTATCTGTTGGGTAAACCACTAATGGTACCCTAGTTTGTATTCATAAATCTGCATAATAATAAAACCCTCAAGAGTTTCTGCACCGGTTTTCCCGCATTGGGTTTTTCTAGGGACATTTGTCTGAAAAATATTGTGTTTCCTTTGTCGAATGTGATTAATTCTTCAATACGCGATCTGTATAATTTTGTAGGCAGTAGTGTATTTACTTCGATGTTTTTCATGTATTATTCAGAAAAATAACTTGTTAAGTTAAATGAACAAGTTGGAGAAGTAAATCAGATTACTCTGTAGGATTTCTATTGAGTAAATTCATAAAATTTCACATGGTATCAGAGCTATTGCAGATTAGAGAGAGATGAAGCCATCAACGAAGAGACGAAGTTTTGCTGCAGGGAGGCAGTTGACAATGCAGATCGAGGAAGAGGTAGCATAGAGGGACAGCGCAGGCCAAAGAGGGGTGATGCAGAGCCAGTCTAGCTTATGCAAAGCTGACGCAAAGGCTCACGCAGACCCAGAAGGGTGACACAGTCCGAGAAGAAGTTACGTCGAACCAGCGCAAAGGGTTCGGTTTTTCATCCTTCCTATTTCCGTGGCTGGAAGTGCAGTTTTGTTCTTCGGAAGTTGCTGGTGGGGCATTCTTTCTGTCGGTGCAGAAAAATGTCTAGCACGGTGTGACAAAGTAAGGGAAGCAGTTCCTTAGCAGACTTTCTCACCAAGAAGTTTGAGATCTGATCAGCGAAGTGATTGGAGAGGGTTGATTTGACAGCGGTTGGTGGAGGATTTCTGGGAGGGAAGTCACTTGTCAGAGGGAGCATATTCTCTAGAGGGTTTCTAGTGCCAAGAAACCCAGATTCGAGTCCTTTACTGAGGGTAACAACAGAAGAAGGGAGAAGAGTGTTTGCTTCGACATCTTTTGAGCAAAGATGGCCGCACATGGATTGAGGATCAGAACAGGTTGGTTGGAGTATCCAACTTCGTCGTCTAGAAGGTCAGAATCCTATCAGTTCTAGATGAATATTGAATCAAAGATCATGCCGAGAAGGTTGTAGTTATTCCTGTTGACGCTGATCTATTGAAGAAGTATGAGGAAGTGCAAGCAAGGGCCAAACGCTTGATTATGGACGGGGTCAAGGATCATGTCGTCCCACACATTACTGAAAAGAACAGAGCAAATAAGATGTGGACGACATTGACCTCAATGTATCAGGGGACTTTTGTCCAAGGGAGAATGCTTCTAGAGAATCAACTTCGACTGTTTATATGCATAAGGGATAGGAAATTGACCCCTTCCTCATTAGATTGAAGGCAATTCGTGATCAGCTGACTGCTATGGGGGCCACTCCTGATGAGGGTATATTGCTCAGGACTACCCTGAATGCAGTATCTGAAGAGTGGGAGACCTTTGTCCAGGGCATTTTGGGCAGAGCGACACTTTCAAAATTGGGAAGACATGTGAGTAGCTCATTGACAAGAAGAGATCGGGAGGCTGACCAAGGCGGGCAGCACCAGTGGTGGAATCAAGATCAAGAAAAAGGAGGAGGAAGATGCAGCTCTCGCATCTAAGGGAAAACAGGGGCAGCGAGGGAAGAGGAATAAAGACCTTTAAAAGGTCAGGTGCTTCAGATGTGGTGAACTAGGACATTTCGCTACAACTTGTCCTTAGAAGAAGAAGGGCAAGGAAGATTCTGATTCAAAGGCTGCAACAGCTAAGGGTGATGATGGGAGTGATGACGATGTGGCTATGAGTGTTCATGTGCCTTGAGAGAAGAGGTGGGAGACATAGATTTGTAGATTGAACTACAAATGGTGGTGAATGAAAGGGCAGGATCCTTGAGGTGCCCAAACTCTTGGATAACATACGAGCTACGGGAGCCCTTAATGACAGTAGCAGGATGACTGGAATCAGTTGGTGCAGAGGATGATGGAGGCACATTGGCAATGCTAGGACGCTGAAGACTAGAGCAGCGCAGAGAAGAGTCAGCAACAACGTAGAAGCAACAACGCAGAGGCAGTGCTTATGCAAGCAGAAGAGTTGTGCCAGCGTGCAGGCACTAGGACGCGGCAACAGAGAGTAGCAACAGAGGGTGTTTCAATATCGAGATGCCTGCATCGACTTGTCCGTCGAATATTGGCCGATGTCCTTCGCCTGTTTACTTTCAAAGAATCGAGTTGCAAGCAAATGCTTAGCGTTGCGTGCTATGGGCAACATGATGCAACATTTGAGAGGGAGCAAGAAAAGATAGATGAGGCAGAACTACAAGCAGTTGTCATGGGCAGCACTACGTATGCGCAACGAGGATGAGGGGAAATATGCCAAGCATCAACAGCGCAGGGGACCGATGCCATGGATCAGGGTGATGCTTCAGGATGAAGTATTGCTAGAGCACATTTCTTGCTAAGAGGGAGTGTTGATTTTTGAGGTAGCATTGGATTTGATCTAGCTCTGAAACTTTGTGGAGGGGCTAGAACACATGAGATCTCCAAGACCTAGAAATTGTTTGGAGAAATTCTACCCAGAACTTAAGTTATTCAAATAATTAATTATTTTTATGAGGACCCTAAGTCTAACATAGGAAAATTAAATAATTAAAGTGAATTAATTTAGACATGTGGGCGAGAATGTTCTAAGTAACAAGGATCAAGTCTTTCCTAATCTTAGTCGTTGATTAGAGATTAGATCACAACCTTTGATTCGTCAACTGGAAAAGTATTAAAGGAGGGCTTAGGGTCAGTTGGAGAACACACACAGAGTGGCAGCACTTGAGCTAGGTTGAAATTTTGGGGTGTGGTTTGTTGAGAATTTTCGAGTGAGCTTGCAGTGCAGCAAGGGGCAATTCGGCAATGGGATTTTTTATCCAAGGCCGAGAATACAATAGCAGAGAGGCAGATCAGTACCAAAGGAGCAACGCAGGCTCAGGAGGGTGACGCAGGCCCATCCAGGCTCACGCAGGCCCAGAGGGGTGATGCAGGCCTAAGAGAGCTGACGTAGAGCCAAAAGGGGCAGTGTTGGGATTTCAATGGGCCAGATCGGGCTTGTATTCAGCATATCGGAAAGGGTGATGCAACCACACTGAAGGGTGACGCAGTCTTAGCGCAGAGTTTGCTGGGGATTGTGTAGGCACCTGTAGGGTTCTTCATTCTGAGCTAAATCATCCATAATCTCTGTCTCTAGAGATAGCGGTACTTCTGTTGGGATTTCTTTGTTGGGTAAACCACTACTAGTACCCTAGTTTGTATTCAGAAATCTACATAATAATAAAACCCTCAAGAGTTGCTGCATCGCTTTTCCCGCATTGGATTTTTTCGGGGACATTTGTCTGAAAAATTGTGTTTCATTTGTCGAATGTGCTTAATTCTCCAGTACTTGATCCGTGTTACTGTGTAGGCAACAGTGTATTTACTTCGATGTTTTTCATGTATTATTCAGAAAAATAACTTGTTAATTTAAATGAACAAGTAGGAGAAGTAAATCAGATTACTCCTGTAGGATTTTTTTTGAGTAAATTCAGGAACTTTCACATAGCTCGCTCTTTTGAGGTGCTTCTCCAATTGTGGCAAGCTCATCTCGCACATTCTGAATCCTGATGATATAACGAGTAACTCCTTCACCCTTATTCATCCTATTTAGCCTCAATTTCTCCCTCAAAAACATCTTCCGATTCTCGGAAGAATACTGGAAAAGTGTAGTAATTTCATCCCACTTTTCTTTGGCTGTATTCTAGGCTGCTAATTGTGAGACTATATGATACTAAACGCCATCTTGGATCAATCGCTTTGCCTTGGCCATCTCCTTATTGTAGTTCTCTAGTTGTTGTGGGATTGTAGGTACACCGTACGACTAAAAACCTCTCTACGTATGTCTTCAGACCATGCTTATCTAGTAGGAAAGACATTCTGGCTTTCCAGATACAATAATTCAAGGCTCCATCTAGCCTATCCTAATCTCAAAGCCCTGCCAAGGCCATTTTCTTCAAAACTCACAATTGGGAGATAAACAGGAATCTCCTCCCTTTCCTGCTTGGCTCCTTGCTCTACGACTCGCAACTCCCTCCTAGAATGCGCAGTTTTAGTCGCTGCTACTGCCACCTGCAACTAGAAAACTGAATCTGGAAACCCCCTAAGAAATTCCTTTGTGTGTGCTTTTCTCTTCCACCCGACACTGATCTGCTATTGAAAAATTGTTGCAAACCAATTGCGCTTAGATATGCTCAACGAATTCTTTGTTATACGTACCAGAACTACTTCCCGACCAAACCATTGCCTGCTAGAATTGCTACTGGAGAAAATCTAACTTTTCTATCAGCTTCAACTGAAAATAGACCTCTTCCAAGCAATTCCAACTGCTTGGTTGGCTCCCTATGCAGACCTGGAAATTCTGCTTAGAGACTCCCTTTGAAGCTGCAAAATTTCTCCTCGTTATTGAACCTTTGATTTGATCTTCAATGCTCTGATACCATGTGAATTTTTTTATTTATTGCAACAAATGGAAATTGTTCTTCTAATTCATTAAAAATTAAGTGCAGTTTACTTGCTATGAAAAATGACTAACAAAATCACAACTGCAATTGTTCTTCTAATTCATTAAAAATTAAGTGCAGTTTATTTTCTATGACAAATAACTAATAAAATCACAACTGCAATTTTCACCATAAAATGTTGCAGAAAATAAAATGATGGAAACTAAGAAAATGCTAGCGCACACAATATAATTGACATAGTTATTTTTGGAAAAATGTCCCCAGAAAAACCCAATGCGGGAAAATCAGTGCAGCAGATGAGGGTTTTATTATTATGCAGTAGTGAAATAATTTCAGTACAATCTATGGATATGCCCAACTGGCTATCCAATCAACGAATATATGGAAAAAATATTAGAGATAAAATTCTCTCTCTCCACAAGTAATCCCGACACTACTTGTCTCAAAAAATTGGTCATCCAAAGTTCAAAACCTTGCGCAGTCACTGCACTTCCCCTCGTACGTGTGTCTCTGTTCAACCTCTGATCAAACTGTCCTTCCTGTCTCTACTGCTAGAAGTGACTCTCCGACCCTCTAGAAAATTATCCCAACCTCTCAAAGATTAATCAACCTCCCTCTTAGCTAAATTGAATTGCTAGACTGAAGCCCCTGCGCAGTCCTTGTGAAACTTCTTTGTGGAATAGCTCTGCCACTTGTTGTTGTCTCTCCGAAACTGGAAAATTTCCCCCAAACTCACCGTATTTGCGCCCTCACTATCTCTGCATCCCCTCTGGCTCGAACTCTCTCTACTCAACTGTTGGATGCTCGATCTGCCAAGGAAATCGATCTCTCAAGTGTGTCTTCTTTCTCCAACCCCTTTGACCTCCTCTTATAATCTCTTGTTGGTGAACCAATGACCATGATTAGATCCCCATCAACAACGAATATCATCACTAAGTTGATCCATGTGATTTTCTAAAGAAATCTCACCTTTCTCAATTAATTATTTTTAATTAATCACTTTTCCTAAGTTAGACTTGGGAAATATTTGATTATTGATTAACTTAATTGAGCCATTTCTAGTTGTTTTCTGCTGAAACGTTTTTAGGTTTTGGATCTCTTGTGTTCCTTAGCCTCTCTGACCAAATTCGAGACTAGAACACTTGCTTGATGCTACAAAAATAACATGCTTCACACTTGCTCGATAACTTTGCCTCGCCTCATTCATTCGCAAGAGGTCATACCTAGTTGCTAGATCATTGATTCCAAAATGCAAGTTACATCCACATATGCACTCTTTTATGCCTCATAGATTTCAGCACTTAGAATATTCTTGAGAAAATTCCCAACCGATATTCTGGAAGCGATGAACTATAGAAAAACTAGTTCTTACGCTTGGAATGCAGTATCGACATAGAGGACCAAAGTCATGTTTCTTAGCACTGAAAATGGCATCTCGTTAAAACCTCTGCTGATTTCAGTCAATACAGTAGCTCTGTCACATCTTTGCCATTATCTTCTACAGTCACAAAATTCCATTTTAGAAAATTTGTTTAGCAAATTTAATGGATAACTAAGTCAAATACCATTGCACTAAAGATGAGCCATCACATGATGTCAATAGATCTGCATCTTACTAGAAAAATTTGTGTACACTAGCACACACTATCTTCGAGTGCCAAGAGTTAGTAAACAGATTCCTTGGATAGGGAACTGATCTGTAGGTCGAAGTAGTCATCAAATGAACTTCAACAATGCTTCAGAGTTGATAAGCTTTAGAACTTAAAATTGAAGAAAAGACTGCAAATTATGAGAAAATGGAAATAATCTAGCTCGTGTTCGGCTTTCTTCGACAATATTTGATGCAAACTCTAGTCTAAAAAAGAATGCTTCAGACCTTGAGCTTTCAAATAGACTTCCATCTAGATTCCCATATTTCATATTTGGCTTCATCGAACTCATGGGTTGGATAACCAAGTTGATTATCTGCAATACTGGGGTATTCCTTTGATTCTTTTGAACGTTTTGCGGATTTCATCTTTGACTTTCCCATCTCTGCACTTTGAGATCTTCTGGTAGCAAAATTGGGGTGCAGGCGTTAAGGAGATCTGTTCTCTCTTCTCTCTGTATTTTCTTTCACCAAAGGAGTCTTCTCAACTTTCTTATTCAATTTCATTGATCAAATTTGGGAAAATTTGATTAATGAAATACCATAGTCTAATGTTATATGACCTCTCAAATAATATGAGCCTTGGCCTTTTTAATAAAGTGCTTCGACTATTCTCAACCTTAAAGGCGCTTCAACTATTGCTTGAACCCTTTTTGGAATACATCAATAAAGGTAAATTAACCAGCGTTTCATTCCTTTTTGAACAATATCTAAGCCTTAACCTTAAGATAATAAAATGCATCTAACTTCTGACTTAAGCACTTAATACTATAAAAAATGGTTCAACTCCTTTGAACAAATACCCAAGCTCTTATGATATTAACAACCATTGGTAAGGTTAATTCAACTCCGTGTTAATACTTTTTCTCGGGCCCACCTTCAATACTCAACACTTACTTATTAAATAAACATTTATCAATACAAAACCGCTGGGCCATACCTTGGGTTACCCCTCGTGCACTTCACCGCGCGATTTCCCTCGGATCTGTTGGCCTCCAGATCGAACAGATCTGATAGATATCGTGTTTTTTCAAGGGCTGAATGTTAACACTCAAAAAAACGCGAAATGGATGGTATTTGGTAGTCGACGTGTCAAACTTTAAATGGATCGCATTTTTTTTGTAAATTCGCCCTCGGACTTAAAAGCAATATGAAACGAGTGGTATGGGTTTTCAAAACCACCCAGCTGGTAATTCCGGTATTTGAACAGTGTTAGCCCGAATTTCCACACGATTTTGATTATTCCTTGAACTCACCTTCTCCGCTTGACTTTGTGAACGACCTCACTGATATCGTTCAACCAAACAACAGAACAATGATATTCTATCTCAATCGAGATCACTCCAACAGACAGAGGTTAGACTTACTATCTCGCTCTTCCTACAGAGTCACTATTCAACCTTCTCCAAATGTTCTATACAGAATAGCCACATTCAATTCATTCGCCGAGGATATGAGTTCAAAGACAGACAAAGAGGAACAAGGACATTTCACCCAGCATTGATTCCTCTTCAGATTATACACAGAAGTTCTCAAATCGAAGGAATGAATCCGTCAAGAAAAATTTCAATTACACACAGATAGCCAATGAGTCTAAAATTTATTCAATAGAGAGCAATGCTTTTCGATTCAATCTTTCACTGTAAAATCCCCCCTTTCTTTGTATCAGGGGTTACATTTTATAATCCTTTACATGAATCTTCAGCACCTTCTTGGGGACCGGTTTTATTTTTAACAAAAAAGACGAATTGCATAATATTACTATAACTCTACCAACAAAAACTAAATAGGCTGACACGAATCAACTTCCTCACTTATTAGACTAATCCTATCTACCCTAAGTGTAACTGACAGCTAAGGTGTGGCCACCTTTGCTGGTACATTTCCTTGAACCTTTTCGAACTCTTCTAGCCACAACATGTGGACAATTCTCTCACATTGCTGGCTAGTGTCCAATGCCCCTGCATCAGACTCCCAAGGGCAATTTTCTTCATGGGCTCCTGTCCATGAGCTCTTTCACAGAACTGCCTAGCTTCTGCAACATAACTTTGTTCATCCAAGTAGCATCTTCATCTGGCTGGTCCTTCCACTTGATCAAATACTGGAAATATTATTGTCCTCTGGTTCTCTTAAACACCTTCTTGTCCAAGATCTTCTTTGGCTGTAATGGCTGTGCTGTAGGTAATTGTTTTACCCACTCAATCTGCTCTCTATCTGCTGGTCCTTCATCTGTGCCACTATCTTCATACCTGTATAAATCTGCAACATTAAATATTGGAGATATCCTAACATCAGGAGGTAATTCAATCTCATAAGCATTAGCAAAAAATTTCCTCAATATCTTGCATGGTCCTATCTTCTTGAACTTCAATTTGTTATACTGCTTCTTTGGAAATCTTTCCTTTCTCAAGTGTGCCAAAACCAAATCTCCAACTTCAAAATTTACTTCTCTTCTATTCAAATCTGCTCTGCCTTTGTACTTGATGTTGTTGCCTTGTAGCTGCTATTTTACCTACTCATGTATGGCTTGGATCTCTGAAGCAAATTCTTCTCCATCAGCACTCCTCATTTTTGCCTTTCCCAAGTTTCTCAGTTCAGATATTCCTCTAGGGTGCATTCCAAAGACAATATGGAATGGACTCTATCATGTACTCCTGTTTGGTGAATCATTGTATGCATACTCTGCCTGTGGCAAAATATGGTACCACTGCTTAGGGTGTTCTCCTGCAAGACTTCTTAAAGGATTTCCAGGACTTCTATTTACTACCTCAAGCCGATAAAATTTATGAACAATTTGGTACACACAATTGATTTCTTCTGAACAATAAGCCCTCTTGCAAGAAATAATCCAACCACTGACTTCTGTCTATCAACACAGGGTTACAACATGCTTCAAATGCTTCTTTGAAATCCAAATATGTTTCATAAAGTTCCTTAAGAAATTCAAATCCTACCACTACATATTGGTTTTCCTCAACAAGCATGTTTCTCCTACTCAAGGCATCATCTACCTTATTTGCTTGGCCACTTATATGCTTCCAAACAAAATTAAAACTCTGGAGATATGCAATCCATTTGGCATGTTTGTGATTCAATTTGGGCTGCTGCATAATATACTGTAAAGCATGGTTATCTGAGTATACGACAAATTCTTTATACATTAAGTAATGCCTGCACGATTGCATAAAATTATTTTTCATAAGAAGAGTACTTTCTTCTTGTCTCATTCAGCTTCTCACTGAAGTATGCTACAGGCCTATCATCTTGACTTAACACAGCTCCAATGGCTCCTCCACTGACATCACACTTCACTTGAAATGGCTTGTTAAAATCAGGCAACACTAGAACATGCTTTTCAGTTATCTTTTGCTTCAAAAGCTGGAAATTCTTTTCAGCTTCAGCAGTCCATTTGAATGGCTGCTTGTCATTCTCTATAGTCTCAATGATAGGTGCATTAATCTTGCTAAAGTTCCTTATAAATTTTCTGTAAAAACTGGCAAGTCCATGGAAACTTCTTACCTCGAAAACACTTTTTGGTGAAGGCCACTCCACAATTGCCTTGACCTTTTCTGGATCCATTTTCAGTCCTTCAGCAAAAACAACAAAACCTAGATATACCAATTCTTCTTTCATGAATGAACACTCCTTTAAATTTATCAGCAACTTCTCTTGATGTAACTTCTTCAAGACAATTAAGATTCCTTAAATGGTCTTCCTTTGTTTTGCTGAAAACTAATATGTCATCCAAATATACTATTACAAATTTACCAATAAATTCCCTTAACACTTCATTCATGAGCCTCATAAAAGTACTAGGTGCATTTGATAACCCAAAAGACATTACCAACCACTCATACAATCCTTCATTTGTCTTAAATGTTGTTTTCCATTCATCACCCTCCTTTATCCTAATCTGATGGTATCCACTTTTCAAATCTAATTTTGAAAAATATTTTGCCCCACTCAAACAATCCATTAAATCTTCAATTCTAGGCAAAGGAAATCTATACCTGATTGTTATCTTGTTGATTGCTCTTGAATCAGTGCACATTCTCCAACCTCCATCTTTCTTTGGGCTCAACACTACAGGTACTGCACATGGACTCAAGCTTTCTCTGATCAGACTTTTGTCAACCAATTCCTGCACTTGCTTTCTGATTTTTTCATTCTCTATGGGAGTCATTCTGTAGGCTGCTTTGTTTGGCAGATTTGATCCTGGAATCAAATCTATCTGATGGCTGATTTTTCTTACAGGTGGCAATTCATCAGGCAAATCATCCACGACAATATCACAGTAATTGTCCAGCATTTCTTGAATTTCAATTGGCAAATCAGAAATTTTTGTGGAAGTAAGCACTACCTTAGGTTTGCAAACAAAATAAAAGTTTACCTCTTCCTCTTCAATCTGCTGTAAGTACTCTTTCCCACTCAGCAATAAAGTCTTTGGATCAGACTTTCTGCTTGATGGTTCTCCTTCCTCCATAGGTATCAATGTGTGATGCACTCCATCCTTAAAGAACTTGTAAGTGTTCTTCTTACCATCATGTATTGCTGCTCTGTCATACTGCCAAGGTCTGCCCAACAGTATGTGACACACATCCATAGGCATCACATCACACATGATCTTGTCTTTGTAGCTGCCCATCTGCAACTCTATCTCACATTGCTCTTTCACAATCAGCCGGTGTCCTTTATGAAGCCATGACACCTTGTAGGGCGTTGGATGTTCCCTTGTCTTCAATTTTATTTTCTCTATCACCTCTATAGAGACCAAATTGTCTGTGATGCCACTATCAATGACCAATTGACAGCATTTCCCTTGGACTTTGCACACACTCCTGAACAATGTCTTCCTTTGTGCTGGTTCAGCAACTTCTTTTGTTTGCTTCAACAAAACCTTACTGACCACCAAAGATTCTCCTTTCTCTGGCAGAATTGCTTCTTCTGTTTCAGACAACCTTGCTGCTTCTTCTCCAATCTGAGCAACAATTGCATTTCTCTGATTGGTACCCATATTATCTTGGCACTCATAGTGTTTATGTCCCAATTGGTGACATCTATAACACCTCACTTCTCTTCCTCTGTTTCTGCCTCCTCTTCCTCTGTAGGAACCCCTTCTGCCCCTTGCATCACCTTCTGTGGATGCATTCTGAGGTGAGCTGCTGCTAGCTCCATCCCTTGGTGTTGTAGATCTTCCTCTACCACCTTGACTTCCCTTTCCTTGGAAAGTACCTCTTCCTTTGGCAGACTGCTTTCTTAGAAGTTTCTCTTCAGCTTTCAAAGCCATTTGATAAGCCTCTTCTACTGTCTTAGGAGACAAAATACTTATCTCATCCTGGATCTCTCCAACTTGAGACCATTCACATATCTGGCAACCTTCTCTACTGTGTCCTGGATTTGTCTAGCTCTTATACTTAATTTATAAAAATCTTCTGTGTATTCTTTCACTGTCAGCAATCTCTGTCTAAGGTTCTGCATTTGTCTAAATAATGTAAGCTGATAATCACTAGGCAAAAACTTACCTCTCATCTTTGCCACCATTCTGGTCCAACTTTTGATTGGTTGTTTACCAGCTCTCCTTCTCTTTGCTTGCACTCCATCCCACCAAAGTGCAACATGTCCCTTCAACCTTGTCACTGCAAATTTGACTCTTTTATCTTCACCCATCTCTTCATAATCAAAACATTGTTCATCTCATTAATCCAGTCTATCAATTCTTCTTGATTCAATCCTCCTGCAAAGCATGACACTTCAAGTCTAGGCTTGGATGTAGACCCCAGAATGGATTTAAGGAGTCTCATCTCAGGAGGAATCTTAACATTATCTTCTGCCTCTTCTTCAGTTTTAGGTTCACTGGCATCCTCAGGATCTCTTGGGTGTCCTAATTCCATTGCTTCCAATCTAGCTTGGACCTGCTGCAAGGTCTCCAATACCTCTACATTGACAACTGGCCTGCCTCTTCTTCTACCAGCAACACCTTTGGCAACTCGGACAGCCATGCTGGAATTTTTCTTCTGGCTTTGGAAGTCGATTCAGTCTCTGTAAAATGTCTTGAAATCTGCTCTGATACCACAAATGATAGCAAAATTGGGGTGCAGGCGTTAAGGAGAGTTGTTCTCTCTTCTCTTTGTATTTTCTTTCACCAAAGGAGTCTTCTCAACTTTCTTATTCAATTTCATTTATCAAATTTGGGAAAATTTGATTAATGAAATACCATATTCTAATGTTATATGACCTCTCAAATAATATGAGCCTTGGCCTTTTTAATAAAGTGCTCCAACTATTCTCAACCTTAAAGGCGCTTTAACTATTTCTTGAACCCCTTTTGGAATACATCAATAAAGGCAAATGAACCGGCGTTTCATTCCTTTTTGAACAATATCTAAGTCTTAACCTTAAGATAATAAAACGCATCTAACTTCCGACTTAAGCACGTAATACTATAACAAATGGTTCGACTCCTTTGAACAAATACTCAAGCTCTTATGATATTAACAACCATTGGTAAGGTTAATTCAACTCCACGTTAATACTTTTTCTCGGGCCCACCTTCAATACTCAACACTTACTTATTAAATAAACATTTATCAATACAAAACCTCTGGGCCATACCTTGGGTTACCCCTCGTGCACTTCACCGCGCGATTGCCCTCGGATCTGTTGGCCTCCAGATTGAACAAATCTGATAGATATCGCGTTTTTTCAAGGGCTGAATGTTAATGCTAAAAAAACGCGAAATGGACGGTATTTGGTAGCCGACATGTCAAACTTTAACTGGATCGCGTTTTTTTTGTGAATTCGCCCTCGGACTTAAAAGTGGTGCAAAACGAGTGGTATGGGTTTTCAAAACCACCCAGCTGGTAATTCTGGTATTTGAATAGTGTTAGCCCGAATTTCCACGCGATTTTGATTATTCCTTGAACTCACCTTCTCCGCTTGACTTTGTGAACGACCTCACTGATATCGTTCAACCAAACAACAGAACAACCATATTCTATCTCAATCGAGATCACTCCAATAGACAGAGGTTAGACTTACTATCTCGCTCTTCCTCCAGAGTCACTATTCAACCTTCTCCAAATGTTCTATACAGAATAGCCACATTCAATTCATTCGCCGAGGATATGAGTTCAAAGAAAGACAGAGAGGAACAAGGACATTTCACCCAGCATTGATTCCTCTTCAGATTATACACAGAAGTTCTCAAATCGAAGGAATGAATCATTCGGGAAAATTTTCAATTACACACACAGATAGCCAATGAGTCTAAAATTTATTCAACAGAGAGCAATGCTTTTCGATTCAATCTTTCACTGCAAAATTCCCCCCTTCTTTGTATCAGGGGTTACATTTTATAATCCTTTACATGACTCTTCGGCTCCTTCTTGAGGACCGGTTTTATTTTTAACATAAAAGACGAATTACATAATATTACTATAACTCTACCAATAGAAACTAAATAGGCTGACACGAATCAACTATTCAGCTTCCTCACTTATTAGACTAATCCTATCTACCCTAAGTGTAACTAACAGCTAAGGTGTGGCCACCTTTGCTGGTACATTTCCTTGAACCTTTTCGAACTCTTCTAGCCACAATATGTGGACAATTCTCTCACATTGCTGGCTAGTGTCCAATGCCCCTACATCATCTTCCTTCCAGCTATTAGGCTGCAACTGAAGGAACCTACTCTGATACCAATTGTTCGAAATACTGAGAAGGGGGTGAGTCAGTATTTCTCTTTAATTAGTTAATTCATTAATTATCATTAGTGTTAGTTAAACATAAACAATCATCAACACCATTCAACAATGCACAACAAAAAATATTGTACACTAGATATTTTAAGGTGGAAACCCTTCTGGGAGAAAAATCACAGAACGCTTCTTAATATTTTTCTTCAATAAATTTACATCAATTAGGAAGCTTCAAATTCCAATATTTTCATCTCCAACTGAAGGAGTCTCCAACCCCATAATTTATAGGCTCCAACCTAAAGGACGCTCAATTCAGAATATGTTGCCAATATTATTATGGATAATTGCTTATGAGATAGACAAGATCAATGCTCTAGCAATTAGATACAATTATTTATGCACAATTAGCAAATGTTTAAGATCATAACAATTATCAATTCAATTAGAGAAGTTGTGTTTGTTAATGCAATTAGAAATATGCTTATGCAAGAGTGCAAAATGGATGTCAATGATGAAAAAATGCAAATGGATGCAAGATGGGGCAGCTAAGGAATAAATGATTGCAACAGTAAGAAAATCACCAAATTTCACTAGAAACTTATTATCCAAGATGCACAAAATTCAAGGAACCACCGCCATGAAATTAGATGACTTTCAACACCTTTTGCCACTACTATAAATTTTATATCAGACCTTTATGCAGTATATATCAGACCTTAAATTATTATTACAACCTTTAATAAATGATCAAATATGCCAATAGATGCAAGCCTAAACAATGTCGATGACAAAATATGATTGTAAGTAGATTACTAGGCCAAGGTTATGTGATTTTATCACTGTTGTAAGTGAATTTATATGGCTGTAGCAAACATATCAGATCTGGAAATTAACCCACGGTCCACAAATACTCACTTGTATGCACCAAATTTGACTTTAGATTAATTCTTGATTCATTTGGTGAATTATTTGATGAATTTAGGCTTATTTAAAGGTGTTTAGGCCTTGAATATATTGTTGTCATAAAATGATTCAGAATTCAGAATGAGGACAGTGATGAAATTAATGGGTTAGAGAGCAAACCAAGAGGCCTAGTTGCCTTGTAGGTGGCTAGAGAGCCTCCCAATGAGCTTGACTACCTGAAACCACCAATTTGGCTCTAGAATCGCTGCAAAACCAAGTGTTAGAGATAAAAATACAAATGAAAATTAAAACAATCACTGAAAAATGGCCAAATGAGGGCTAGAATGATAGGCTAGGGCTAGGAGACCAAGAAATGAGGATAGAAAGGTTGAACAAGGGCTGAATGAAGGGGAAGAAGGCCTAAAAAGGTTATGACCAGGGAGAAGAAGCCCCTTAGGGCTGACGTCAAGCCCTAAAAGGTTGACGTAGGGCAAAGAAAGGCCCTTTTAGGGCCTGTGGCTAAGGGTTGAAAGAGAGCAGAGGGGAAAAGGAGGCTCCCTAAGCCCACAGCTAGGGGAAAAAAGGGAGGTTGAGGCCTTTTAAGGCCTGCGGCTAGGCAAATGAAGGGGGACGAGGCCTTAATAGGTCACAACAAGCCCCAAAAGGGTTGTGGCCAAGCCAAGGATGGGGGTCGAGGGCCCTAGGAGGCCCCTAGGCCTCACGACTAGGGAAAAGGAGGGAGGAAGGCTCGGCCTTAGGGCCTAAAATTTTTTCCAAAAGCCTGGAATTTCCAAAAAATGCCAAAAATCATTGCCAAAGTGTTGGATGGCTTCCCTTCCTCAGCTAGACGTTGAGTTGCTGGAAGTTGGGGAAGCTAGATCTTACACACAAGGCCTAGATCAACCTTTTTTGTTTAAATGAATAGCCTAGAAAATTTTGCTTCGTCAAACCCTTGAGCTATCACCTGCAAAATGAATAAAAGAATTCCAAACCCAAAATGTATATACAAAAAGATAAACCTCCAAATACCGAAGTGTTTCAAAATAAAATGGGTTAGGAAAATAATTTACAAATTATTTACAAATGTACAATATTTAAAAAATTAAATTACAAGTTCTTGTTAGCATATAAATTCATTTTAGCCCAAGATCAAATAAAGAATTTTGAAAATATTTTTTGAATAAAAGACACTGGATGAATAATTTCGAAAGTTGTATTTGTTGAGAATTAGGTAGGGCTAGATTTAATTTAAATTCTCTATTTGATAATTACTTGTGAGCTTACTTCTTTTACTTATGTATTCTCTTCTTAGCTTATTATGTCTTTCATCAAATCAATTACCAAAACACAAGAGACACAAATTTAGGCTCTTCGAGCCAGGGCCAAAACCTCTCCCTCTTGGAGAGGAAAACCCATAAGAAATTCTTTTTCTAGACTTTCAGTTGACAAGTACCATGACCATGACACAGACCCTTGACCCTTGTATGCCTCCAAGACCTTGTCACTGCTTCTTCCTTGACTCTTTAGGTTGATCCTTCTTTTCTGTACTGTCCTGCACCGTTCTGCACCAAGGCTAGAGAACTCGATCTCTTAGAGAAACTTGATCAACTTCACAATCCTTGATAATCAATCTCTTCTTCTTTGGCTTCTCTCCAATGCTTCTAGAATTGCTGCATTTCTGAACTGTGTTATGTCCCTTCCTTGTTGTACTACCAATCTGTGTTATTACCCAAGACAATAATGTAATATGAGATAGTGATCTTTTATTTGCTGTGGTGTACATAGTTTTACTTTACTATTTGTCTCCTTATCTTCACTGTATAGTCATTTTATCACGCATTGATTTCAACACTAAATGATGCACTTGATACTGCAGTCCTTTCCTGAATTAACCGCAGACTTGTCACTGTGATTAGGTCCGAAAATCTCAGAGGAGTCTGAGCTCTGTTCTATCTCTGTTCTGCGCAGCATAGTTGGGTATATATAGTTGTCCGAACCTATAAATAAGCCGACTTGTCATATGAATAGACATGTCATTTTCTGCACTGTTTGTAAGTCAATTTTGCGTACTCTTTATAGGCTAACTTGGAAAGGTATTGCAACTGAGTATAACATTGATTTGATTGGGGGTGTTAGCATCATTCTTGAGCCATGTTTACAAGTTGGCTTAACAAGGTCTTGAGACATACATCACTGAATTTACATGTGTGGCAGTTCATGTACATGACTGTAGTTAATACATTTATGACAAGATGACAAATCCCTAAAAGACATCAAGAAAAAGTCTTTGACCTATAATAAAATTACTTGCTCATGAAACTCATGAAGCAAGCTTAACAAAAATACATTTTATTATCTGTCTTCTTCATTACATAAATACATAATTACATAGTCAATATGAAGACCAAACCTAGTTACACTTTCCAACACTCCCTCTTAACTAGGGAGGTATTCATAATGGTACATGGTTACTTTCAATCTAAAGAATCTCATAAGAAGAATCAGATTGGTAATCGCATATGTATAGCATCATATCAACCAACATTGTCCTAGTGGAAGGCCTTGACTAACAACCCCATCTCTCAATGAGACAATGGGCTACAATGTTGGCGAGACACATGACTTATAGACACCATTGTCATTGTCTCTCCAAGGTACATACTCCACCCGAGTGTTCCCAAAGTATGACCTTCTTGGACTATTCTTGTCTTGGGTAGATAGACCTCAAATAATATCGGTCCACGACTACTCTTATCTTGAATTCCCTATCTCATTTACAAAGAGTATCAGGTTCCATATGATTACCCAATCCTCCATTCTGTCTTCCCAGTTGAAGGCCAAAATGATATGTCTATCTCTCCCTCTCAGCGAGGGAGGACCTATTCCACAAGCGAATGTACTCATTCCTATACAAGGAATGTACCTAAGCTCATTCTTAGGAATTACTCAGTTTCTCCCAAGTAAGAAACTTACCACTAGGCTCCCTCTTAACCAGGGACCTGCAACAGCAATGGTGACACACCCAGATGCTCATGAATAATTCCTCCCCTCGATGTCATGGATTTCAATTTTGAGGAATCTTCAACTTTAGCTTCATAGGGCACAGATCATCCATCACTTTCATCCATGAGTCATGTTATCTACCAGAAAGTGATTCATCAATCTTTCTTATTTGATCCACCTTTATGCCATGCTTCTTTCTTTCAAACCATCTCCCAAGGATCCTACATCCTTCCACATGGTTGGCAACCCTGCATAAACTTATTCAAATAAACTTATACATGAGAACTTTTAAATCAAAAGTTACCTCAGTGATGATATTTCACCAATGAAATCTTCCTATAGGCATCGACATCCTTTACTCCGATTGACACATCTCCTAAAGATATGTATTGTCAAGGGTCTTCTTCTTTACCATACTTCTATCAAAGTCTACATATCTTTCATGGAGATCTCCTAGTCACATCTTCTTGGATTCTGGATGATAACCGCCTCTTGACATGGTTTCACTTCATGATATCTTCCTTTCTTTCTCCACAGTTTCATTTATTCCCTGGAACTTCCAACATATAGTTCCTTGTTTGTATACAACCACCTCTTATTTCATATGAGGATATATTTGATTTTATTAGTTAATGACAACCTGTGTACCGGAAGAGATCCTCCTATCTTTGATCATACTTTAAATATAGAAGTCCATCACCTGCAACCATATGACATGACTTCACAGCATCCAGTGTTAGCATATATGTACCTTATCTTATCCATCTAATTCATCCTGCAACAATTTCCTTAGAATGAAGAACTTCATTCCCTTGACCTGCTTCATCAATATGTCATCATATCCAATCCCCGAATTCTGTAAGATAGAATTCTCGATGAAACATTTTGCTTTCTTTCTAACCAGTGAATCCAAGGAGGACTCCATTAAAAAGTGCCAACACCTGTTTAATAGATGACCCTTGATCCATATGACTATCTTCCATCAATGTTGTTATCAGTGAGGGTCCCAAGTGCTCCTTCCATGCTTCTATCTCGATGTTAATAATATACAATGCTTCATATCATACTATTTTACAACCAACATAAATCACTTAAAGAGAAAGATGATCTCAATCATAATAGAGATTTTTCACTTCTTATTTCTTATATTTCTTTGCATCAGGTTCTTCCCTTTCATCTGTGACATGGTATTCTTGCTTTTTCCTTTTGTCCTTTCCAGATTTAGGACAATCCCTTTTATAATGCCCAAGTTCATTACATCCAAAGCATCATACGTTGTCCATATCTCATTTTTTATTCTGAGGCCCAAATATAACGAATCTTCCTTTCTTCCTAGACATAGTTGCGAAGGCTTGATTTCCTTCACTTGATCATGTATCAGCTTTGGCTTTCAATCTTGTTTCCTCTATTTTACATAGAGACCATAGATCTTGGAATGGTGTTGCTTCTTTCTTCCCATATAAGCTTGAAGTGAAGATTCCCCATTCTTCCGATAGAGCATTCAGCACCACTGTACTCATCTCACTATCAGACATTACTTCTCCCAATTCCTGCAGCTAGTCTCTTATTTCAGAAATCTTCATAAAATATGAAGTGATTCCTTCCTCTCTTGACAATTTCATCTTATATAGTTGTTAGGTCCCTATATTACTAGTGTAGTCTCTTATTTTTGTTAGTGTAGCCCTCTTATTGTTATTGTTGTACCCCTGTAGTCCCCATATTGTTATTATTGTGCCCCATAAAACCGCACTATTGTTATTGTTGTGCCCTTACATTATTATTGTTAGGTCGGCTAAGATTATGTTGTGACCCCATGGACTCCTATATATAGAAAGGAGGTTTTGTCATTTGAATAATCCTAGAATTTTTCATTTATGTTATGTAAAGGAGGTTTCCCCCTCGAAGTGGCTGATTTCTAAGGCTTTGATTTCTCTTTTCTTCTATTTTTGGAGTTGGTTTCATAACATTTGGAATCAGAGCTTTGGATTATAGGGTTTCGCTGCTTCAAACAGGCCATCGTGGCATTTTCGCTATAATTTTTTTCTACGAAGGTTCAGGAGCTAAAAATAAAACCCATTTGTGAAGAAATCCCGATGAACGTTGTGTAAAAAATTCAAATCTTGGTTCGCAATATTTTCGAAGATATCATCTGTGGAAGTTAGGGCTTTTTTATGCTCCCAAATTTCATCTCAAAGAGGTGACCTTGAGAAAATCGTTATAACTCTCTCTTTGAGCATCAGATTGGAATTCTGTAAAAAATGACTGAAAGTACATGGACTGTAGTTTACTGTGTATCAATTTCAGAGCCGAAGGAGAAAACAGGGACATGTGGCACGCTATACAAATTCACTCTACTAAACCAGTCCATAATTAGGTCATTGCGGGAGATTAGGCATAACTTTGCCTTGAAGAATCCAAATTAGGTCAAACCTATGGTATTAGAAAGAAAATTCAGAGGCATACTAAAGGATCGAAGATAAAATCTCGGGGATCCGAAATTCCAGAGATACATCAGTTTCAATATCGAGCTCCTCCAAAGCAATAAAAATGTGTGTATTTTTTTTCAAATTGCATAAGTCTTGTTTGAAAAATCAGTTTGAAGTGATTCCAAGGGCATATTGAAGCATAGATATCAGTATTGGGTTCTAAAATGGCCCCTAAAAAGAATTAAACACCCATTAAGCCCCCAGATTGCTCTACTATGACTCATTAAGAGGAAGAAGTGCAACATGATATATCAAAATTACAAGACCAAGTGCACCAAATTTCGCTCTCGCAAAGAGCAGCAAAAAATGAAATGGAAGTTTTGAAGAAAGTCGTGGAAGTTAAGATGGATAGTTTGAAGAAAGGCGTGGAGGCTAATATGGATAATTTGAATAAAGGCATGGAAGCTAAGATGGATGGTTTGAAAAATGGCATGGAAGCTAAGATGGATGACATGGAAGCTAAGATAGATGAAAAAATGAAAGGCAACATGGAAGACATGAAGAATGATCTAAAAACAGACATGGAAGGTTTGAAGGAAGGTTTGACAAAGTTGATACAAGAAATGATTCCTAGTGGCGAAAAGGTAGTATAGGAAACTCATGATGAGAACAAAATAAATGTTAATCGTGATTTCATATTGTTGGATTGAAGACCCACCATATTCCAAAGATCGATATAAGGAAGTTTGATGGCAAAGATCTCGTAACATGGATACTATAGATGGAGCAATATTTTGATCTCCATAATGTGCAAAACACACAAAAGGTACGCATTGCAACTTTACATTTAGAACAAAATACATTTGTATAGTGTTGATGGCTTTGTTCTTGTAAAAAAATTGTCACTTGATCAATTTTTATGAAGGAAATGATAGCACATTATGAGGATACAAAGAGCAACACCTTCTTTAGCCAATTGCTAAATCTCAAACAACTTTCTTTAGCCAATTGATAAATCTCAAACAAAAGAGTTCAATGGTGGAGCACATTGAGGACTTCCAAAAATTGAATATAAGGGTAACTGATATTTTAGAGGAACACGGGATTGTTGTTTTCATAGGGACTTTAAAGGATAACACCCAACATGAGGTTCACCTTTGGAAACTTGATTCATTGGAGAAGGTATTCAGATTGGCAAGAAAAATTGAAAGTAAAATTATGGCGACAAGGTAGCCTACCACTCACATCTATAAAGATGGAAGTGTTGCTACTCCTAGACTTCCACAACCTATAAGGTTGACACCATAACAATTGGAAGAAAAAAGAGAAAAAGGGCTTTGCTACAATTTTGATAACAAATACACTAAAGGTCATAAGTGTGCTGAGAAGAAATTATTTTACATAGATTGTGAAGAGGAGGAAGAAAATGAACAAGAAACTTCAAAATAAGAGGATATACACTAGGAATCAACCCTAGAGAAAGAAGAAATGAGTCCGACCATATCTTGTAATGCATTGGCAAGAATTACCACTCCTCAAGATAGAAGGACACATCAAGAAGAAAAAGGTAATAGTGTTGATTGATTCGGGTAGTGCACATAATTTTATGCATTGTAAGGTAGCCAAGGAATTGAATTGCTTCCTACACCCAACACCAGAGTGTCAAGTGATGGTTGCAAACGGAGGAACTATAAATTGCTCTGGAAAGTGCCATAATATCAAGCTAACCACGGGGGAATATGTATTGAATAGTCCAATTCTTTCCATTCCAATGAGAGGTGTTGATGTTGTACTAGGAGTACAATGGTTACAAACTTTGGGGACAATAGCTTTTAATTTTCAACAACTTTTCTTGAAATTTTTTTTGGGAAGGAAAGAAATTTGAATTACAAGGTATCGCAGGGAAGTCGGAAAAGATAATAAGCTCTAATTTCATGAAAAAGTTTCTAAAGAAAGAACAACGAGGCATAATTGCACAATTATGCTCACTAGAAGTTCCAACATCAAAATCCTCTATTTCTCTAGATCTCCAAAAAGTCTTGGACAATCATTCCAAGGTGCTCAAAACTCCCAAAGGACTCCCACCTATTCGTGATCATGATCATGCTATTCATTTGATTCCAGGAAGTGTTCCTCCAAACATCAGGCCTTATAGATATTCTTATGTCCAAAAGAGCGAAATTGAACATTATAGTTACGAGAAATGTTCAGAAATCTGGTATAATTCAATCTAGTCCAAAGTTCTTTCTTGCTCTAGTAGTGATAGTGCACAAGAAGGATGGATCATGGTGCATTGATGCAGGAGCATCAAGACCCTTTTCCTCCATTTGTAAATATGGGGTGTGATAATATTAATTTGTAAATATAGGGTGTGATGATTTTTAATATTTTATTAATTAATTTGAATTAAATAGGAGAAGGTGAGGATTTATGTAAATATCTTTTTATTAATAAAAGGATATGAGGAAATTTAATAAATTGAAGGATTTTAGGGATAAAAACCTATCCTTTAGGGATGTTGAGAGATTTAGGGGTTTGTTGAGGATTTTAAGGGATTGAGCATTTAATGTAATGATTTTTTTAAAAATTGTATAAATAGGAGGGCTTTTTGTGAGAAAAAGACATTGAGAATAGTGAGAGGAGTAGAGAGCTGGTTTGGAATAACCAAGGCTGTAAGCCTTTGGTAAATTTGTAAGGGCCAAATGTTGAATATCTGGCCATGTACAAAGGGGTTTGAAATTGATTTGAATTTGTTTATACAAATAGGAATTGTTCTGAAATTTTATGTGAGTTTTATATTTCTGGGTGAATTGGTATAATGAGTTAGAGTCTTAATTTCAGTCATTTGACAAATTTTATAGACAATCTCTGCACATAAGTTAAAATCGACATTAGCCAGCATTATAGTTATTATTTGAAATGTTGAATCTGTATGTCGACTTACAAGGGCGCATTGTGAAATCATGTTCATAGAATTGAACGAAAAATACATTTGGGGAAAAACTGTTAAATAGAGATTGGGTTCAATTGCAAAATTAAATACATATTGTATGGGATAGGGCGCAAGGTTTCTGCAGAGTTTGTGACTAGACATTGGCAATAAAAACATTGATCAATTGAAATTCTGTGTTGAAGAAATTGTGAAGTCGATCTGTATTATTAAGGTGATCTGTATTGCAGTGTTGAATTAATAATGCAGGTGCAGGAGGCATGAAACACTGGAGATTCGTTGTTACAGATTCAATTCAGGAATGCGTTAATGTTGAATTGATTCTCATTTATGTTATGAAATGATGGAGCGCTATTCTCATGATATTCTGTCTGCAAAGGTATTAATTTGTGAATGAATTGCGGAATTCACATAACGTGGTTAAGAACTGGGCGTGTTAAACTATGGTGAATTCTATTGGTGCGATGCCAGTCCTAGCGTAGACTGGCTTAATGGTGGATCGAAGAGGCAATGGGGATGCATTGAAGCAGTGATGACAGCAGAGCAATTTTCGCGCTAAGAGCTGGAACAAATCTGAATCACTGATATGTGCATGTGGCGCAGCGTTTTAAACTGTATCTATTATGAATAATCAAGTGATATTGACTTATGTCAAATACAATGAAACATGGGATTTTATGTATGGAAAAGTTCTGATTTAAATAATAGAACAGTTAATACATAGATGTCAGAAATGTTTTGTATGAAAGTGCTGAAATGATATGTCAAAGGCGTAGTACAGAAAATGAGAGTAAAGGCAGACTGATGGTTCAAACTAGAAGCACGGCAATTGGTAACCATTGCAGATAACACAGGTAAGCAAGAGTTTTTACTTTGAATAAGATCGCTGGCATTGTGTAGTGGGTACGTTGAAAAGGGTAAGTCGTATATATATAGCTGTGTTGAATGGACAAGCGCACTAATGTTAATGCTATGGTATATGTCTGAGTGTGTTGATAATCCAGTAATAAACCAGTTTGCCAGAGTATTTGTAAGGAAATCGAAGGTGCAGATGTTGAATGAACAGTTAAATATCGACTTAAATGCAGGCACAGTCGATGGATGAAATGCAGAAGTGTTGCTGAGGTAATCCCTTTTAGCATATCGAGATTTATTATTGGTTTCTTGCGCTATGTTTGTTAGAAAGTGCGGAGATAATAAATATTTGCAAAGGCCGAGTTTTATATGGGAATCCGAATTTGTATTGAATTGAATTCATATGTGAACAAGTGGGGATTTTAAGCCTGATTACATCGACCATATTGAATTTTAAGCATAGCCATGTGTGAATGGGAATTGGGTGATAATAAATAAATTGGATTGACAATGCAGAATGCTGGTATTATGGTCAAGTTCGAATCTCACTTGTCCATAGGCGTATTAAAGTTAATTGTGAATGAAATTTGAAAAGGCACATTGAATTTGGTTATATATGAATGATGTCTATTGAATTGATGAGTATGCTCAAGATTTGGCATAGGGATTGAAATGAAGTCTCTAGATTGAATGAAGTTGCAGATTGTAATTGGATAAACACGCTTGAATGTTGGTAACTAAATGAATGAGTGAATGTTGGCATTGAGATGGTTTAAGGAGACATTTGAACATTGTTTGAAAGTTTAAAAGCTATGGAATTGTTTGAAAGTGAGTGGATGTGAGATTGTTCAAACATGAGATGGTGTGATTTTGCCAATTTTTGGAAGTGATGATGATACAATGAGCAGAGATTAAAGTTCTGGGTATTGCAAGCTCCAGGAGCTGCGTCATGCATGTGTCAGTTATAGGGAGCTTAATAAGCTCACCATTAAAGATAAATTTCCCATTCCCGTGATTGATGAATTATTGGATGAATTACATGGAGCAATTTATTTTACCAAGTTGGATCTTCGTTCAGGATATCATCAAATTAGAATGAAGACTGAAGATATTCCAAAAACAACATTTCGAACTCTTGAGGGTCATTATGAATTTTTGGTCATGCCTTTTGGCCTTACCAATGCACCTTCTACATTTCAAGGGTTGATGAATTCCATTTTCAAACCCTTCCTTAGAAAATTTGTGCTAGTATCTTTTGATGATATACTAATCTACAACATGTCTTGGAAGGATCATGTTCAACATGTTTACAGGGTGCTCAAACTATTGCAGGAGAAATAATTATATGAAAAACATCCAAATGTTTCTTTGGAGTACAAGAGGTGGAATATCTGGGTCATATTGTATCTCACGAGGGTGTTAAGGTAGACCCTAACAAAATTAAAGCAATTAAGGAATGGAAAGTCCCCACAACCATAAAGAAGTTGCGAGGATTTCTCGGGTTAACAGGGTATTATTGCAAGTTTGTTAAGAATTATGGGAGAATAGCAGCACCTCTAACAACATTATTGAAGAAAGATGCATTTTCATGGACTCTTAAAGAAACTAAGGCCTTTGAACATCTTAAAGAGACAATGTGCCTAGCACCGGTCTTAGCTATGCCAAACTTCACAAAAACCTTTATTGTGGAATGTGATGCCTCAGGAAATGGAAATGGTGTTGTTTTAATGCAAGAAGGAAGACCCATTGCTTTTGAAAGTCGTCGAATCAAATGAAAGTATTTACAGAAAGCTATTTATGAGAAGGAAATGTTGGCAATACTACATGCATTAAAGAAAATGCGACCTTATCTAATGGGAAGACACTTCAAGGTAAAAACTGATTATGATAGTCTTAAATACTTTTTGGAACAAATACTAGCTTCAGAAGAGCAAAAAAAATGGTTCACAAAGATGTTGGGTTATGACTTTGAAATCATCTACCAAAAAGGGAAGTTAAATGTTGTTGCAGATGTACTCTCAAGAAAGGATGAGGAGGTGGAAGCATTTCTTTGTGCCATTTCTATTATCCAACCAGATTGGATAATCAAAGCAAGGGAGGAATGGAATAATGACAAAGAAGTGTGGGCACTCATTCAAAATTTTCAGCAAGATCCCCGTACATCTGATACATTTAGGTGGAAAAATGATTCCTTATGGTACAAAGATCACTTATATCTTTATAATAATTCCCAACTAAAGAAAAATATTCTTTTGGAATTGCACACCTCTCCCGTAGGAGGACACTCGGGATTTTTAAAAACTTTCCACAAGGTGAAGAAAGAATTTTTTTGGGATGGCCTTAAATCTAATATTCAAAAGCTTGTGGTAGAATGTTTGGTTTTCCAGCAAAATAAAGTTGAGACAATTAAGACCGCTGGGTCTGCTACAACTTTTATCCATTCCAAGTCAACATTGGGAGGAGGTTCCAATGGATTTTATCACAGGTTTACCTAAGTCCGAAGGAAAGAGTGTCATCATGGTCGTAGTTGATAGACTTACCAAGTATGCACACTTTTGTGGATTACTTCATCCATTTAAAGAAAGTACAATTGCTACTGCATTTATGGAAACAATTCAAAAGCTACATGGAAACCCAAAGATTATTATAAGCGACGAAGATCCAATTTTCACTGCAAATTTTTGGACGAAATTATTTTCTTGTTTGGGTACTCAACTAGCCCATAGCTCATCTTATCATCCTCAATCCGATGGGAAAACTGAGATAGTGAAAAAATGTTTGGAAGGATATCTTCATTGTTTTGTATCTGATAAACAAACACAATGGGTCAAGTCGTTATCTCTAGCTGAATGGTGGTATAACACTTCCTTCCATACTGCAGCAAAAATAACCCCATTTATGGCACTTTATGGATATCATCCACCGTACATCACATCATCTTTAAGAGAAAATTCTAAGGTTCAAGCAGTGGAAGATCACATCGAGCATCAACAACAAGTTCTCCAACACTTAAAGGATAACCTAAATCTGATACAAAATTGAATGAAACAACAGGAAGGTCAACATCGCAGCGAGAGAAGTTTTGATGTAGGAGACTGAGTATTTTTACGGCTACAACCATACAAACAAATGTCCCTCAAGAAAGCTAATGACCCTATGGACTCCTATATATAGAAAGGAGGTTTTTTCATCTGAATCATCCAAGAATTGTTCATTTATGTACTGTAAAGGAGGTTACCCCCTCGAAGTGGCTGATTTCTAAGGCATTGATCTCTCTTTTCTTCTATTTTTGGAGTTGGTTTCATAACAATAGTTCTTGTCTCAGAGAGATTATTTCTCTTGCAGTACTCACGGAGAATAGCTCCACTAATTTCTCATATATTTGTTTTGTAGTTTTTAGTTTTGATACATAAGGTATGATTGAGTCCTTAATGGATTCTATGAAAATCTTCTTGGCTCAGATTTCTCTGTTAGGTCCCTATATTACTAGTATAGTCCCTTATTGTTATTAGTGTAACCCCCTTATTGTTATTATTGTACCCTTGTAACCCCCATTTTGTTATTATTGTGCCCCTAAATTATTATTGCTAGGTCGGCTAGGATTACATTATGGCCACATGGACTCCTATATATAGAAAGGAAGTTTTGTAAATTGTATCATCAAGGAATTGTTCATTTATGTAATGTATTGGAGGTTGCCCCCTCGAAGTGGCTTATTTCTAAGGCGTTGATATCTCTTTTTTTCTATTTTTGGAGTTGGTTACTCAACATTTGGTATCAGAGCTTTGGATTCTAGGGTTTCGCTGCTCGAAACAATTCATCGTGGCATTTTCGCTATAATGTTTTTTCTACGAAGTTTCAGAAGCTGAAATTTTTAGGGTGCGAAGCTGAAATACTGAGGAAAATTTCCTAAAAATTTCAGAGCTTGGTTCGCAATATTTTTGGAGATATCATCTGTGGAAGTTAGGTCTTTTTTCAGGCTCATAAACAGGTCATCGTGGCATTTGTGCTATAATGTTTTTTCTACGAAGGTTCAGAATATGAAATTCATATGGTACGAAGCTAAAATCCTGAGGAAATTCGTCAAAAAATTTCAGATCTTGGTTCGCAATATTTTTGGAGATATGATCTGTGGAAGGTAGTGCTTTTTCAGGCTCCTGAATTTCATCTTAAAGAGGTGATCGTGGGAAAATTTCAATAACTCTCTCTCTAGGCATCGGATTGGAGTGCCGTAAAAAGTGGTCACAATTAAACGGACTGTAGTTTCTTGGCTATCAATTTCAGAGACAAAGGAAGAAACAGTGACACGTGGCAAGTCGTACAAGTTCGCTCTACTGAACCAGTCCAGAATTAGGTCATTGTGGGAGATTGAACACAACTTTGTCTTGGAGAATCAAAATCAGGTCAGACCTGTGGCATTCGAAAGATAATTCAGAGGGCTACGTTGATACTGAAATTCAAATATTGAAGTGATGCAATCATAGAGATTATCCAATTTCAATATCGAGCTCCTCAAAAGCAAGAAAAAAATGTGTATATTTTTTTTTTCTTTCCAAATTGCATAAGTCTTCTTTGAAGAATCAATTTGAATTGATTCCAAGGGCATATTGTGGAATATATAGTAGTATTGGATTCTAAAAGATGCCCCGTAAAAATAATTCAACACCCATTAAGCCTTCAGAAGGCTCTACTATGACTCATGAAGATGAAGAATTGCAACATGATCTATCAAAATTACAAGAGCAAGTGCAACAAATTTCACTCTCGCAAAGAGCAACAAAAAATGAAATGGAAGTTTTGAAGAAAAGCGTGGAAGTGAAGATGGACGGTTTGAAGAAAGGCATGGAAGCTAAGATGGATGGCGTGGAAGTGAAGATGGACGGTTTGAAGAAAGGCGTGGAAGCTAAGATGGATGGCATGGAAGCTAAGATGGATGATCTAAAATCAAACATCGAAGATTTGACAAAGTTGATACAAGAAATGTTTCCTAATGGTGAAAAGATAGTAGAAGAACCTCATGATGAGAACAAAATAAATGTTAATCGTGATTTCATAAACTCTAATGTTGGCGGGAAGAACCACCATATTCCAAAATGGATATGAGGAAGTTTGATGGAAAGGATCCTGTAACATGGATACTACAGATGGAGCAATATTTTGATCTCCATAATGTGAAAAACACACAAAAGGTACGCATTGCAACTTTACATTTATAACAAAATACATTTGTATGGTATCGATGGCTTTGCTCCCATAAAAAAATTGTCACTTGGTCAATTTTTATGGAGGAAATGATAGCACATTATGAGGATACAAAGAGCAAAACCTTCTTTAGCCAATTGATAAATCTCAAACAAAAGGGTTTAGTGGGGGAGCACATTGAGGACTTCCAAAAATTGAATATAAGGGTAGCTGATATTCCGGAGGAACACAGGATTGATCTTTTCATAGGCACTTTAAAGGATAACATCCAACATGAAGTTCGCGTTTTGGAACCTGATTCATTGGAGAAGGCATTCAGGTTGGCAAGAAAAGTTGAATGTAAAATTATGGCGACAAGGAAGCCAACCACTCAATTCTATAAAGAAGGAAGTGTTGCTACGCCTAGATTTCCACAACCTACAAGGTTGACACCACAACAATTGGAAGAAAAAAGAGCAAAAGGGCTTTGCTACAGTTGTGATAGCAAATACACTAAAGGTCATAAGTGTGCTGAGAAGAAATTATTTTACATAGATTGTGAAGAGGAAGAAGAAAATGAACAAGAAGATGATATACACCAGGAACCAACTCTAGAAGAGGAAGAAATGAATCCGACCATATCGTGTAATGCACTGGCAGGAATTACCACTCCTCAAACTCTCAAGATAGAAGGACATATCAAGAAGAAAAAGGTAATAGTGTTGATTGATTCAGTAGCACCCATAATTTTATTCATTGTAAGGTAGCCAAGGAATTAAATTGTTTCCTATACCCAGCACCAGAATGTCAAGTGATGGTTGCAAATGGAGGAACTATAAATTGCTCTGGAAATGCCATAATATCAAGCTAACCATGGGGGAATATGTATTGACTAGTCCAATGCTTTCCATTCCTATGGGAGGTGCTGATGTTGTACTAGGAGTACAATGGTTACAATCTTTGGGGACGGTAGTTTTTAATTTTCAAGAACTTTTCTTGAAATTTTTTTCAGAAGGAAAGGAAGTCGAATTACGGGGTATTGCAGGGAAGCCAGGAAGGATAATAAGCTCTAATGTCATGACAAAGCTTCTAAAGAAAGAACAGCGAGGCGTAACTGCACAATTATGCTCACTAGAAGTTCCAACATCAAAATCATCTATTTCTGCAGATCTCCAACAAGTCTTGGACAATCATTCCAAGGTGTTTGAAACTCCCAAAGTACTCCCACCTATTCGCGATCATGATCATGCTATTCATCTGATTCCAGGAAGTGTTCCTCCAAACATCAGGCCTTATAGATATCCTTACGTCCAAAAGAGCGAAATTGAACGTATGATTGCAGAAATGTTAGAGGCGGGTATAATTCAACCTAGTCAAAGTTCTTTCTCCGCTCCTGTAGTATTGGTACACAAGAAGGATGGATCATGGCGAATGTGTCCAGATTATAGGGAGCTCAATAAGCTCACCATTAAAGACAAATTTCCCATTCCTGTGATTGATGAATTATTGGATGAATTACATGGAGAATTTATTTTACCAAGTTGGATCTTCGTTCAGGATATCATCAAATTAGAATGAAGACTGAAGATATTCCAAAAACAGCATTTCGAACTCATGAGGGTCATTATGAATTTTTGGTCATGCCTTTGGCCTTACCAATGCACCTTCTACATTTCAAGGGTTGATGAATTCCATTTTCAAACCCTTCCTTAGAAAATTTGTGCTCGTATTTTTTGATGATATACTAATCTATCGCAGGTCTTGGAAGGATCATGTTGAACATGTTGACAGGGTGCTCAAACTATTGCAGGAGAAACAATTATATGCAAAAACATCCAAATGTTTCTTTGGAGTACAAGAGGTGGAATATCTGGGTCATTTTGTATCTCATGAGGGTGTTAAAGTAGACCCTAACAAAATTAAAGCCATTAAGGAATGGAAAGTCCCGACAACCATAAAGCAGTTGCGAGGATTTCTCGGGTTAACAGGGTATTATCGCAAGTTTGTTAAGAATTATGGGAGAATAGCAGCACCTCTAATAACATTATTGAAGAAAGATGCATTTTCATGGACTCCTGAAGCAACTAAGGCCTTTGAACGTCTTAAAGAGGCAATGTGCCTAGCACCGGTCTTAGCTACACCAGACTTCACAAAAACCTTGATTGTGGAATGTGATGCCTCAGGAAATGGAATTGGTGCAGTTTTAATGCAGGAAGGAAGACCCATTGCTTTTGAAAGTCGTCCAATCAAAGGAAAGTATTTACAGAAACCTATTTGTGAGAAGGAAATGTTAGCAATACTGCATGCACTAAAGAAATGGCGAACTTACCTAATGGGAAGACACTTCAAGGTAAAAACTGATCATGATAGTCTTAAACACCTTTTGGAACAAAGAATATCTTCAGAAGAGCAGCAAAAATGGGTCACAAAGATGTTGGGTTATGACTTTGAAATAATCTACAAAAAAGGGAAGCTTAATGTTGTTGCAGATTCACTCTCAAGAAAGAATGAAGAGGTGGAAGCATTGCTTTGTGCCATTTCTATTATCCAACCAGATTGGATAACCGAAGAAAGAGATGAATGGAAGAAGGAAAAATATGTATGGACACTCATTCAAAAGTTGCAGCAAGATCCTAGTACATCTGATACATTTAGTTGGAAAAATGATTCCTTATGGTACAAAGATCGCTTATATCTTCGTAAGAATTCCCAACTAAAACAAAAGATTCTTCTGGAATTGCACACTTCTCCTTTAGGAGGACACTCAGGATTTTTAAAAACTTACCACAGGGTGAAGAAATAATTTTTTTGGGATGGCCTTAAATCCGATATTCAAAAGTTTGTGGCAGAATGTTTGGTTTGCCAGCAGAATAAAGTTGAGACAATTAAGACCCCGGAACTTCTACAACCTTTATCCATTCCAAGTCAATGTTGGGAGGAGATTTCAATGGATTTTATCACAGGTTTACCTAAGTCCGAAGGAAAGAGTGTCATCATGGTGGTAGTTGATAGACTTACCAAGTATGCACACTTTGTGCATTATCTCATCCATTTAAAGCAAGTACAGTTGCTACTACATTTATGGATAGAATTCAAAAGCTACATGGAAGCCCAAGGGTTATTGTGAGCGACAGAGATCCCATTTTTACTGGAAATTTTTGGACGGAGTTATTTTCTTGTTTGGGTACTCAATTAGCTCATAGCTCATCTTATCATCCTCAATCTGATGGTCAAACCGAGATAGTAAATAAATGTTTGGAAGGATATCTTCGTTGTTTTGTATCTGATAAACAAACACAATGGGTCAAGTGGTTACCTCTCGCCGAATGGTGGTATAACACTTCCTTCCATACTGCAGCAAAAATGACCCCATTTATGGCACTTTATGGATATCATCCACCATCCATCACATCATCTTTAAGGGAAAATTCGAAGGTTCAAGCAGTGGAAGATCACATCGAGCATCAGCAAGAAGTTCTCCAACTCTTAAAGGATAACCCGAATTTGGCACAAAATCGAATGAAACAACAGGCAGATCAACATCGTAGCGAGAGAAGTTTTGATGTAGGAGATTGGGTATTTTTACGGCTACAACCATACAAACAAATGTCTCTCAAGCAAGCAAAGAAGGATAATAAATTATCGCCAAAGTACTATGGTCCTTACAAGGTGTTGCAAAAGATTGGTACTATGGCATACAAATTGGAGCTTCCTGCTTCTTCGCGAGTACATCCAGTTTTCCATGTTTCATGCTTAAAGAAGGTTATAGGTGAAAATCTTCCAGCTCAAACAATATTGCCAGAACTTGATGAGGAAGGAAAAATCATATTGGAACCTGAAGCAGTCACGGAAACAAGAACTCGACAGCTACGGAATCGATCAATTTCAGAGTATCTCGTCAAGTGGAAGAACTTACCCACTGAAGATTCTACATGGGAGGATGAGAATTTTATACAGAAGCACCCAGAGCTACTCAAGCGTTGAGGACAACACTTTTTTGAAGGAGAGGGGCATGTTAGGTCCCTATATTACTAGTATAGTCCCTTATTGTTATTAGTGTAACTCCCTTATTGTTATTATTGTACCCTTGTAACTCCCATTTTGTTATTATTGTGCCCCTAAATTATTATTGTTAGGTCGGATAGGATTACATTGTGGCCCACTAGGATTACATTATGGCCACATGGACTCCTATATATAGAAAGGAGGTTTTGTAAATTGTATCATCAAGGAATTGCTCATTTATGTAATGTAAAGAAGGTTACTCCCTCGAAGTGGCTGATTTCTAAGGCGTTGATCTCTCTTTTCTTCTATTTTTGGAGTTGGTTTCATAACAATAGTTCTTGTCTCAAAGAGATTACTTCTCCTGCAGTACTCACGGAGAATAGCTCCACTAATTTCTCATATATTTCTTTTGTAGTTTTTAGTTTTGATACATAGGGTATGATTGAGTCCTTAATGGATTCTATGAGAATCTTCTCGGCTCAGATTTCTCCTTTCATGTACTTGGCATGAGCTGGAGCATCTTTTTTTTTTTAGGGTTGAATTGTAGATCCTTTGATGTAGCCCATAACTTCATCTTCAATTAGATTCAAATATTTCCTCTTCTTCCATGCACTAAAGTTTGATGGCCCAACCAATTTGTTGCTTTCTTTGCAATAAGTCATTTTGACAGATTCAAAAGAGGTCATAGAAATAATTACTTGAGTAGAGTGACTTCCTCCTATCAACTTCCTTGATGATGATAATGAAGATGATGACAAGAACTCTGTAGATTGAATTCTTCAAAGTAGGTGATCTTGGATCCTTGATGATAAAGGAAGTCTTCATAATGATGATTTCTTCAAAGGTGTTGGATAATGTTGGACTATACCTACCTACAAGTTAGTGAAAAAAAACCTTTAACCCCACAAGGTGTGGTTGATGGCAAGGAACTCAGAGAAGGAGTTGTCACTCTAATCCAAATTCTCTCCATTTAAGCTATCTCCTAGGTTAGCTATGGTGAGTGGTCCCTAAATGGAAAACCAAGTTAAAAGATGTGAGGTTTCTAGGAGAATGTTAAAGTGAAATGGATTACCTTTTAAGATTACAAGCAAATATGATGTGAACAATATGAAATGAAATAACCATTGACCATCGGCACATGAGATAAGTATAAACATATGAAAGACCAATGACTTCAAAGGATTGCTCTTAAAATGAAATTGTATTTTCTTAAATTAAGTAAAATGCTTTCAAATGGAAAGCAAAAGTAATCTTGAAAAATGAAACAAGAAACTGTTCGCACAAGATGTTATAAATGCAAGATACAATAATGCTTTTAAGATAAATAAATTGTTGAATCAAAACATGTGAAAATATATTGCCAAAATACAAACAATTAGGAATCTACTTTGGAGAATGTAAATGAGATGATAATAAAACTTAAATGTTAGACCAAGATAACAACATGCAATTAAATTTACAACACCAAATAAGGGTACTTATCAATGAAACAAGATATATCAATCGCCCATATGCATAATGACCATTAAAATGACATGTAATGAAGTACCATAGAATTAAACTTGTTGCAAAATTTAAGAGATTAAAATTCTTGCATCCAAAGTGCTTCTTGAAATAATATTTGCATGTGAAATTTTAAACCATCAAGATAGCAAAAAAATTGAGAAATTTACAAGCAAATGTGATGAGATAGTTCTCTTGGTTTATTTTATTAGTTAGCTCTAAAGCAAGATTACAATTGAACTCTAATTCTCAGACTTCACCCTTGCCCAAAGGTTTGGATCTCACAGTGAGGAGTCCATAGAAGTAGAGGGTCCCTAAAATGTCTATTCAACCAACTTAAGTTGGAGGTAAATTTTATTGATGTTTGGGGCATGTAGGATCTAAAAGTAAATTAACAGGAAAATGAAAATTCAACTTCAACTTGAAATATATTTGCTTGTCATGAAATAAAATGTATCTTTACTTGATGCATCAAACTTAAGATTGTAGAATGTGCTCAACAATGAAGCATAAACAAATTTGAAGTATGTTTTCAAGCTAAATAAATTCAAATAAAGATGCTTGCATATAAAAAATCTGAATTTGTTATGAAATTAATGCTCTTAAAAATTGTACCAAATCAAATAGAATAGTTAGTGAAATGAATGAAATGCATAATTTTGCTAATTTACCAATTAGATGATATGCATGCAATTTAAAGAGATCAACAAATCACACCACAAATCCTCTCCAAAAAATGGAGAGATTGGGATGCCAATGGGTAAAACCCACGCTCCCAAAATCCGAAATTTTATTGGTTGTTGGAGGTGTTGACCACTGGAGTGGCACCTGAGTATAATGAGAAAACTCCATGCCCAAGGATGAACTATAAGACATTTGTACCATCAGATATCATCAGTTCAACGAAGTTTTTAAACTTTATTTTTTCTTATCATTTTCTTCTTTAGTCCTCAAATTCCACAGCGCTACGGGGATATTGTATAAATGTCACTAGCATGATGACTAAAGCCATGTAATAGGCCTAGGATGTTGTGATTCAATCAGCAAGCGAGTACACCTTGGAGTGTTTTTTTACTTGGTTAATTATTCATGCTTTTTAGTGGCGAATAATTTTCTAGGTTTTTTCATTCATTGCATTACCCCAAAGCCGAGGTGACGGCTTGAAGGTTGAGCCCCTCACGCATCTTAGTGTTTAGAGTCAATGTATATTACCATGCTAGGTCAGATCTGAAATTTAGCGGAATTTGATTAGGTCTAAGTAGTATTTTTTAATAATTAAAAATTTCCCACAAAACAGAGTCTTTTAATTAATTTCTATGTAATGATGTAAATAAGTAGCCTTCGGAAATGTCTAGGGCATGTGACTACTCGAAAATCATCCTCAGAGGCCCAACGTTATCCTAGGAGCCACTTTGAGGGTCAAAAAACAACTTGTGATCCCTCAAAAACTTATTTTTCTAATGTCAGTGACAAAAATGAGGAAAAAATTCAAAAAAATGAAAAATTGGAAAATTTTAGAAAAAATTTCAAAGTCAAAATAAGTCAAATTTTGACATGGGAATTAAGAGGCAGAGCAAAGGGTGATGTAGCAACAATGTGGGGCCCACCACATAGACCACAACTCATGTTCAAAGTCAAAGTACCAAATAAGCAAGAAGGAAATACGTTGAAGATTTAGAGGCCCACAAATTTTCTGAAGATGAAATTTTAATTTAATTTGGTATAAGATGTTTTCCAAAGTTTAAAATTTAGAGAAATAAATGGAGAATAGACCCCACCTCATTCTCTCCATCTTATTTCAAGGCATGGTTCACAAAGGATAAAATGCACATGTCAAAATAACATCTCATACATACAGCCAACAAGAGGAAAATTCCACGCAGATTTGTGAGTAGACATTCAACACTCCACGATGGCAAATTGCTTTAGTTAATATGCAGTTGTCCTCTACACCAATCGGTGGAAGATAGTGAATAACTCTATCTAGAAGCTTGCACATGGTTAGCACAGATAACTAAGATCCACGTAGGCAACAATCAACAGTGAAAGCAACTATCACATGATTTCCACGTAGCAAGGGAAAATCAACACTTGGTTTTAATTTGTTTGATAATATTTGATTTGAGGGAATCGTGGAGTATGTCTCCACCAATCTATACTTCACTTTCCACTTGTACGCTGACTCTTCAACAACATCTACACTTGGCAGCCACTTGAAATTTTATTTTTACATTGGGATTATCTTCACCTCTCCACTTGTCATGAGGTTTCTCATTGAGATCTTCTCCAATTTTTGTATAAATTGAGTCTTGGGCTGTTATTGTAATCATGATTTTACTAGCTATTGTGCTTGCAGAAGCACTGCTGCCTTGCACACTTTCAGAAATATCAATAAAAACTTTGGGGTTTCATTCATGAGGTGTTCCTTATTTTGGAGTGTGATGAATTGTTGATCATTGATATAATTCCTTTTACTCATGCTTTGATCTAATTTGTTTCCATATGCTCTTGTAGATTTGTTGTAGCAACAAGTTGTAGGCTTAATAGCCAAATACACGAGGTATTGTAATAATAATATATTATATATAAAATGTATAAGAGATGATGACAAAAGTTACAATGAGGCCCTGCTTATATACTTATGCATGTGGTTTTTCATGAATAGGCATGTCTTTTAGACGTGCTTTTTCAGTTAACTAATAACTACTTAACATAATCTTATTGACTATTAATAATTATAATTGATTGTATTTATTCTATCTATACCATTGGTTTTGAATTATATTCATAACATTGCCCTTCTCTTCAGAAACTTTGTCCTCAAAGTTTTATGGATACTAATTTACTTTTTTCACTTTGTGTTGTCATTTTGAATGTATGATTCTTTCTCATACTCCTTGTAATTTAGGGCTTGTCCCCTTTTCCTTAAAAGCTTTGTCCTCAAAGCTATATTTTTCGACAATTTCGCCACTTGGGATTATTTGCTTGGTATGTCATTAAGCACTGGTATCACACTTTTGTAGAATTCCCTCGCGTAATGTTGTTTCAAAAACTAGAGCTTGTTAAGTTTTTTATTTTATTTTTTAATTTTTTTTAATTAACTAATATTTAATTAATTAATTAAATTATTAATTTTTTTGTGTAGTTTTAATTTAATTAATTAAATAATAATTTTAATTAATTTTTTTTTTTTGCTTTTTATTTTATATAATTATAATTTATATAAAGTTTTAATTTATAATTAACTATATCGAACCGTCCACCCTAATTTTCAACCGTCACGACGTCGTAATTGCATTGCCTGTAAATCCTGGGCATCCCTATCATCAGCGTCATTATCTGCAACAGAAGATGTGAGAGTAATAGAAGCCCTGCATCAGACTTTGAATAGTAATGCTTGGGCAGACTGTTATGCTTGTTAACGGTTTTGCAGCAATAGTCCTCTCGACTGCGCTTATACTTGGCCATGAGGATCACAATACAGAAAGATTTGATATAGATGATAACTCGACCTCGATTGTTTTTTCTGTCGTGATCATTCAACTTCACTTCGGAGATAACAGAGACGAGCACAAATTCTGTGCCCTGGGGAACGTGAGACGCAACAAAAGACCAAAGCACCTGAATGGGGTCTGTGGCAAGGAATTTTCTCTGAATCCTCGCCCAATGAGGCAAACGAATTGCTATTTTTACAATTCCTGGCGTGCCTACAGTGGGTTCTGGTGGAAGAGTTGGGTATATTTGTTGTTCATGCACAACATAATCCTGAGACGAAGGCGCAGCCTGGCCATTTCTATCTTCATAACGTTTGTCATTACCATCCATGGGTCCTTTCTTCGTATACAGACTCAGAATCTCAATCATTCTTTGGGCATATTGGTTTTTGAATTATCTTCGGGAATATTGGTTTTCGCATTATCTTGTCCAACATGGCGTTCATTTTCTGCATTGCCTTTTTATGTTTGTCTCTGGACTCGTTACGGATTTTCAACATTAGTCTGTCTATCCGATTTGTCATGTCTTGAAGTTGTTTGATGTCGTCAGTATTTCCTGTAACTTTATCTTCAAGATTGACTAATTGTTTAGTGAATTTATCGAAATTATTATTGATCTTACTCTCAAGTTCGATCAAATTTCTATTGAAATCGTCCATCGTCATTGATGAAGACATCGAGCGGCAACGATTTCGAGGCACCGCATGTAACCGCTGAAGGTAGCCAACAATGGCGTAGGTGCTTCCTTCCAGGCGAGAAGATCGCTACTCCGATGAAGGTGAGGATGTGTGGGGGTTGACAATGGTGTTCTGGTAGTGATAGGGTAATGTAACCGTAAAGCAGGTGGCAGCAGTAGTGATCACACAAATCCTGAAGAGCGACTGCACCGATACCAATGTAGCAACAAGCTGTAGACTTAATAGCCAAATACACAAGAGGTATTGTAATAATAATATATTATATATAAAATGTATAAGAGATGATGATAAATGTTACAATGAGGCCCTGCTTATATACTTATGCAGGTGGCTTTTCATGAATAGGCATGTCTTTTAGACATGCCTTTTCAGTTAACTAATAACTACTTAACATAATCTTATTGACTATTAATAATTATACTTGTTTGTATTTATTCTATTTATACCATTGGTTATGAATTATATTCATAACATTTGTTAATGTAGAGTTATCTTACATTGACATTTGATTTAGGAGTATGCTCTAGGTATAGAATGCTCTAGTTGGTTTCAAATAAATCTCTATAGTTTCTTATCATTGTTTATTGTTAGATTTATATGGAACTAATTATTCATTGAAGTTTTGTAGAGGGAACATCTTGTTGGGATCAAAGAATCAAGTGTTGGGGGAAGTCTTTCGAGAGACCAACTCACTCTTGATACATTCTCAAAGAAGCTCTCATTTGTTCTTTGAACCTACATAGTCTTATCTTACAGAGTGGTTTTGTAGGGGTTTTAGGACATTGCTTGTATACAAGCCGAATACTTCTAAATTTCAATATTTTTAAAAAAATTATACTTCATTGCTTTCATTTGCTATCAAAGAGTTTGAAGATGACTAAGCAAAGATGAGAGTTTACTCGAACTCTTTGGCTTAGCCCTTTGAAAATTTTTGTGCAATATTTTGTAATTTATCTGTCTAATATATGATTGGTTTTGTAGCCCTCTTTCCGAACTTTTTCTTGTGATAGCTTGAGTGGACAACTACAAGAAATTACTAACGAGTTTTTGCAGGACCTTTGGGCTCCGAATTTCAAATGAGGAAGATAACTCTCTCTCTTCTTTGGTTGTGGGCATAGAAGAGGCTTAGCTTCTCTTCTCCTATTGTAAAGTCTGAATTCTTTTGAGTTTTTAGAAATTCTCATCGAGGAAAAGTCTATGGTCTCAATTTTTATTTGTAAAGACTTTCTTTGGTTTAGAAAAGCCCTCATGGTCATTTCCTTCTTGTAAAATTAATAAAAAATTATGTTTTTGTTGCGGGAGCATGCGTTTTACACATTGGCTTTCCTCTGTCTATTTCAAAGGAGAGAATTTGTAAATGGATTGACTTAGTGGTTTTGACATTTCCATTTTCTTTCACATCACATATGCATGCTCTAATTGAAAAGTAACACAAATCACATTTCTTTTTCCTAAAGTTTGCTTCACAAATCTCAAGCCACATTTCCATTTTAAGAACATTAAAACATTGTGTATTTGAAAAAATCTGTCTTTCAAAGTAGTCACCTATTTTCATGTCAAGCTAATTTCCTTAAGTTTAAAGTTCCTTTTGCAAAGCTATTGTGAGCACAAATCTCAATTTCATTTTTAAAGCATTGAAATTTACTTTACATGCAAATTAATTGTTCATAAGCATCAAGATTTTAATTGATTCATCACAATTTTAAATGTTCTTGAAGCTTATGCATCTTATGTTTACTTGAGCAAATATATAAAGTGATCTTGTGGAACAATCTTACTAAGAGCATTTCCATTTTTTACATAGCACTTGAAAACTTATTTGCATATCATAGTAGGTATTCTAACTTAGTTGCATATTTAAAATTTACCTCCAAGCATAAGCTTGGTTGATAGAAATCATAGGAAAAAGGCTTTCTTGGAAAAATTTTCCATTTGGTACAAAGTAAGGTAATTATGAAAGTGGTTTGTCCCCTTGTAGGAACGAAGGCACACGCTGGCTCGTAAGACTCAGGGGACGGGTATCGTTAATGACACCCCCTTGCCCTCGCCCTTTCTTTCTTACAGTCACCCCAATTTTTACCCCTTGGTAAGAGTAGAAGAGGAGGAATTCTCACCTATATTAGGCATTGCAGATTAAAAGTAACCAAGATTAATTGCATCCAAATATAGTTTAATTGCATCTTATGCTTTCATTCAGAAATCTATTTATCTTGAAAGAATTTTACTTCATTTAAGAAAATATATTTTCATTTCAAAGAACAATACTCTGGAGGCACTGGTTTTTCATATGTTTCATGTTTTCCATTTAGGGACCAACCCCCATAGCTAACTTTAGAGATAGCTTAAACGGAGAGAGTCGGGATTAGTGTGATAGCCCCTTCTCTTAGTTCCTTGCCACCAACCACACCTTGTGATGTTAAAGACTTTTCCCGTTAACTGTAGGTAGGTGTAGGCAGCAAGCGATAACAGGAGGTAAGAGACTATGAAGCCTCCTACAAGCTCACAGAAAACCTTTACAAATGAAATATGAGGTCTTAGACTTATCCGTGATGAAAAACTTCTACAATATAAAGACTCATTAGAAATCAAATTTAAAATGTGAAGAAGAGAGGCTAAGCCTCCTCAATGCTCACGACCAAGAGAGAGAGAATACTCCACAAAATGAACTCGGTCTTTCTCAAGGAAGCTCCTTAATTGCACGACCAAAGGAAAAAGAGAGAGTCCTTCTCGTTTGAAATTAGAGCTCAAAGGTCCTACAACAATTTGTTAATAGTTTCTTGAAGTTGAATCCCACAAGTTGTTACAAGAAAACAAGTTAGAAAAAGAAGGCTACAAAAAACCAACCAAGTGTTAGACAAAGAAAATCACAAAATATTGCTCAATAATCTACAAAGGGCTAAGCCAAGGAGAATGAGTAAACTCTCTTCTTTGTCTAGCCATGCTTAAGCTCTTTAAATAACAAAATATGATCTAATGAAACACAATAAAAAGTAAAATATTTTTAAATGATTGCATGCATACAAACTATGTCCAAACGAATCCCTGCAAGACACTTTTCCGTAAGATAAATTATGAAAATCCAAATAACAAAAGAGAATTCCTTTGAAAGTGTTTCAAGAGTGGGTTGGTCTCCAAAAAACTTCCTGTCACGCTTGATCCAAAAAGAATTCTTCTACAATACTCAAGTCACACATTAGTACATGTAGATTTAGATAAGCAAATAATGAATTGAAATTTCTATAAATTTATTTGAAAATAAACTAGAACTTTCAACCTCTAGAGCCTACTTTCAAATCAAATGCTAATACAAGATAACTGTGCACTAACAAGTTCACAAGAATACATGGAAAATGAAATAACTGAAAGCACAGAAAAAATTATACCAATAGCTCACAAGGCACCATGCTCCAAAGGAAGAACACCCATTAATGGACCTCCAAAGTCTTTTTATTGATATTTTTGAAAAGTTTACAAAGTAACAGCACTACCGCAAGCACAGTAGCTAGTAAACAATGATTACAAATGAGAGCTCAAGGCTCACTTATATAAGAGAATGGGAGAAAATCACAATGAAGTATCAAATGCCAAGTGGTGAGAGGGAGGAGATCACAAGGAAAATTCAAATTTGATAGGTGGAGCTCTAATGCCAAGTATAAAAATCGAATTCTAGAAAGTGGACATCTTTTTCTTTTTCCCTCATATGCCAAAATCGAATTTTATGATGGAATGACAAGTGTATATGGGTAGTAGCCTATGTAGGCACAATTTCTCACAAAAATCTCCACCAAATATTCTTCCAAATCCTCCCAAATGTGCATTAACTTCACAAATTTGAATTTTCAAGTAAGCAACTCTCATTTAATGCCAAAAATTCGATTTTATTTAAGCATATGTCATTTCCTTGATTTTAGGAGTCCACATCACTTTGAGACTTCACTTTAACTCCATAATTTTCCACCTCATTTCCACAAAATTTAGCATGTGTGGATGTTTATTTTTCTCTATTTATTTCATTTTTGGCTTAATTAATTGCCAGATTGCTCACTAAACTTAGGAAAAATGGGTGTTGACGGTTCAAAACACATTTTTAACCCCTCAAAGTGTGTTATAGTAGAAATTTGAGAGAGAGAGCTTTAATTTTGATTACTCATACTCCATAAAACTTCTCTAAAGAACACTTATTACAATTCAATTACAATTTTTATTGAATTTTTTGACTGGTGGGAAATCTAATTTTTTTTTAAATGACTACCTAGACCTAACCAAATTCCACGAAATTTTTTGTGTGATCTAGTATGGTAATATACATTGAATCTAGACACTAGGACTCACCCAAGGCCTCATCATCAAGTCATACTTCGGCTTTGGGGTAAAATTGGAGGAAAAAAACTTAATTAATTATTAAGTCCTGATAGGGAGATGATAATTAACCGAGTGAAAAAAACCTCCCAGAGTAATACTCATTTGTTGGCAAGGTCAAGCTACCTAGGCCTGTTATAGACTCAATACTAACTCAAAACTTATCATTACTAGCATCACTTATTATAATTCCCTGTAAGGCGTGGAATTTGAGGACAAGAGAAAGATCATGAGAAGTTGAAGTAGAGTTTAAAAACTCCGTTGAACTAATGATATATGATGGTACAAGTGTCCTCTGGTTAATCCTTGGGCATGGAATCTTTACATAATCATCAGGTACCACTCTAGTGGTGAACATTCGACTCCATATGGAGATGCATGTTAGATATGAAGTGATAGTGTGCAAGAACCTAGAATCTGCATCCACAAACCAAAGATATATATTAGCAGTATCCATTCAAAATATCATCGAATGAAATCAAGTACAGAAATGAAAATTGTATTCTAAGAGAATAAATAACAATTTATTCATGAAAGAAATTTAAACAAAATTAACAAGGGATAAGGTTAGAAATATGATACAAGAAAATGTCCCATGGCATCATATGTCCTCAATGAAGTTCATGCTAAGAACCTGCCTACTCTCAGGCAAATCCATGAGTTGCTTTTCTGATGTGCCATGTCCAATTGTGAATATCTTAGGACTTTGATCTGTCCCAACACTATGTTGTACATGGTCATCAGATTTACCAAATCCTTTGCACTTTTTTATTTTCTTCTTAATAGATTGGGATGTTGATGCAATCAAAGTAGACCTTTCTGCTTGATCTTGAAGATGCTCTGATGGAAAATTTGAAGTATTCAAGACTTCTTTGACCCGCCTTTCTCCATTTTGCATCTGACCTGACATGGGTGATGGATCAATCTCATAAGTATAAACTTGAATCCCCTCGGTTTCCTTTCTATCCAAGTCACTTTCCATTGGCCATTTTTCAGTGGATAAATGCCCTCCTCATAATGAGATGAAACTTGCTTTAGAGGATGGGGAGGCCTATGATTTGTTTTTTTGTTCCTTTCCCATTCATCATCCTCCCTAAGCTGGATTTTTGGATTTTTTGTATCTGTAATCTTTCTATTTCCTCCAACCTATTTTGAAAAGTGATCTGATTATCCTTCATAACACTTATTTCTTTAACATGATTTGTTTCTATGGTGTTGATTAATTGCACTTGTTTTTCTTCCATGGCAAGCAACCTGTTTTGAATAGAGGTCATATGATTAGAATGATTGACCTCCATGGCCTTTATTGTGTATGCATGATTTACTATTAATCTTGTTTGATTGAGTTCCATGTTTTTAATGAGTTGAGCTTGGTTGAGTTGCATATCCTTAATCATTTGAGTCAACTCCCTGATGAGATATCTATCATTCTCATTTGTTTGATTTTTCACTTTGATCTTTCTTTTATCTACATATTTTTCTTCAAAGGCATCAATGATTGATTTTAGAGAATCAAAATTGTTAGTAGGTAAGTCTATGAACCAATCCATAGCATCGCCATCTAATGAAAAGATGAAAAGTTTCATTTTGATGTCCTCATGGTTAATATCATGGCACCATTTGCTCACACAAAGGTGGAAATTCCTAAGGTGAGTTTCAGTGGTAATGGCATTGTCACCTAGAAAACTAGGCAACTCATCAACAACCTCAATGGCTTCATCCGGAATAAAATTCGGATAGCCTGGAATGTTAGTAAAATCAAGAGGGGCGAACAGATCATTCATGATGTCATGCTCACTTGACCCTAAAAGAGAAAAAGGATATCAGAGAGGGGCTCCTATCCAAAATTAGCAAGAATTCTACAAGAAGAAGGCTTCAAGCAGAAATCCTTGCAGAAATTGAAATAAGTGGAGTCACCACTTGAACAGGAATCTAACTCTAAAATCCAACATGCAAAAACCAAAAGTTAGTCGATTTTTTAGGTACAAGAAAGCTTGTCTCCGGCAATGGCGCCAAAAATGTTATTGCCTTGCCACCTACACCTACCTACAAGTTAGTGAGAAAAGTCTTTAACCCCACAATGTGTGGTTGGTGGCAAGGAACTCAAAGAAAAGGTTGTCACTCTAATCCCAACTCTCTCCATTTAACCTATCTCCTAGGTTAGCTATGGAGGGTGGTCTCTAAATGGAAAACCAAGTTAAAATATGTGAGATTTCTAGGAGAATGTTAAAATGAAATGGATTACCTTTTAAGATTACAAGCAAACATCATGTGAGCAATATGAAATGAAATTTCCATTAACCATTAGCACATGAGATAAGCATAAACATATGAAAGACCAGTGCCTTCAGAGTATTGCTCTTAAAATGAAATTGTATTTGCTTAAATGAAGTGAAATGATTTAAAATATAAAGCAAAAGTAATCCTGAAAAATGAAACAAGAAACTGTTCGCACAAAATGTTATAAATGCAAGATACAATAACGCTTTTAAGATAAATAAATTGATGAATCAAAACATGTGAAAATATTTTGCCAAAATACAAACAATTAGTAATCTACTTTGGAGAATATAAATGAGATGATAGAAAAACTCAATTGTTAGACCAAGATAACAACATGCAATTAAATTTGCAAGACCAGATAAGGGTACTTGCCAATGAAACCAAATATGTCAATCATCCATATGCATAATGACCATTAAAATGACATGTAATGAAGTTGCAAAATAAAAAAATTTCAAAGTACCATAGAATTAAACTTGTTGCAAAATTTAAGAGATTAAAATGCTTGCATCCAAAGTGCTTCTTGAAATAAGATTTGCATCTGAAACTTTAAACCATCAAAATAACACAAAATTTGAGAAATTTGCAAGTAAATGTGATGAGATAGTGCTCTTGGTTTATTTTATTAGTTAGCTCTAAAGCAAAATTAAAATTGAACTCTAACCCTCAGACTTCACCCTCGCCCAAAGGTTTGGATTTCACAATGAAGATTCCATAGAGATAGCGAGTCCCTAAAATGTCTATTCAACCAACCTAAGTTGGAGGTAAATTTTAGTGATGCTTGGGGCATGTAAGATCTAAAAGTAAATTAACAATAAAATGAAAATTCAACTTCAACTTGAAATATATTTGTTTGTCATGAAATGAAATATAACTTTACTTGATACATCAAACTTAAGATTGTAGAATGTGCTCAACGGTGAAGCATAAACAAATTTGAAGTATGATTTCAAGCTAAATAAATTCAAGTAAGATGCTTGCATATAAAAAATTTGAATTTGCTATGAAAGTAAATGCTCATAAAACTTGTATCAAATCAAAGTGAATAGCTAATGAATGAAATGCATGGTTGTGTTAATTGACCAATTAGATGAGATGCATGCAATTTAAAGAGATCAACAAATCACACCACAAATCCTCTCAAAAAAATGGAGAGATTGGGATGCCAATGGGTAAAACCGACGCTACCAAAATCATAAATTGTACTAGTTGTTAGAAGTAAGAGACTATGAAACCTCGTACAAGCTCAAAGAAAACCTTTACAAATGAAATTTGAAATCTTAGAATTATCCGTGATGAGAAACTTATGCAATATAAAGATTCAATAGAAATCAGATTTTTACAAGTGAAAAAAAAGAGGCTAAGCCTCCTCAATGCTTACGGCTAAGAGAGAGAGAATAATCCACAAAAGGAATTCGGTATTCCTCAAGGAATCTCCTTAACTACACGACCAAAGAAAATAGAGAGTGTCATTCTCGTTTGAAATTAGAGCTCAAAGGTCCTGCAACAATTTGTTAGTAGTTTCTTGAAAGTGAATCCCACAAGTTGCTACAAGAAAACAATTTATAAAAAGAAGGCTACAAAAAACAAAGTGTTATACAAAAAAAATCACAAAATATTGCACAATAATCTACAAATGGCTAAGCCAACGAGGATGAGTAAACTCTCCTCTTTGTCTAGCCATGCTTAAGCTCTTTAAATAAAAAAATATGATCCAATGAAATACAATGAAAAGTAAAATATTTTTAAATGATTGCATGCATACAAATTATGTCCAAACAAATCCCTGCAAGACACTTTTCCATAAAATAAATTATGAAAATCCAAATAACAAATGAGAATTCCTTTGAAAATGCTTCAAGGGTGGGTTGGTCTCCCAAATTTTTCCCCTCACACTTGATCCAAAAAGAATTCTTCTACAATACTCAAGTCACCCATTAGTTCATGTAGATTTAGATAAGCAAACAATGAATTGAAACTTCTATAAATTTATTTCAAAATAAATTAGAACTTTCAACCTCTAAAGCCTACTTTCAAATCAAATGTTAATACAAGATAGTTGTGCACTAACAAGTTCACAAGAATATATGGAAAATAAAATAACTCAAAGCATAGAAAAAACTATACCAATAGCTCACAATGCACCATGCTTCAAATGAAGAACACCCATGAATGGACCCCCAAAGTCTTTTTATTGATATTCTTGAAAAGTGTACAAAATAGTAGCGCTTCTGCAAACACAATAGCTAGTAAACAATGATTACAAATGAGAGTTCAACGTTCACTTATATAAGAGAATGGGAGCAAATACCAATTAAGAATCAAAATTCCGAGTGGTGAGAGGGAGGATATCACAAGGCAAATTTGAATTTCATAAGTAGAGCTCTAATGCTAAGTGTAAAAATTGAATTATGGCAAGTGGACATCATTTTCTTCTTCCCTCATATGCCAAATTCGATTTTTATGATGAAATGACAAGTGTATATGGGTGGTAACCCATGTGGGAACAATTTATCACAAAATATCCACCAAATATTCTCCCAAATCCTCCCAAATGTGCATTAACTTCACAAATTTGAATTTCCAAGTAAGCAGCTCTCATTTAATGCCAAAAATTCAATTTTATTTAAGCACATGTCATTTCATTTATTTTAGGAGTCCACATCACTTTGAGACTTCACTTTAACTCCTCCATAATTTTCCACCTCATTTACACAACATTTAGCATGTGTGGATATTTTTATTTTTCCCCATTTATTTAATTTCTAGCTTAATTAATTGCCAGATTTCCCACTAAACTTAAGAAAAATGGGTTTTGAGCGTTCAAAACACATTTTTAACCCCTCAAAGTGTGTCATAGTAGAAAGTTGAGGGGGTGAGGTGTAATTTTGATTTCTCATACCCCATACAAATTCTCTAGACAACACTTATTACAATTCAATTACAATTTTTATTGCAATTATTGACATGCGATAAATCTAAAAAGTTAAAAAATAACTACCTAGACCTAACCAAATACCACGAAATTTTTTGTGTGATCTAGTATGGTAATATACATTGACTCTAGACACTAGGAATCACCCAAGGCCTCAACATCAAGCCGTACTACAGATTTGGGGTAAAATTGGAGGAAAAAAACTCAATTAATTATCAAGTCATGACAGGGAGATGATAATTAACCGAGTGAGAAAAAAAAAACCTTTCAGAGTAATACTCACTTGATGACAAGGTTAGACTACCTAGGCCTGTTACAGACTCAATACTGACTCAAAACCCATCATTACTAGCATCACTTATTACAATTTCTTGTAGAGTGTGGAATCTCAGTACAAGAGAAAGACGATGAGAAGTAGAAGTAGAGTTTAAAAACTCTGTTGAACTGATGATATCTGATGATATATGATGATTTAAGTGTCCTCTGGTTCATCCTTGGGCATGGAATCTTCACATAATCAACAGAGCAGGAAAAACCCTACTGCACTGGCTTTCCCACATTGTGTTTTTTCTGGGACAAATGTCCAAAAATAACTGTGTTGATGTGATTGATTCGTGTGCTTGTATTTCACTGTTCTTTTCTCTATATGTACTTGTGTGAAGACTGCAATATAATTTATTTTGAAATTTACTGAAGGGTTTATTGTAAATAACTTATTATGAAAATAAGTAGGAGAAATAAATCAGTAACTGCATTAGTATTTCAGATTTGAAATTTTAATAGGAATGGATGTGGGAAGCTCTTCAGCAGGAAGATATGAGGAGAGACTTAGTCAAGTGCAAGCTTGATGGCAACAATAGCAGTGGAAGGAAGCCCAAGGAGGAGGAGGAGAATGCAACCCTTGCATCAAAGGGGCAGCAGGAGTAGCGGAGGCAAAAGAAGGACGTCTCAAAGATCAAGTGTTTCTGGTGTGGTGAGTTTGGTCACTACGCTACGCAGTGTCCTCTCAAGAAGAAGGACAAGGATGAGAAACATGATTCACAGGTTGTAACTGCGAGGTTCGAGGAGGAGTTTACTCTGATTTCCCACATATCTCGAGGGGAGAATTGGGGTGATCTAGAACTGTAGTTCGAAAGGGCTGCAATTGGGTAGGATCCTTGAGGACTCCACCTTTTGGATCAATAGCTTGCTACGAGAGCCCATATCAGAAGTAGCATGATAGACCAGTGTCAGTTGGTGCAAAGGAGTGTGGGAGTGACAATTGTAATGGCTAGAGAGCGTTAGAGACTAAGCAACGCTAAGAGGAGTTGGCACACTTCAGAGTCAGTTGTAGCGCAGAGGCTTCAGAGGGTCAGCGTAGAGACTAGTAGCAATCAGATCTCCAGTATCAGATGCATCATGCTGTACACTTAGTTCAGTATTTTGGATGTTTTTCTGCTGCATCAGCAACAGAGTTGCAGTGCATATGCAGTTGGCAGCAATATGCAGGGTCAACAACATCATAGATGCAGCAGCGCAGTAGTTGATGGGCAGTGATGTCAGACATCAGCAACGCAGAGGGAGATGTTACGAAGTCAGGGTGATGCTTCAGCAGGTTACATTACTAGAGCACATTTCTCGCTAAGAGGGAGTGTTGATTTTTGGTAGCATCGAATGTGCTATAAGTCTCAAATTTTGCAGGGAGGCTTGGACACATGTATTCCAAAATACCCAAAAATCGTTTTTGGAAATTCCACCTGGTTGAGGTTTTATTAAAATAATTATTTATTTTTAATGGAAGGCTAAGTCTAAATTTAGGGAATTAAAATTATTAAACTGTATTAGTAGAACCAAGTGTGAAACTTCTAGAAAAAGACGAAGATCGAGTCAATATGATTTGATCCATTGATTAGAATCTAATCTAGGCCATTGATTTCTCAACGAGAAGATTATAAGAAGGATTTCGATGGGCATTTGGAAATTACATCAGGTGATGAGGATCAAGGGATCGATTTCTCAAGAAAGCAGCTAGAGAGATCAGTCGAGGAGATTCTAGTAGTGGGGCAGAGATAATTTTCCGGTTGGATAGATTTTCCTGAGCCGGGAATACATCGCAAAGAAGGCAAAGAGAGAACCAGAAGAGGAAGTGTAAAGGCCACGCTGGGTAGCACAGAGCCACGCAAAGGAAGCATTATGCCTCTGAGGAGATCCACTATTTTGCTGAGGGTCAGATCAGATCTAGTGTCGGGAGATGGGGTGTGAGACCAGAGGGCCAGAAGATCGAGCATCCAACCAACAGAAAGATCAGCCAAAGGGAGTGCTGTAGTCCCCAACGGTTGTGACGCAGAGCTGCGCAGAGGCAGTGCAGAGGCAACATGGGGCTTGTTAATTCAAGGTCGGATCAATGTCGGATCTCCAGTGTTAGTGTGAGGAAATCCTTATTTTTTGCCAGTCACATTCTCTATTGGATAGCTAGATTTGGGCATCCAGATTGTATTCAGAAATCACAGCTTAATAATACAAACCCTCAACTGTTGCATCGGTTTTCCCGCATTGGGTTTTTTCGGGGACATTAGTTCAAAAACAACGATGCCATATGTTTGTCTGTTTTCTTCTTGCTTAGTTCTTGTTTCCGCATATTATTTATGCAGTGAAAGTTGCAGTGTGATGTATTGAATGTTTGTTGTAGAGAAAATGCAGATAAATTGTTAAGTATAGATTAACAATTAGGTGAATATTTTCCAGTTGCTGTAATAGGATTCCAGTTTTAGGAATTTTCACAACTTGCTACCCCAAAGTTTTGGGCATGATCTCTTGTGTATGTTTTGCAACCAAGGCATCCCTTTAAGATCACTTGCAAAATTTGGTTGGATCTTGTATCAGGATGGGACTCCTACACCAAAGAGTGTGAGGTTTAATTGGGACTTCACATCAGGAAGACCCCTTGTATGTTGGCGGCATCCAACACCGTCAACAGGAAGGAAGTTATATGCTCCATCGAATCGGTTTGCAAACCTTAGACTTGTTGCTGCAATCTCTAGATCTGATAATTATGCCTTGTGCTAAGTCCTTCTGACACCCACAAAAATAAATGTTACTGGTTTATAGGGCTACTAAGATGTCCTTGTGGATTTGTGCCTTAGTCCTTTGAAACACCCACAAAAAATGGTTTTCTTCCAAACTCTTTATTGATACAATCTCTCTCTCTCTCTCCCTTTGAAGAGTGACCTTTGTTAATCTTGCTAAAAAGTCTGGCTAATGTACTGGTTTCCTTGCACTCGACCTTCGTACCTACTACACGTAAACTTGTGCTTACTATACTCTGCATTGTAATTTTCGACTTACTCTGTCATATACACCAACTACACAGTGGTATGACCTATGACTCAACTATTGGTAGGCTAGATGTATTTTACTGAAAACATTTTCTCCTAGAAGCTCTAGCTACTCTTGGCGGTTGTTGGCCTTGGCAACTCTAGTTGCTCCTAGCGATTGACTCTCTATTGCTCAATCTTCTCAAATCTTTGTAGCTACCTAACTATCGACTCAACCTTCCCTTATGGTGGTTTTTCACGTCTCGCCCTCCTGTGGCCTGGTTCTGACACTGTCGGTTAGCTTTAAAACTCCAACGCGACGAAGTCTCCTTGCATAATCTCCTATCGAAAATTGTGGTTGTAGGTCTGCTGCCTCGCATAACTCCCCTATTGGTGGTTAACCCTATAGTAGTTGTCCTTTGTGGTTGTTGGCTAAGTGGATACCAATTACTATTGGCTCCTACTTTTGTTAGTACTCTAACCCCATGGCTATAGGTTGTGACTCCTTCCAATTTGTAAAATTATTTTTTATTGTAATATTTCTCCCTGCCTCCACTGCCGACCACTCTTTCTGCTTGCATCATTGAGTCACTTGGTGGATTGTCTGACTGCCTACTTGTTATCTTTGGCATTATGTGCTGCAGACTTACCTCAATTTTATTTTTCTTCAGTTGCTACCTACAGGCTCAACTCATCATACAATGCAACTGTTTTGGTGGTTGTCATACTATATGTGTCGCCTCGACTCCCTTGCACTATACTCTACCCTTGATGTCACTCGATCTTACTCAAAATCATACGTATTTTTTTTGTTGCTACCTCATACGGTTGATGGACGAACTTGACCGCTACAACTCCTATACAAAATGGCTTTTGTGCAATTTTTAGAGTCTAAATTTCAAAGGAAAATGCTCTGGTACCATGTTAATTTCTCTAATCCCAAAAACCTAACAAATTGTTACCTGGCAAATTTCCTTGTAGGAAATATTTATTACACAATTCTATTAAATAAAAGCACAACTAAGATTTTAACATAAATAAGATAATTCGCAGAAGCAAATTAAATCACAAACCAATCCCATACATGCACTCAAATATTTCTACCTTTCAAATCATTTCTTCCCGCAAAATAATTTTAAAACTTATAAAAGCTTTCTTCCTGAGATAAGGCTCTCTAAGGAAAATATATACATTAATAAAGTTAAAATTAGATCCACTTGATCAAACATTTCATCTGTCCTTCGATTTGCTAGCTGATTTGGATTCTTCCTTTGCTACTCCTTGCATTCTTCCTTGAATGCTACACACTTGATTGGAAGTCCTCTAGCCAATCACTGAGAATTCACTCTCACTGTGTATTGTGCTCAAGATTTGTGTTTTTTCCATTAGCCTACCTTTTCTTTTATGATTTTGAATTATATATCGAATTCACAACTTTAATCTCTAAAATAATTGATGGTTGAGATTAGAACTCCACATCACTTCACATCGACAATTAAAATTAATGTAATTCACTAATAAAATTAACATTTGCATTTCATTAGATTAACTCACTTTATTTTATAAAAATCAACTACTTTAATTAAAGTAGTTGTTAAGATTAAAGGTCAATTAGGCAACTTCCACACACCTAGACATTTTTAGGGCTATGCGGAAGTACCCACCCGAGCTACTAACATCAACAGATACAATATTCTAGTAGCATTACAAAACCATTGCTAGTAAATGTACATTGGTTCTCAATCCTTGGGCATCGCTCATGAAGATTTTGTGTCATTATTTTCGCTTTTTATCTATTAATGGAGTGGAAAGTAGATGGTTCCCATGTTCTTGGTATTCTTCTATTTTTATTTTTATTCATTTTTCATAAAGCGGCTTTCTTAATGTGCTAAGGGCCCTTCCCTCTCCGTATCCGGGAAACAGAACCTTAAAAATGATACAATAGATACTACCTCAATTAACTTTGATTAACGTTTAAAATGACGCATCTCTATTTTTTTTGGACACCCTCCTGCAAACGTTTCAAGTGCTGAAAAATAAATTATTGCCAAGATCCCAACTACTATGTAAAAAGGAATCCAAAGAAACTATAAATTTGCCGTCAAACATATGGCCCTTAAACTCCATTTTATTTGAACTCTGTAAATTACACATTTTGTTCTCCCTGGTGTGGTTTTTTATATTATAGACACCATATATCCTCTGGTTACGGTTGAAGGCCATATTTATAGTCTCAGACTTATCAAATTGAATTGTTATTATTTCCAGTTTACATTATAACATTTATTTGTGGCTTCAAGTTGCCCATGTGATATGGTGGCATGTATGGTTGATTTCAGGGTGCAGCAACAACTTGTTATTTGGCACTTCATCCCAATGTGAAAGGAACAAGTGGAAAATACTTTGCTGATTGTGAGGAAGCAAATTCGACTTCTCATGCTCAATACTCTGACCTGGCAAAGAGATTGTGGGATCTCAGCGAAAGCTTTGTATCAAAAGTGGACGAGTGATTGAGCATTCGTGTTGGGCGGGATTTGAGTGAAACCTTCTGTGTATTTGAGTTTCGATTGTTATCATATGTATTGAACTTAAGATATCATTTGTTCATGACTACCATGGCCGCCAAAATTTATCAGGAAGGGTTTCAGAAGTTTATCTAGAAGACATATTGGAGTATCTCCAGCTAGAAAGATATACTTTGTTGTGTGTAATCGTGGTATACAATATTAACGCTCGCTGATTTAAATTTAGTGATTTTTGTCGTTATCGTTTTATTAGCCAGACAGAAACATTTTAGTCCCAACAAGGTGGAAACTTTCTATAGTGAAGAAAGTGAAAAATAAGCATACACGAGCTAAGGCAGAAAGACAAATAATAATTTTGGGTTAACTGTACAGTAAATCCGTACATTTGTTAATTATTTACAGGAATGTACAAGGAGAGTAGGTAGATCATGTTTGAGCGTGTTTTTGAAAAATAATGAAGTAATGTACAATTGTTTATGAACTTCGACTCTCATCAATTTCTCACGGTTTTCTTTCTTTTTGAAGAAGCTGAGTTTAATCAGTACCTTGGGCTGGCTGCTGGAGAAGAGAATACGTACTTGAGTGTCGTCTCTCTTGTTAATTAGTGCATTTGGTGATGGTGCAAAAAGCTTGCATTAATGAATGATATTTTAATGTACACGAAATTAAAAATAGTTTATAGGATCATCAACTTTTTGTATTTTATCTTTTGTAATTCAATATTTTTCTTACTCAAATTGATGATGAGCTGAGCCAACCTTCTATCAGTACCATCACTTAAAAAACAATGCCATGGAATTGATGCTAATATACTAGGGTAACTATCCCTGATGTTTGAAAGCATCACATTCCAAAATGAAATGTTTTTCTGATTCCACTACTCCAAAAGTGCAAAAAATACAACCTTTCTTCCACTTTCTTCCCAAACTATGACTGTACAGCCATTGCCATAACTTACAAAAACACCTTATGAGACAACAAATGTGTTACCAGCAATGCCTAGATATCAGCTTTAGTCAAAGCTGTTATGCGTTCTCTTCTAGCTCGTAGTCTCAATGAGCACCATGATGTCGAGTGGACATCAACCTTAACTAAAAGTTGTTATGCTAATGCCCTATTTTAGCATGGAGTCTCAATTCGCACTAGTGATGGTTATGTGGTATTTAGGTTGACATTACGTTCCTCAACTCAGTTTGAGTTACGAGGTTTGTGGTAAAAATCCTTTATAGGGACAGTAAGGTAGTGTTTAATAAGATGATTATCAATCTTATAATTTTTAAATTGAAGTGTATGCAAAGGTAGTGTTTAATCAGATCATCATCAATCTTATAATTTTTAAATTGAAGTGTATACAAAGGTAGTGTTTTTAATCAAATCATCACTAATTTTATAATTTTTAAATTGAAGTGTATATAAGAAGTATAGATTTGTCAAACAATGGAGACTTGAGAATTGATGTTTTTGGTATAAGTGTTTTTTTAAAAAGAAAAAAAAGTTTATCATTACTTAGGAGTTTGGTATGGTTTCTATCAACAATTTTTGTACTTTTGTGATTTTCAATTTACACAGACATTAAAGTGCAAGTAGAGGTTCAAAAGAGAGTCTCGATAACTCCTTGCTAGCTTAAAGTCATAGTAAGAGAGAAAACACTCAAGTATGGCTAACTTGGAGTCGTAAGGACAAGGTGAAGGTATAATGCATTAAAGTCCATATCACTGCCTCGAAGGTTGATAAAGAGCCATTATCGAGTAAGTTGAGTTTGTTTGTCATTTTAAAAACAAAGAGCAAAACCTGTGAGCAAGAAGAAGCAGGGCATATGTCTATTGCTTGTTGGAGTATTTAAAAGCATTTGCATATTCAAATCTCCACTATCTTGTTTTGAGTTTAAGTGTCTATTGGATACCACATTGATAACCCTTGGGCTCAACCATATACCTCGTATTTTTGAGCGATTACATATGAATCACATATGTCCTCCCTCTTAGCACAGAGAGGACATACTTCAAGTTTCTTCCAAGTAAGAAACTTACCACCAGGCTCCCTCTTAACTAGGGTCCTACAGCAGCGATCCTGCTACTCATGAAGAATTCCTCCCCTCGATGTCATGGATTTCGATATTAAGGAATCTTCAACTTTTGGCTTCATAGGGCACAAATCATCCATCACTTTCAGTCACGAGTCATATCCACTATCAGAAAGTGATTCATGAGTCCTGTTATGCCATGCTGCTTTCCTTCAAATCATCTCCAAGGATCATACATCCTTTCTCATGATTAGCAGCCCTGCACAAATTCATCCAAATAAAACTATACATATGAACTTTTAAAACAAAAATGCTACCTCAATGATGATCTTTCACCATGACATCTTCCTATAGGCATCGACATCCTTTATTTAGATTGACACATCTCCTAATGATATGATTTGTCAAGGGTCTTCTTCTTTACCAGACTTCTGTTCGAGTCTACATATCCTCCAGGAGATCTCCTAGTCACATATTCTTGGCTTCCAAATGATAATTGCCTCTTGACATGGTTGCATTTCATGATCTCTTTCTTTCTGCACATTTTTCATTCCTAGGAACTTACACATTCTCCAGTTCCTCGTTCATATACAACCACCTCATATTTCATGAGGATATATATAATGTTGATTTCATTTGTTAGTGCACCAAGAGATCCTCCTTCATAGATCATACTTCTCAATATAGAAGTCTATTACCTGCAACCATATGACATGACTGCACAACATTTAGTGTCCCATAAAGGGCAGTGTAAAGGCAGCAGGAGGCCATCAGGGCTTACGCAAGCCCAACTAGGGTAGCGTAGGGACCGCATCACCTAGTCTGGGATTACGCAGACCTCCCCTGAGTAGTGCAGGGGCATCAGCAGGCTAGAAAAGTTGACGCAGAGGGCTTAAGAGCAGCGCTGGGGTTTTTGAAGACAGAAAGGGGCTGAGTTCTGTAAATCTCGTTTGAGGGTGTGAATCATTCTAGTTTTCTGTCTCCAGAACAGAGGTATTTTTGAAAAATTTTGTATTTCTCTGTCGGGTTAACTAGTAAGGTGCCCAGATTTTCTGTACTTAGAATCCACTTAATAATATAAACCCTTCAGAAGCTAGAAGACCGATTTTCCCGCATTGGGTTTTTCTAGGGATAGTTGTCCATAAAATCTTGTGTCACTTTCTCTATGTGCATGTATTCAGTTTAGATCTGTATCTGTGAATATTTTTAATGTGTTTACTTCGATGTTAATGCTGAAATTTAAGATTAATAACTTGATTAAGTAGGAGAAGTATAACCAGATTTAATAGTAGGGTTTCTACATAAGTAATAATCAAAAAAATTCATATGGTATCAGAGCGATTGCGGATCTAGCTGAATCATCAGCAAGAAGACTGAAGAATCCTTGCTGCAGAAAGCAGCAAAGAAAGTATCAACAGCCGCAAAAAGTCGTGTTAGCCATCGATAAATTTTTGTCATAGCAAATGATATCTAAAACAAGTTTTAAGCCTTCAAGAAAACATTTTCATAGAAAAATCATTCATTGTTGAAGTCTACTGTTCCCTAGCATTGTTGTTCCCTAACGTTGTTCCCTAACTGTTGTTCCTTAAAGTGTTGTTCCCTAACGTTGTTCCCTAAGCTGCTGTTCCCATCTCTCAACGAGACAATGTGCTACAATGATGGCGAGACACATGAATAATAGACACCATAGTCATTATCTCTTCAAGGTACATACTCCACCCAGGTGTTCCCAAAGTATGACCTTCTTGGACTATTCTTCTCTTGGGTAGCCAGCCGTCAAAGAATATCGGTCATCGACTAGTCTTATCTTGAATGCTCTATCTCATTAACAAAGAGTATTGAATGCCAGATGATTACCCAATCCTCCATTCTATCTTCTAGTTGAAGACCAGAATGTTGTGTCTATCCATTCTCTCCACATGGCCTTCACTAAGACTTACAGTTGTTAGTCCTGGTCTAGTGCATGACACATGTATTAGAGAATCACATATGTCACTCCCTCTTAGCACATACAGGACATACTTCAAGTTTCTTCCAAGTAAGAAACTTACCACTAGGCTCCCTCTTAACCAGGGTCCTGCAACAACAATCCAACTACTCATGAAGAATTCCTCCCCTCGATGTCATGGATTTCAATATTGAGGAATCTTCAACCTTTGGCTTCATAGGGCATAGATCATCCATCACTTTTAGCCACGAGTCATGTCCACTATCAAAGTGGTTCGTCACTCTTTTACATCCGGTCCACCATTATGCCATGCTACTTTCCTTCGAATCATCTCCAAGGATCGTACATCCTTTGTCATGATTAGCATCCCTGCACAAATTCATCCAGATAAACATATACATATGAACTTTTAAAACAGTAGTTACCTCAGTAATGATCTTTCACCATGACATCTTCCTATAGGCATCAACATCCTTTATTCAGATTGACACATCTCCTAATGATATGTTTTGCCAAGGGTCTTCTTCTTTACTAGAATTTCATCAGTGTCTACATGTCTTCCCAGGAGATCTCTTAGTAACATCTTCTTGAATTACAGACGATAACTGCCTCTTGACATGGTTGGATTTCATGATCTCTTCCTTTTTGCACATTCTCCATTCCCAAGAACTTTCACATTTTCCAGTTCCTCGTTCATGTATAGCCACCTCATATTCCATGAGGATATATATAATGTTGAGTTCATTTGTTAGTGCACCAAGAGATCCTCTTTCATAGATCATACTTCTAAATATGGAAGCCTATTGTCTGCAACCATATGGCATGACTTCACAACATCCAGCGTCAACATATATACATACCTCATACATTTTTCATTTCAGTCATCCTTCAACAGTTTTACTAGAATGAAGAGCTTCATTCCCTTGGCTTGCTCCATCAATATGTCATCACATCCCTGACTTTTGTTTTTCATGATGACCCTTGATCTTGATGACTGCCTTCCATCAATATAGTTTTTAGAGAGGTTTTCCAGGGGTTGTTTTACCAAGAATTCCTACCATGCTTTGATCAAGATGCTACACTGCTATACAACCAACAGAAATCACTTAAAGGATAATATGATCTTATATTTATTTGCATCAGGTTCTTCTGTCATTTATGAGACATGGGCTTATTCCATATTTCTCTTGTCCTTTTCAAATTTAGGACAATTTATTTTATAATGCCCAAGTTTATCACATCCAAAGTATCGTGCTTTTTCCACACTATTTTGAGGACCAAACTTACTGAATCTTCCTTTCTTCCTTGACGTGGTTGCAAAGGTTTGATTCCCTTCACTTGATCTTGTAACACCTTTGGCTTTCAATCTTGTTTCCTCTATTTTACTAATAAAAAGCTTAAATCATGAAATGGTGTGGCTTATTTCTTCTCAGATAACCATGAAGTGAAGTTTCCCCGTTTATCTAGCTAAGCTTTCAACACCACTTTAGTCATCTCAATGTCAGACATTACTTCTCCTAGTTCCTGCAGATGATCTCAGAGAAATTGCTTCTCCTGCAGTACTCACAGAGAATAGCTCCACCAATTTATCATATATTCCTTTTGATGATTCTAGATTTGATACATCGGAGATGAGAGAGTCTTTTATGGATTTTGTAAGAATCCTTTGGGCTCTTATATCTCCCTTCATGTATTTGGAAAGACTTCATTGTCCTTGTCTTCCATGCAGGAAAGTTTGAAACCGTAACCAGTTTGTTGCTTTTTTTGCAAAGAAGACATTTTGATAGATTTAGATAAAGTCATAGATACTTACTTGATAGAGTGACTTTCTCCTTCAACAGCTTCCTTGATGATGTTTGAAGATGAAGTCAAGAATTTCTTCTAAGATAGAAATCTTCAATGTAGATGTTCTTGAATCCTTGATGATAAAGTATATCTTTAGAAATTGAAGTCCTCCTTCTAACAATGTCTTGAATGTGAATATTTGATGACAAAAAATTACTTTCTTGATTGAGTTGATCCTTTAAGTGGGATAGGAGATCTTGAAGTAGCTAGAGAGTCTTCCTTTTCAAACTGATTTGATTTTCCAACCCAACTTTTGATCTTCGCCTCCTGGAGTGTCTCCTTTGTTAAGCGGCCCTTGAGTTCAACAACTTAGCTCTGATACCATGTTGAGAATTTGGAGGGCTAGAGATTAATACAAATTCTCTTCTTGATAATTACTTGTGAGCTTACTTATGTCTTTTTTTCATTATCTTGTTTAGTCTTTCATCAAGTCAATTATCAAATAAACAAGACACAAACTTAGGCTCCTAGAGCCAGGGCGAAACCTCTCCCACTTGGAGAGGAAAACCCGCAAAGAATTCTTCTTATAGATCTTCAAATGACAAATACCATGACCAAGACTCAAACCCTTGACCTAGATATGCTTCCAAGAGCTTGATACAGCTTCTTCAGATGATCCAAAACTCAACTCTTCTCTTTCATAACAATCTGCATTGTTCTGCACTTGACCTAGAGAACTCGGTCTCTTTTCACACCTTTCAATTTGATCTCTTTTCATGCACTGTGTGAGTGTACTTACTTCAGTATCTTATTTAAATAAAACTACACTTTGAATGTTGTACTTTACTTCTACTTCTATGTCACGTTGTCTCTGAATTCTGCATCCTTCTTCTTCTTATATATGATAACTTCTTGAGAATATGGAGGGTTGGTGTTTAATATAAATTCTCTTCTTGGTAATTTCTTGTGAGCTTACTTGAGATTCTTATGTCTTCTCTATTGAGAATTCAGTAGGCAATTATTAATTCAAATTCTCTTCTTAATAAGTGCTTGTGTTATTCCTTAGCTTCTTTATCTTCAATTATCAATATACATCAAACAACTATTAAATCAGGAAGAATAGAGACACAAAATATAGGTTGTACACCAAGGCCAAAACCCCTCCTCTTGAGGGGAAAAACCCACAAATATCTTCTTATAAATTATTCAATTGACGAAGACCGAGACCCCTACTAATGAACGCTAAGATTTTCTCCAAAACCACTTGTAATTAATTCTTGATCTCCACAGAGAAACTCGGTCTCTGATTGTCCTTCAACAGATGATATAGTTATGCTTTCCCTTTCACAATTTCTGATAATATCCTTAACGCAGAACAACATCGAGATAATATAGCTCGCCTGAAGAAGACTTCGTGACTTCGTACATCTGGAATATTCGAAATTTCTGAGCTTCTATAGTTTCTGAATTTCTGAGTTTTTCGTACTTCTGGAATATGTGAAACTTCTGAACCTCTGCAGTTATCGAACTTCTGAATTTCTGTTGAATACACAATTCTGTAATTGCCCTTGATACAAGTCCGAGAATGTAATAATAGACTTCTTCGAAAAAGACGTTACGTTATACATATAGCTTCGTATATATATATATATCGATCTGTGTTCTGCATCTGTCCAAGTTGAATTTCCTTTTGAAACTACTCACGTGAACTTATATATAATGATTGTTCTTTTCATTTAAGCCGACAAAGTATTTGTCTATCAGCCGTATTCCATTATCTTGATTAAGGCCGACATCAAGTAGAATGGTTTTGGAGCTTAATATTTCTACAAGATTTAACAAGTGTAACTTTGACTTCTTATTTAACTTTATGACCTAATGACACATCCTAAAGACATCAAGAAGATGTCTTATAAAAACTTCTTTCTTTTGTAACCCATAAAGCAAGCAAATGTATTTATTCTTTTTGTCATTTACATACAAACATAATTATAAGTCATTATGAAAACCTAACCTAGTTACACTTTTCAACACTCCCTCTTAACTAGGGAGGTATTCATAATGATATTTGGTCATTCTCAATCTGAAGAGATCTCATAAGAAGAGTCGTATTTGTAACCCATCTGTTATAGCATCATATCAACCAACAATGGCATAGTGCAAGGCTTTGACTAACAACCCCATCTCTCAACGAGCTAATGGGTTACAATGCTGGCGAGACACATGACTTATAGACACCATAGTCATTGTCTCTCCAAGGTACATACTCCACTCGGGTGTTCCCAAAGTATGACCTTCTTGGGCTATTCTTCTCTTGGGTAGCTAGCCCTCAAAGAATATCGGTCCCCTACTACTCTTACCTTGAATGCCCTAACACATTCTCAAAGAGTATCGAATGCTAGATGATTACCCAATCCTCCATTCTGTCTTCCCAAGTGAAGACCAGAATGATGTGTCTATCTCTCCCTCTTAGCCAGGGAGGACCTATTCCACAAGGGAACGTACTCATTCCTATATAAGGAATGTACCTATGCTCATTCTTAGGAATTACCTAGTTTCTTCCAAGTAAGAAACTGATCACCAGGCTCCCTCTCAATCAGGGAGGTACAGCAGCAATGGTGAGACACCCAGCTTCTCATGAATATTTTCTCCCCTCGATGTCATGGATTTCGATATTGAGGAATCTTCAACTTTTAGCTCCATAGGGCACATATCATCCATCACTTTCATTCATGAGTCATGTCATCTACCAAAAAGTGATTCATCTGTCTTTATCATCTGGTTCACCGTTATGCCATGCTAATTTCCTTCGAATCATCTCCAAGGATCATACATCTTTTCTCATGATTAGCAGCCCTGCACAAATTCATCCAGAGAAACATATACATATGAAATTTTAAAATAAAAGTTACCTTAGTGATGATATTTCACCAAAACATCTTCCTGTAGGCATCAACATCCTTGTTCAGATTGACACATCTCATAATGATATGTTTTTCCAAGGGTCTTCTTCTTTACCAGACTTCCATCAGAGTCTACATATCTTCCCAGGAGATCTCTTAGTCACATCTTCTTGGCTTTCGAATGATAACTGCCTCTTGACATGGTTGCATTTCATGATCTATTCCTTTCTGCATATTCTCCATTCCCAGGAACTTACAAATTTTCTAGTTTCTCGTTCATATACAACCACCTCATATTCCATGAGGACATATTATGTTGATTTCATCTGTCAGTGCACCGAGATATCCTTCTTCATAAATCATACTTCTAAATATGGAAGTCTATTACCTGCAACCATAGACATGACTTCATAGCATCCAATGTCAGCATCTATATATATATATATACCTCATACCTTTTTCCCTTGAGTCATCCTGTAGCAATTTCTGTAGAATGAAGAGCTTCATTCCTTTGGCCTACTCCATCAATATGTCATCACATCCCAAAATTTTGTTTCCATGATGACCCTTGATCTTGATGACTGCTTTACATTAGTAATGTTATCATAGAGGTTTTCTCGAAGTTGATTCACCAAGAGCTCCTAACATGCTTTTTATCATGATTCTATAATATATATTGCTTCCTATCATACTATTTTACAACCAACAGAAATCACTTAAAAGAGAAGATGATCTCAATCATAGTAGATATCCCTTGCTTCTTCTTTCTTAGATTTATTTGCATCAGGTCCTTTCCTCACATTTGAGATATGGGATTCTTCCATTTTCCTCTTATCCTTGTTAGATTTAGAACAATCTATTTTATAATGCCCAAGTTCATTACATCCAAAGCATCGTACGTTTTCCATTTTCCTTCTTCTATTCTGAGAGCCAAATTTTCCGAATGTTCCTTTCTTCCTGTATGTCGCTGCAAAGGCATGATTCTCTTCAGTTGATCCTATATCAGGTTTGGCTTTTAGTCTTGTGTCCTCTAATTTACATAGAGACCATAAATCATGGAATGGGGTGGCTTCTTTCTTCCCGTATAAACTAGAAGTGAACTTTCCCCATTCCTCTGGTAGAGCATTCAAACCACTGTAGTCATCTCAGTGTCAGAAATTACTTCTCCCAGTTCCTACAGTTGATCTCTTATTTCAAAAATCCTCATAAAGTATGAAGTGATTCCTTCTTCCTTTGATAATTACATTTTGTATAGTTTTTGTCTCAGAGAGATTGCTTCTCTTGCAGTACTCACATAAAATAGCTCCACCAGTTTCTTATATATTTCTTTTGCAGACTTTAGTTTTGATACATAATGAATGAGTGAGTCCTTAATGGATTCTATGAGAATCCTCTGGGCTCTAATTTCTCCCTTCAAGTACTTGGCATGAGCTGGAGCATCTTCTTTTGGAGGTTGGATTGTAGAACCTTCGATATATTCCATAACTTCGCCTTCAATTAAACTCAAATCTGTCCTCTTCTTCCATGCACTAAAGTTCGATGACCCAACTAGCTCGTTGCTCTCTTTACAATAAGTCATTTTGATAGGTTTAAGTAGGGCCATAAATACTTACTTGAGTAGAGTGGCTTGCAGCTTCTTTGACGTTGTTTGAAGATGAAGTCAAGGGTTTCCTTTAAGATAGGAATCTTCAATTGAGGAGATCTTGAATCCTTGATGAAGGATATCTTCAGAAGTTGAGGTCCTCCTTTTAACAAAGTCTTTGAATGTGAATATTTGATGGCAAAGATTACTTTCTTGATTGAGTTGATCCTTTAAATGAGATAGGATATCTTTCTTTAAGTATATAGAGAGTCTCTCTTTTCAAACTGATTTGATTTTCCAACCCAAACTTTTGATCTTTGCTTCTGGAGTGTCTCCTTTGTTAAGCAGCCCTTGAGTTCAACACCTTAGCTATGATTCCATGTTGAGAATTCAGTAGGGCAATTATTAATTCAAATTCTCTTCTTAATAACTACTTGTGCTATTCCTTCGCTTCTTTATCTTTGATTATCAATATACATCAAACAACTATTAAATCAGGAAGAACAGATACAAAAAATATAGGTTGTACACCAGAGCCAAAACCCCTCCTCTTGAGGGGAAAACCCACAAATATCTTCTTATAAATTATTCAATTGATGAAGACCAAGACCCCGACTAATGAACGCTAAGATTTTCTCCAAAACCACTTATAATTAATTCTTGATCTCCACAGAGAAACTCAGTCTCTAATTGTCCTTTAGCAGATGATATAGTTATGCTTTCCCTTTCACAATTTTTGATAATATTCTAATGCAGAACAACAACAATATAATATAGCTCGCCTGAAGCAGAGTTCGTGACTTCGTACATCTGGAATATACAAAAATTTTGAGCTTCTATAGTTTCTGAATTTTTGAGTTTTTCATACTTCTGGAATATGTGAAACTTCTAAACCTCTACAGTTATCGAACTTCTGAATTTCTCTTGAATACACAATTCCATAATTTCTTTTGATACAGGTCCGAGAATGTAATAATAGACTTCTTCGAAAAAGAAGTAACGTTATACATATAGCTTCGTATATATATATCGATCTGTGTTCTGCATCTGTCCAAGTTGAATTGCCTTTTGAAACTGCTCACGTGAGCTTATATATAATGATTGTTCTTTTCATTTAAGCCGACAAGGTATTTGTCTATCAGCCGTATTCCATTATCTTGATTAAGGCCAACATCAAGTAGAATGGTTTTGGAGCGTAATCTTTCTACAAGATTTGACAAGTGTAACTTTGACTTCTTATTTAACTTTATGACCTAATGACACATCCTAAAGACATCAAGAAGATGTATTATAAAAACTTCTTGCTTTTGTAACCCATAAAGAAAGCAAATGTATTTATTCTTTTTTTCATTTACATAAAAACATAACTATAAGTCATTATGAAAACCTAACCTAGTTACACTTTTCAACATTCTCTTCTTTATATTATTTAGTCTTTCATCAATTCAATTATCAAAATACACAAGACACAAAGTTAGGCTCCTAGAGCCAGGGCAAAATCTCTCCCTCTTGGAGAGGAAAACCCGCAAATAATTCTTCTTATAGATTTTTAAACAAGTACCATGACCAAGACTTAAACCCTTGACATAGTTATGCTTCCAAGACCTTGACACAACTTCTTCAAACTTGATTCTTCTCTTCTTCACCAATATACACTGATCTAAACTAGTACTAGAGAACTCGGTCTCCAAGTTTTACCTTTTATTTCTCAGTTAGATATAGGGAAAAAATTATCTTCTCTTTGCATGTACTTGTAGTTAGGAAGGTAAATATGAGATTTACCTTCCTCACTTTCTCCCACTTTTAAGACTGATTTTTCTTCCTGAGATCACTGTCTCAACTTCAACAAATTATTCCTTTAATACAACTACCCTTAAATTTATATTCCAGGACCTTTGATGAGTTATGGTATTACAAAAACAATATGTGGTACAACAATGATATATCCGCACCCTAACTGAGAGAACTTAGACAAATCCGCAATTTGATACCCTGTACAATACTCCTGAAATCTGCACTTTATACACAGGGAATTCCGCACTGTTTTCCACACTGATTCACCCTTGAGATTCGAACTTAACCCTGCCTTAGATCTACACTGCTCCTATTCAGGAATCCGCACTTTTGTTCCTCTTCAATCCGTATAGAACAGTCTACACTCTAGTTCAGAGATCACCGAATTTACTGTTCCTTCAAACCTCCGCACTTGATCAGACCAATCCGCAATTCCTGTCTCAAGTCAGCACTGAAGCCTTGTCACAAGTCCGCACTGAATCTCCTTTTCAGAATCCGCAAATTGTTAATCCTAGTCTAGTGCATGAAACATGTATCAGGGAATCACATATGTCCTCCCTCTTCGCACAGAGAGGACATACTTCAAGTTTCTTCCAAGTAAGAAACTTACCACCAGGCTCCCTCTTAACTAGGGTCCTACAGTAGCAATCCAGCTACTCATGAATAATTCCTCCCCTCGATGTCATGGATTTCGATATTAAGGAATCTTCAACTTTTGGCTTCATAGGGCATAAATCATCCATCACTTTCAGTCACGAGTCATATCCACTATCAGAAAGTGATTCATCAGTCCTTTACATCTGATCCACTGTTATGCCATGCTGCTTTCCTTCGAATCATCTCCAAGGATCATACATCCTTTCTCATGATTAGCAGCACTGCACAAATTCATCCAAATAAAACTATACATATGAACTTTTAAAACAAAAGCTACCTCAATGATGATCTTTCACCATGACATCTTCCTATAAGCATCAACATCCTTTATTTAGACTGACACATCTCCTAATGATATGATTTGTCAAGGGTCTTCTTCTTTACCAGACTTCTGTTCGAGTCTACATATCCTCCAGGAGATCTCCTAGTCACATATTCTTGGCTTCTGAATGATAACTGCCTCTTGACATGGTTGCATTTCAAGATCTCTTTCTTTCTGCACATTCTTCATTCCTAGGAACTTACACATTCTCCAGTTCCTCGTTCATATACAACCACCTCATATTTCATGAGGATATATATAATGTTGATTTCATTTGTTAGTGCACCAAGAGATCCTCCTTCATAGATCATACTTCTCAATATAGAAGTCTATTAACTGCAACCATATGACATGTCTGCAAAGCATTTAGTGTCCCAGAAAGGGCATTGTAAAGGCAGCAGGAGGCCATCAGAGCTTACGCAAGCCCAACTAGGGTAGCGTAGGGACCGCATCACCTATTCTGGGATTACGCAGACCTCTCATGAGTAGTGCAGGGGCACCAACAGGCTAGAAAAGTTGACGCAGAGGGCTTAAGAGCAACGCTGTGGTTTTTGAAGACAGAAAGGGGCTGAGTTCTGTAAATCTCGTTTGAGAGTGTGAATCATTCTAGTTTTCTGTCTCCAGAACAGAGGTATTGTTGAAAAAATTTGTATTTCTCTGTCGGGTTAACTAGTAAGGTGCCCAGATTTTCTGTACTTAGAATCCACTTAATAATATAAACCCTTCAGAAGCTAGAAGACCGATTTTCCCGCATTGGGTTTTTCTAGGGATAGTTGTCCAGAAAATCTTGTGTCACTTTGTCTATGTGCATGTATTCAGTTTAGATCTGTATCTGTGAATATTGTTAATGTGTTTACTTCGATGTTAATGCTGAAATTTAAGATTAATAACTTGATTAAGTAGGAGAAGTATAACCAGATTTAATAGTAGGGTTTCTACATAAGTAATAATCAGAAACTTTCATATGGTATTAGAGCGATTGCGGATCTAACTGAATGTAATATCCCCTTTCAGGGATATCTCTCAAACCCAGTCAACTCTAAACCAGAGATGGACTGGAGGGGAATTTACCATATATTTCACCTCTGAAAAGAGGATGAGATCTGGAGGCTACCTGGCCCTCACCAGACTTCGTCTATAGAGTATGGGCAAAACACAACAGATGGTATAGCAACGGAATGTCTCAAAGCAGTGATGCGGATCATGCAACAGCACATGAAATGCTAGAAACAATATATACAACAGATACACAAAAAATAGAGAGAATACTGAGCCGTTTTATTATACTGAGAAATAGCAATGAGTATAAGAGGTGATTAGAGTGATGGCACCTCGACTTGCACCAGGCAAGTGTAGGAATACTCTCAGAATATCGATGGAATGGCTGCTCTTTGATCTGTGTCCAAGCTGCTGGAAAACTGTCGTGTAGTTGTTACTGCTAGAACCAAATGAGTAGTTGGGGCTGCTCCCCTACTCGGAATGAGCTGAAACTTTGGAATCTGCCTCTACTCACAATACCCAGAAAAGCCCAGAGAGCGTTTCTGGAATGGCCGACCCCCGAAAATACCCCCCTTGGGGATATACGCTATCCTCCAAGGCTCTGCGCTGAGACTGAATGGCACACTCCAAAATATGACCTCCCGCTCAACCAAAAGTCTCCAATAGGCAAGGGCTGGCCCCTTGCTCAATCTCCTGACCAAAATCCTCCGAAAGAATGCCACACCGGAGCTCCCTCAATATGGATTATGTCCTCCCTCTCAAGATTGCGCAGTCTATGGATGCACTGCTACTCCACAAATGCCAAACACCAATCCTCTTGCAAAATACTGATGGGACAACCTCACCCGAGCAAGCACTCGAAGTCTCCTGGGGCTGAGGGTGAGATCTCCGAACGGAGACACTTAATGCACTAAACAATGCTGCAGACAAGCTAAACAGCCAGCGTGCTCAAGCCGTAGTGACCAACTCAATATGCATAAACTCCAATGAAGAAATGAGGAGGCTCTCCTCCTTTTTATAGCCATGGGCCTCTCTCAACCCTACGCCCCGCCATCTCCGACGTAGCCTCCATTTGGCCCATGTTGCCAACTAAACTGCGCTGTCATGGCCCACGTGGTCTAAGTGGGTCCCCCTCTACGTGGTCTCTTGGCCCCCCTTGGCCCACTTAAGTCACAACGTTGAGTCTACTAGGGAGTGCACTTTATTTTAGTGAGTTATATTCTCCTTTCACCCACTTTATTTTTATTTTAACTTTATAAGGCAAAATTAATCAAAATTAATATTTCCAACTAGCTGCTGCTAATGGGGAATATTACAGTCCTCCTCGCCAAAAATTGCTTGTCCTCAAGCAATGCCTGAACAAGCATCCACTCTAGCTGATGCTCCCCACCATCACTGTAAAATGTGCCTGGGTCCCAGATGCACCACTGAATCTTCCTTGTCCTCTGTATCACCCTAATATGGAGGGATCTCTCAGTGCCAGGATCCAAAATTATTCTCCCACTATACCAGCGAACAAACAATCCTCCTGGATCCCAACGCCACCATGGCCAACCATCGCCCAAGTCCCACGGCTCGGACTGCGCTCTGCCTCTAGCTATGATTGATGCTCTAAGAGGTGAAGACCATGACTCCTGCTGCGTTGTATCTGTGACTGTGTAAGCTATCCCATCAACTGTGTACCAACTCATCACCTCTCTCCAATTCAAGTCCTGACTCAATCCCACGCTGATCCTGCTCTCTTGAAATCGGGATGGAGTGTTGAAGAAATGACGACCTGTGCCCTCCTGCCAACTGGAATTTGTAACATCTACTATGTCTAAGGGCCCCTGCTCCGTTGTGCTCCCTACGAAGAATACTGTACCATCAAGAGGGTACCAATTCATGATCTCCCGCCAGTCCATCCTAAAAGAATAATCCAATGTAGCAACAACTGCACATGGAACATGCCCAGAGTGTTGCTGCCATCCCGTAATCAACTCCCACTACTCTGCTCTGTCTACCAATAGAAGCTGCCTGTAGAAGGAAGCCCCTCTCTCTATAATGGGCCAAAGTGGGCAAGATATGCTGCAAGCCCCATTGATGTACTCCTGGAGAGTACTACTCACTGAAAGTACTGCAGCTCGGCCGACTGCACGTATATCTATCTGTACCTCATCACTGTGTCGGCCCAGATACGGATACTCCACCATCTCCAACAACTCATCCCTCTCATCGGGAATGTAAAGCTCTTGCCGTCCATTAGCCCCCTGCAGAAATATCCCATCAACCTCCAACATCTCTAGAGGATATGGATCTACAACTGTTGTCACCGTACACGATGTCAGTGCATCTGACTACTCCTCCTCAATGGTTGACCCCAAGGTTAGCCGCATACCCATCACAGACTCGATGTGAGCCTCCATCTGGCTCTCCCCTAAAATACTATCATGCATGATGTGCATAGTATCCTCCTCTGCTGACTTAGGCTCCATCATATGCTACTCTGGCTGAATCATCACAAGTGACTCATCGCCCAGAGTATCTCTCGTAGAGTCTCCTGACTGCTCACCCTGGACACTGGAATGCAGCTCCGGTCTACTGTCACCATCCCTGCATGACTGCTCTCGCTCCCCAGAAGCGTCCTCAACTGATCCTATGGATTCATATGAAGAAGAGTCCTCACCCTGGCATACAGAAGGAATGCCCTCCTGTTCTACCTCCGCCACCTCATCTGCATTGAATATGCCATCCACCCTCTCGATAATGTGTCGATACAATGTCTGGAGCCCAGACACATACTGGGATGCTACCTTTGTTGTACCCAGTATCCTTTGCTCATGCATGATCTCGACATGCCCTGAGGGAAAAGTGACACATGTCTCCCTCATGACCCGCTCCCCAAGCGTAGGCTCAACGATCACTGATGTGCTACCCCTGTAGAAGATCATCTCATCCCCTAACCTGTGGCTGTCAACTAGCGCCCCGACCCAGTGCCACTGCTGAGAAGTCTCTCCCCTAGTGTGCTAAGTTTCATCCAAATATCTTGGGTGAGCCTCGCGTACCCCGCTGCTCATGCCCAAGGTGCCAAAGGACAACGACAAAATTGACTGTGCCCATCAGTGATGTAGAAGAGGGTCAGGTGCGTGAGTCCCCACAGATACCGTCAAGTATCGCTCATCTGTCTCCCCATCGATCCTGGGTGAAATCCCCCCAAAGGTAAGCCCAACGTCCCTGTCCATGAGTCTCCTTGGAGGCAATGCTCTAAGACCCTGCTGTGCAACACCGTATGCCCTCGCATACCACCGATCATCCATGTACTCCTCGACATGCCATTGCACACTAAGGCATACCCCTGTACACTGCTGGATACCCCCTACTACTGTTGTACCACCCTGTACCATCTCGTGCCTGTACAACGCTGGATACCCCCTAAATTTGAGTTGTTTATTTAATGCAACAATGTCTGCATTCTTCTTTTTTATGAGTTCTTCTATAACTTTGACATTTGTTGGATCATATCCTACTTCAATAACTAAATCTTCCAGAGATTTAATTATGTTATCTTTAGCCTGCGAGGATGCCTTTTCAAGCTTTATCTGATCTTTGATGTTCCTTAGAGTATTTTGCAGCTTCTGTACACTCATGGCTTTGTTTGTCATGATAGAATAGAGCATTTCACCATATTGCTTGTGAAATTCTATCTGGTCGATAGGATGAAGATCTTTTGCTTGAACTTCGTATGATGTCTTTTTATAATATGTTGATGACTTGGGATGCTTCACTGTGGGCTGTAAGAAAGTCATCTGCATCTTTATGGTTTTGTACTCAAATGCTGAAAGCAACCTACTTTGGTCACTAGGTGACTATTTCCAGTAATGGGTATATGTATCAGCCTTTAATGCCTCATTCCTGATCTTGATTTCTTTATACTTTTGCATGATATCCTACTCTTTTTCTGCTGGCTTATTGGATGAAGACACTTCAACACTATGTTGCTTTTGAATAAGTTGAGTGTTAGATGTTGAAGGCTGGTGAGTTTCCTCTGAAACTGCAGGAGGTGCATTGTCTTTTTCCATTGTTTCTGTGTCAATGATCTCAATAATTTCAACTTCTTCTTCTACAGAATTTAATTTGGGCTTCTTCTCCTTCTTCTCTTTCTCTCTTAGAGTTCCTATCTTGTGGGGCTGAAGTCTGCAAGATGGAACTAGTATCACCTTGCTTCTCTGCCTCTTTCAAAATGTTCTCTAACCATTCAGACTGATTAGAGTACTTCTCTATGTCTAGCTTAAACTCATGTACATTAGGAGTTAATTTAAATTTAACTCTTAACTTGCTTATAACTCCTAAAGGATCATAATACCATTGGAGACTTTGACTGAACTTAAATTCCTGCAAATATTTTTCTGCTTGTTGACCTGCATCTCTACTATTGCAAATAAAGGGACCAACTTGATTATTTATCTTAAATTGTGTCTTCTTTTTAACTGAAAAGAAATTTATTCCATCAAAGTTAAGGATTTCCCTGATATATTCAAGGGCAGAAAACCTCATTGGGAGGTATTTGGGCAGCTTATATGGAAAAATATTATATCCATATATCCTAATCTCTGTGTGGTTCTGATAAATGTACCAATCTCCTGTCTTACTGTGTTCTGATAACTGCGGACTTTTTTAATCTCATCACTGACTATCGGTTGATTGTTGATGTTCAACATGTTGACAATTGGATGGATGAATGAGTCAATGAAGTCTGTGTATGTGAATTGTGTGGAATCTTTCCTAAATAATAGAGTCCAAAATATTACTGACTATGGGTTACCTTCAACATCTAGTTTCTGAAGGTTGATGGCAAATCTTTCAGCTTGGAATTATATAAACATGTGGAACAGAATAGATGAATACTTGAAGACACCTACTTCAAGCATTTTAACAAGTTGTTCATGGATTATATCAACAAGGTAATGGGGAAAATTGAAAATGGTAACAGGAGGCTGACCAGGGCTGAAAATAGACAGGAAACCTATGACTGAAGCATCAATATGCTCATCAGTAAAATAACCCAGAATACATGAAATCATGGTAATAATATGTCTGGTTCTCTCAAAGAATATGGATACTGGATAAAGAAGGCTAGACTTGGGAGCTTCTGTTGATGAGGGAGTGAATGTTTGGAATATCTGGAACCTCTTGGGAAAGTCCAGATTCAAATATAACTATGTAAGGGTCTCTATAGACAGAGGGGTTTCATCAGGTCTAGGTTGAACTTGCAACATTTGGTTTATTGATTCAGTTGTGATGGTGAATAAGATTCCTTTACCAGGGGTTATAATGGCTCTTTGGCCAGGGAAATAACAAGTTTGGCAAAGTATAATAAACTTTAGACACTAGAAGGTCTGTGGGACAATGTACTTGGGCAAATTGGACTCCCAAAGTAAAACCTCATCAGCTTGGTCAATTGATTTATCATGGCTCCAACAGTGGAGCTCAAGGAGGTTAAACTCAGTGACGGGGTCACTAATTCTGAAGTCTCTGTATGCTAAGGGAGTGTGTTTTACATCCAAAACTGAAGGTTGCGGGAAATTGACTATTACAATGCCTTGGGAAGCCATTATTTTTGTTAATTTTAATCAATTAATTACTCTTTTAGCTTTGAGAAACAAGATTAGGCCTTTAGGAGCACCTCTGAAAGATATTTACAGTCTGCAGAAGGGTTTGGGAGGAAACAATGGCTTTTCCTCTGGTTTTCAATGCTTCAATTGATCAAATAATTAGTCTTTGTGATCAGGAATAGTTTTAAGCCTTGGGAATTCTGTGAAAAGATAACTAGGTTCTGTAGAAAGAGGATTGGGAAGAAACGGGGCTTTCTTTTGGTCTGCAGAGGCTCCTAAAATAATTCAATTACTTGTTAATTTCTTGTTGTAAGTATAGGCCTTAGTATTTTCATAAATACCTGGAGAAAATGAAGTTTTGGTATGCAGAGAAGATTCTTGAGGCAGCGCGGGTTTTTTGAGGCTTCACTAGTCTTTATAGGGCTTTGGACTAGTTCTGCAGTGTCTGTAGCAACAATATTGTTGAATTCTGGTTGAAAATGGCATGATAAAAGGTCGGCGGAGTAATTTGTTGCTTAGGTATAGGTCGACAATGCTCTTTATGTGCGAACGATAATAGAAAAATGGTGAAAAAAGGTTGCAAAGGGCGGTCTTATGTGTTTTTAACCCACATTGATTAAACTTTAATGCGCGGGGTAAATTCAAATAAGGGTGGTTTTCATTGCAATGGGCAAGAATACAACCTAGTGGTTTTTGCATCGGCAAAAGTGGTTAGGCGGTATTATTTTGGAGGATGCGATGCAATGAAATGTGGCCACGTAGCATGGAGGAGGGGTTGCGAAACTGCCTATTTCGCAAGGTCTCGACGGTGTTAAATTTTGGGCGATCAGGGATGCGATAAGGCTTATTGGCCATGATCAATTAAGATCCGACGGATAGGTGAATAGCAGGAATTCATCGGGGATCTGATAGGCATGGTGCCCGGGTCTTAAGTAAATGCAATGGGATGTGTGTAAAGGTTTTAATATGTAGCAAAACTATAAGGTAGGCCCAGGATATATTACATGGAGGAAAATTAAAACTAAATGTTATATTAATATATGGGGTTGGGGATAACATATATATATATATATATATATATATATATATATATATATATATATATTCGAGAATTAATTATATACGGGGTGAATGTGTATATACGGGAGCTAATATATTAATGTTAAACAAGGGGTTTAAAATGAATGGGGGTGGTTAAATACACTAAGTTTAATGTAAAAACTGATATCGGGAAGGAATTTCTTCAATGTAGGACTCGACTTATCATTTAAAATTTTAGACTTAGGATAAGTGTATTTTAGGGGGTATTTTGCATGAAAATGAAAGTTAAATAAAGGATTTTTACTTCTCCAAAGGTAATATATGCTTTTTTAACTAAGGAAAAGGGGTTTTATAAGGGAAAAAGGGTGAAGTAAGGGGAAAGGGTAAAAATGACGGGGAAGGGGTATTTTTACAAGGGAAATGAGTTTAGAAGGGAATTAGTAATATGAAATGACCAATTTCTGCTATCCATGCCTTGTGAAAACTACTTCTGCCTACCCATCATCTACCCTAACATTTTTTCTTCATTTCTTCGGGTGCATTTAAGCTTGCAGACCCTTTTTATTTTTCTTTTAACATCAAACTATATAATTCTATCTTTATTACTTCCAATGGCTCAGATTAAACTGTTGAGCTCATTTATTATTCTGTACCTAACTATTGAACTACCAAGATTAAACAGTTTGGCTAGATATTTATTCTCTATCTATCAACATGAAATTTAAAGCATCAAAAATTCAAGATTAAGTTGTTTGAATATCATGGATTGTGGCATTTTTGACAAGTTGCACACAATCTTATTTTGCAAATTAAAGTAAAAAGTAGTGGCATTTGAATTTGCATCACTTTCATGATCTATTTTTATCTCTTTTTGGATGGGGTTCATATCTTATATTCTTTTTTGATCTTTTTCTTTTATAAGTCCTTTGATTTTTCTTTTAGGACTTAACCCTCTTTACATTTTTTATTTTTAATATGGGAAAAAAAAATTGCAGAAAGCAAAGTATGTACATATTACAAGACTAATCATAGTCAATTAAAAATTATGAATCCTATTATTATAGAACCCTAACAGTGGCTCCGCATGGGAATGGCATTTCCTAGTGAAGTGTCAAGAACTTTAAGATTAGTAGCCTTTGAACTTTGACTATGCTTGCCTTGGAACTGTTTTCTGAGCTCTGCTTTATTCATACTTATGATATTTTGTCTTTCAAAGCTTAGGGCCTTCTCTCTGGGCTTCAACTTTGTAAGAAAAACATCCAATCCAATCTAATCTTTGCAATGTTATGTACAATGAGAAAATTAAACAAAGTGAACTAATGGTTAGTCTGGAGAAAAGTAATGCTTCAGCATCCTACCATTGATAGGTCCACCTGGTAGATCTGATCCATCCAACTCCTTCAAAAAGAATGCATTATTACCTATGTAACCATAAATTATATAGGGATCTTTCCATAGGAAATCAAATTTACCATGTTTACTCATATCTTCTCTTCTAGAATCCCATTTAAGCACTTTATCACCTATGTAAAAATCATCTTCCTTTGTTTTCTTGTCAAAAATATTTTTAATCTTATCTTGGATAACTTGTGATTTGACATAGACATCTTCCCTGGTTTGTTGCAAGTGTATGGTCTGGTTTATCCTTCTCTGAATATCATTGGTTTCTATTTGCGATTCTTGGATCATCTTCATCACTGGCACTCCTGAAGAGGATGGAAAAACAACATCCATCCCATCTACTAGCTGATAGGGGGATGTACCAATGGACTTCTTTGTTGTTATTATGTCTACCCATAAGGAATTAACTAATCTTTTGTTCCAAGTTTTCTTATTGTCTTCTAATAGTTTCTTGATAATATTAACAAGGATTTTGTTTGAGGATTCTGCAATTCCATTACCTTGAGGGTAATAGGTAGTGGAATGGCTAAGGGTAATGTGGTATTTGTTACAGAAGTCAATCATTTTCTTAGACTTGAAAGCAACTCCATTATTAGTAATGAGCTTTTGAGGGCATTTAAATCTAGACAGTATATTGTTTTCCAGGAATGAGATGATGACAGAATCAGTGGCTTGTCTAGAAGAAAAGGCTTCTATCCACTTGGTGAAATAGTCTGTGGCTGTTAAAATAAATTTGTGCTGGGCTAAGGAGGGTGGGTGAATTTCAACAATGAACTCTAAACCACATTGCTGAAATGGAATTTCTGTGGAGATGGTCAGTTTAAGGGGTAACGGTAATAGTTTTTTCTTCCCTTCAAAAATCTGGCATTTGTGACAGGAGGTCACATACTTTCTTACATCTGCAAAAAGAGTGGGCCAGTAAAAACCTGCACTTAGGATTTTATCAACAATTTATTTTCAGTAAAGGTATCCTCCACAGTCACTTGCATGAAACTCTTCCATAACTTTATTAGCTTCATCTTTAAGTAAACAGTTTAAACTAATGCCACCATGATCTTTCCAAAATAAAGAACTGTCTATGATACAATATCTCATTGCCTTTAACTTTAATAATGTAGCTTTAGTTCTAGACAAACCAGGAGGACCTTGTAAATTTAGTAAAACAAATATGATATTTACATACCAAGGTGAATCTAAAAAAGGTTCACTGGTCTGTGGAGTCACCATCTCTTCCTGATCATCTAATTGAGCAATAAAATTTATATCTAAGGTCTGACAGTTCGATTCAACCATGAGTTTGGATAAACCTTGGCCTTTAATGAGTTTGGTGGGCTTAATTTAAATGTCATATTCCAAAATAGTGGCAATCCATTTGCCTCTCTTACCATCAGGCCCATTCTGAGTCAGAATGTCCTTTACTACTGAATTTGGAACATATGCAATAATGTGAGAGTACAAAATATACACTCTGAAATCTTGAATAGCCTTTACTAAAGCAAGTGCTTGTTTTTCCATTATGTTGTACTTTAGTGTTGTATCTCTTAGGGATTTTCTGAAAAAAGAAATGGGTTGTTCATAACCCTAATCATTTTTCTACAGTAAGACTATAACAATTGTATGTTCTGAAGAAAAAGAAAAAATGATAAAATCTTTTTGGAAATTAGGACTTATTAGAACAGGTGTTCTTGTAAGGGCTTGTTTGATTGATTCAAATGATTTTTTGCCCTCTACTATCCATTTAAGTGATGAATCTCTTTTTAACATGTTATTTATTTCTTTAATTAATTCTACTAGATTAGAAATGAATCTTCTGAGAAAATTGATCTTACCTAAGAAAGCCTGCAATTCCTTTTTATTTCTAAGATGACTTATATTCAAAATGGCCTATATTCTAGCTAGGTCTATCATAATTCCCTCTTTTGATATTATGTGTCGTAAGAGTTTACCTTCTTCAAGTCTAAAGAGTGTCTTTTTGGGATTCAAAGAAATACCAAATTTTCTGCATTTAACAAACACTTGTCTCAGATTATCTAAATGTTCATTTTTTGTTTTTTAGAATATTGTTATGTCATCAAGATAAATGACAAGAAAATCATGAATTTCTTTGGAAAAATCTATGTACATAGCTCTCTGGAATGTAGCTCCTGCATTCATTAATCCAAAAGGAATCATCAAATACATGAAAGTACCCCATTTGAGTAGTAAATGCAGTCTTTGCTTAGTTTTCTTTTTGAACTAAAATCTGGTTATATCCAGAGAATCCATCAAGCAATGAAATCCTGGATGATCCAACTACTCTCTGTGAAATATGATCCATTTTGGGGAGAGGATAGTTATCTTTTAGGGACACCTTGTTTCAGTTTCAGAAATCAACAGAAAGTCTGATTTCTCCTATTTTCTTCCTAGTGGAAACTAAGTTTGAAAACCAATCACAATATCTGATAGGTTCAATGATCTGTGCTTCGTACATCCTTTTTACCTCTTTTTCGACCAAAGACATAAGAATTGGATTGATTCTTCTAAGCTTCTGTTTAAAAGGTTTTTGATCTTCTTTTATGGGTATTTTATGTTGTATTATGCTACTGTCATAAGATTTAAGGTCTTCATAACTCCATGCAAATACATCCTAAAATTCCTTAAACAGAGTTATGTATTTCAGTTTTTCTTCTTGAGGGAAAACTTTGGAAAGTTTGATAAGCTCAGGCTTTAGTTCTGTTCCTATATTACATTCTTCTATGTCTGATCTTAATGGTTCCATTTTTTGTTTTCTTGCAACATCATTTGAATAAAAAATATCTTCTAATGGGGCTAATCCCTTAGGTAAAAAGATATTTTTAAGGTTTAAAATTTCAGAACCATCATTTGCTATTTCTTCTATTTCTACTCTTTCTAATTTATCTATTTCTACTTGAGTGAATTTAGTGGGTTCAGTTAAATCTAAGTTATTTACACCTATCTCTATCTATTTTACCATCTACTGTACAATCGGTATCTATGTTACAATTTTGGAATTCACCCTCAGCATTCATAAAGTGATAGAGTTGAGTATCCTGTGTAAAAATCTGCCAATATTTCAAGTTGTCTGGTATAGTAGGCTTGTGTCTTACCTCTGCTATATATTGGTGATTAGGCTGAAAAGGCAGATTGCAGGTGCTAGCAAAAGTTGCTAAATTGTGTGCCTGCATGTTCTGTTTTCTAGGAATTACAACAAATTCAATTTCAAGCAATTCTTTAATCAGATCTAAAATTGTTTCTCTGTATTGGCTTAATCTAGGATTAAGCACATAATATTCTCCTCTGATTTGTTTTATGATTAAGTTAGAGTCTTCCATGATAGAAACTCTTTTACCTCCTAAATTTCTAACAATATGCAATCCTAAGATTAAAGCTTCATACTCTGCCCTGTTGTTTGTACATTTAAAGTTTAATATAAAGGCATGACCTTCAGAATGATTCTTTTCCATGTTATGAATCCAAACTCTTGCTCCTGCTCCTAATTTGTTCACTGAGTCATCAAAATCTAGGAGCCACATTGATTCATGAAATATATTATCACTGTCCACTTCCATATTTTTTTGTTTTAAAGTTGTGTTGTTCTCTATGCCAGAATCAGAATTACATAAAATGAAAGAGTCCATATCAGCAGGTACTGAATAAATAGGATAGTTTCAAGGTCTTTCTACACTACTGACCATGTACTTCATTAAAGTCTCTCTGTAAAGCTTTTTGGGTTGGCCAAATACTGAAATTGTGGCATAAGACATGTCTAATTGTAGAGACCCCTGCAATTTTTCTCCCCATGAGCGAGATAATAGCATTCCATACTTTGGAGGGATATCAACTACTACAATATCCATGACTATACTTTTTCCTGGGTATTAGACTAAAGTGACACATAAATCTTTGATTAGGCCAAGACATTTTACTTTATTGGAACCAAAAAAGAAAATATCTTTGTATGGTCTTGTAATATCTAGATTCAATGTTTCCATGATTGCTTTTGGCATCAAGTTGTGAGAAGCTCCTGAATCTAGCATAGCAGTATGTAAAATTTGATCATGAATAGTCAAGCTAATGTAGAAAGGAGGAACTCGACCTTCTTGGTGTTTTCCATTACCTCAGGACCAAATATTAGTTTTGGTTGGTCATCATTCAAATTAACAAAATCTTCTCCTTCATTCATGTTCAACGTTTCAGTGATTTGTGATTTGTATAAATCATGTTTTACCAACTCTGTTAAAGGAATTGGTATCTTCAGTTTGACAATTTCAGTTTGGATGTTGAATGGTACTTGTGTTTTTCCTAACTGAGTGATTTCTTCCTTACTAACTGCAATTTGAGTGTGTTTCTCTTCTTTATCTACAGTTGGTTTTTATGTTTGTGTTTCCACTGTTTTACTATTTTCAATTTTCTTTTGTGGGACAGTTTGAGTTGCAGTGGTAACTTTGGCAACCTTTGAAGTTTCAATAGTTTTTTTGGCAACTACTGTTTTAAGGTCAATTGATTGATGATCAACCGTACATGTTTTTGGATGAGCTGTTGTAGTATCTACTGAAGTTTTAACAATAGCAAATGTTTTAAGATCAGATGATGTTTGAACAACAGTGTCTGTAATGTCTACAATTTTAGGACTGGGTGCAATTTTTGGACTAGAAATTTTCTGATTAGGACTTGAATTTTTCTGAGATGAACTAGAGTTTTTCTTGGTTTCCCTAGGGAGAATTTACAGTACTTTGGTTGTAGGAGCTTCTATTGTTTTCTTGGTCTAAGTTTGGACAATTTTCTTAGTAGGGGCATCTACATTTTTCTTACTCCTAAGGTTATATTTCTTGTGAACATTAATTGTAAATTCATAACCTAAAAAGACTCTCCAGATTCTAACTGTAACTGTTGTAGCTCATATAATTCATGTTCTTATTATGTAATAAAAATAGTATTATCATGATTGATGCCCATTAAGTTAATCTGAGTGTCTTCATATTCTTTATTTTGGTGAGAAATTTCAGCATAGTTCTCTTGGAAAGGTGGTATTATTGTTTGATTAGGTGTTGATTATCTAGATTTACCAGTGTTGGTATTTTTTTTTAAATTGGGATTTCTTATTTGAGGACCTTGTTGTTGATTATCCCACTGTGGTTTCCTTTCCATATTTTATAATCTATCCATCATTCTTTCTAAGGTTTTCGCTAAGCTATCTATCTTAAGGTTTGAGGTTGATGATTCCTCCTTTATTGTAACTCTTCTTTCAATTCTCAATCTAGCTTTCTTAGCTAACAAGTTTGATTCTACACTTACAACATTACTTTGCATCTGCTCTAATGTTTTAGGATTTCTCTCTCTCATTTAGTATGCCATATCAGTATCAAATCCATTAGGGAATTTGATCAGTGCAGAGTCTGGAGGAGGTTTGAGGTTAGCAGAGATTTCATTATAAATACTATTATACCTTGTACAATAGTCTAGAACTGGTTTATTAGGTGCTCTTTTTATGTTTTCATATTTAGACAATATTTGTAAAGGATTCTTCTTTTGCTCCCATCTACTGATAAATAATCTATGAAAATGTTCTAAATCAACAATATGATTGGCAGATAAAGCTTTAAACCATTTGTTTACTTCTCCAACTAAAGTTTGGGCAAATAATCTCATTTGAACATCAAATTCATCAATTTCATGCAATTTGAAGTAATCAGTCATTTTGTTAACATGTTGTGCAGTGTATTGACCAGTTCCATCAAATTGAAAGATTTTCTTTTGGTAATCTTGGGGCATGTTATGTAACTGACCTGGTAGAACCAAAGGAGCTTATCTGGAAGCCATGGCTAGGATTCTAGCTTGGCTAGGAGGTAAATTTGTGGTGCTTGGTGACAAGGTAGAAGTATTTGTATATGAGGTGGGAACACTTGAGGATGTAGTTGGGATGCTGGAAGAGGAGCTTGGAAATGAGGTTGAAGTACTATAAAATGTAGCAACAATGCTGGAAGGTGAAATTGAAGTATTAGGAGATGGAAATAAAATTCTAGGTTGAAGGGAAAGCTTTGGAATGAATGATTCAGTGGAAATAATAGATGAGGCGGTACTAAATATAGATGAATTTACAGATTCTGAATGAATGGTAGAAGGCTTAGGGGTATACGCAGATAAAGCAGTCAATTCAACAGAATGTTGAAAATAGGTTTCATCAATTTCCTTAATCAAAGTTACAGCTAAAGCATCAAGTTTATCAAATGGTTCTAAAGCTTGTTGATCATAATCAAGTGAAACAGTCTCTTTCTTATTTTCAATAAATGAAATGAAATCAGGATCTATTACACTATCATAGATGAAACTTTCTGATTTAGTTCTAAACAAAGATTTCTCAAAAGCTAAATCAAATTCAATGTCTTGTAAATATGATAATTGTTTGGGGAGGGAATTTGCTTTGATCAATGGACTTTCATTTCCTAAACTTTCTAATTTTTTGTTTTTCTTTAAAATCCTTCCAGGATTATCTACTATTACAGCAGGTTGTGGATCAGGATTAGACCTGGTATAGTAGCTTCTTCTAGAAGCCATAGTTTTAATTTTTTATGAAAAAATTCACTAACAACCCTTAAAACAACCTTAAGGTGAAAATATAGGTAAAAATGTTACTTTTAAGGTTTATTTTAAAACTGAAGACCGATTAGTTCCACAATATGGTCGCCAGAATGTTATCACTCCAACAATTCTCAGGGTTGTTAATATTTTTGTTTTAAATAATATTAGAGGTAACCACAAACCTACTTTTAAGCTTAAGGATCTTGCCTTCATAATGATTAAAGAGGGATCTCTCTTTATGGATTATTTTTGTTGATTTTAGTTGATTTTATGCTAGCTATGTAAGATTGATTGGGTTTTGATTTTGGGTTTGGTTTGGTGGTGGAATCGTTGTTTCAGATGGATAGATGAAGGTATGCTTACCATTGGGCTAATGGAGTCAATGTATCAAGAAACATAGCAGAATCAAATTCTAAAGGGAAGTATTCACAGAGCAAGATAGTTGAGTAAATTCAGATCTTTAGGCTGATGATAAAAATGGTTTCAATCGGGATGAGAAAGCAATTAAGGATTCTCAATTCCAGATAATGAGGGAAATGACAGAGGTCAATCGAAACTAGGGAGCAATTAAGAATTTCCTAATCTCGATTTCAGTAGAAAACATGAAAATGACATAACAATTCAAGACAAAGTATTTTTAAACAAGTTCTGAAATAATATTCCTGTTATATGTTAAGATTTAGAAAACATGCAAGTATGTGAAAAATTCAGATAATAACAAAGAACAATTGAGAGTACTTCACTGAAGTGGCCCAACACATGAATCCTGTAATATAATGACTTTATTGCTCAATCCAGTCTACTGACTTGAAAATGGTACAAAGAACCCTCTGGTTTAGCTTAGTACATATATAGAAATGTTTAGCAATCCACAATCCACACTCAATACTTCAAAATGTGAAGTATTTATACAAAAACTTATTACAAAATATCCTAAACTGACTTTAGGAATTATTCAAGGAAAAAAAAATATCTTCATGCAAGAAGATAGACACAGCTATCTAACTAATGCAAGCTATCCCATCTTTTATTGATTTGTTGTTTGTTGTCTTTGATCTTTTGCTCATTTGTCTCTGATTGTTGCTCAACAAAGGCTGACTTCTTAGGTTGTTTAAGTGTCCTTTACGATGGTTGGCTTTTACTTTGCTTTGTCATCTTTGTTTTGATTTTAATCATTTGAATTTCATCTAATACTCTTTATGTGACTGTTGTTTTTCACTTTGACTGCTCTTTTATTGTCTTACCTTTCAAAGTAAGTCAGTCAACTTCTCCCAATCTTCTGTATTTGGTAACTTGATTTTTACCATCCCTCTGAATATCTCATTAGATTTTGTATATTTTGCAAATGTAGGTTTGTTGATGAATAAATATTTTACCTCATGTTGTAGGTAAAAAAGGTTTTCAAAACTCTTGTAGAGTAATTTTCCTATTGGAATTCCTTGCACGACTGAATTTTTAGCTTGTTCCTTTTCCACTTCTCTAATTTTCTTATCATGATCCTCTTGTTTCATTAACCTGTCATTGATAACCAGTGGATTTGGTAGACCTTTCTGCCTTAGAATATCAAACTTCATCATGAATCTGGTAATAGAAATCTCCATGTTCTGACATATTTCTTCCAGCTGTACCATCAAGTTCTTTTTAGAAATCACTTTCCTGACTTCAAGAATTGTTTCTGTCCTATCACTAATTCCAATTTTCTCTGATTCTTGCTTCTTCTTATAATTTAGGAAATTAATGAATTCATTAGCCTCTTCTAGCTTCTTACCAAGTTCTTCCTTAATTTTCTGGATGGTTTCACTTGTTGATTTGATAAGATCCTTCTACTCATAAATAACCTGAATGGATGGCCAAATATCATTGACAGATTCAATGATATTGGTCGATAGTTGTTGCTTGGCTTGTGCCATTGGTTATTTCAATGTTAACTCTTTCTCTAACTTCTGCAATTTTTCATTCAACCCATTTGTCTTTTGTATTTCATTCTTGTGCATAATCTTAACTATTTTCTTCTCATCATCCAGATTTTTTACCTGTTCTTTAAGTCTATTGATTTCATTTGTCTGAATGGACATTTCCTACATTTCTTTCACTAGTTTACCTGCTTCATCAGTAGTTTGTGCTGCTGCTGTAGATGACTCTGTTGCTGAAGTAGTTGCTAATGTAACATGAAGTGTTGTAGCTATTGGAACTGATTGAGCTAATGATTCTTCTAAGGTAGAAGGAATAGTTGTAGTGACTGTAGGAATAATAGTGACAGGGATTGCTTCTGATCTGACCTTTTTCTCTTGCACTAATTTATCCATTTCTTTTAATTGGGCAGTTAATTGAAGAATGAGGTTCATCATCTCATCTTTTTGGCTTTCATCCTGTAATGCTTCTTTGGCCTGTGGATGTTCAGTAGGAGTCAATTTGAGTTGTTTATTTAATGCAGCAATGTCTGCATTCTTCTTCTTTATGAGTTCTTTTGCAACTTTGACATTTGTTGGATCTTATCCTACTTCAATAAATAAATCTTCTAGAGATTTATTTATGTTATCTTTAGCTTGTGAGGATGCTTTTTCTAGCTTTATCTGATCTCTGATGTTCCCTAGAGTATTTTGCAGCGTTTGTACACTCATGGCTTTGTTTTTCATGGTAGAATACAACATTTCACCAGCTTGCTTGTGAAATTATATCCGGTCTATAGGATGAAGATCTTTTGCTTGAACTTCGTATGATGTATTTTGATAGTCTGTTGACGACTTAGGATGCTTCACTTTGGGCTGTAAGAAAGTCATCTGCATCTTTCTGGTTTTGTAGTCAAATGCTAAAAGTAATCTGCTTTGGTCACTAGGTGACTGCTTCCAGTATTAGGTATATGTATCAGCCTTTAATGCATCATTCATGATCTTGATTTCTTTATACTTTTGCATGATATCCTGCTCTTTTTTTGTTGGCTTACTGGATCAAGACAATTCAACACTATGTTGCTTTTGAATAAGCTGAGTGTCAGATGTTGAAGGTTGGTGAGTTTCCTCTGAAACTGCAGGAGGTTCATTGTCTTTTACCATTGTCTTTGTGTCAATGATCTCAATAGTTTCAACTTCTTCTTCTACAGGATTTAATTTGGGCTTCTTCCTGTACATCAGTTTGAATTTTGTTTCAGTGGTAGTTTGAGCTGAGTATGATGCTTCTTCTCTTTCTCTCTTAGAGTTCCTATCTTGTAGGACTGGAGTCTGCAATATGGAACTAGTATCACCTTGCTTCTCTACCTCTTTCAAAGTGTTCTTCAACCATTCAAATTGATTGGAGTACTTCTCAATATCTAGCTTAGACTCATGTACATAAGGATTTAATTTAAATTTAACTCTTAAATTGCTTATAAATCCTAAAGGATCATAATACCATTGGAAACTTTGACTAAACTTAAATTCCTGCAAATATTTTTCTGCTTGTTGACCTGCATCTCTACTGTTGCAAATAAAAGTACCAACCTGATTCTTTATCTTAAACTGTGTCTTCTTTTTAGCCGACAATAAATTTATTCCATCAGATTTAAGGATCTGCCTGATATATTCAAGGGAAAATAACCTCATTGGGAGTTATTTGGGTAGCTTATATGGAAAAAAATTAGATCCATATACCCTAATCTCTGTGTGGTTCTGATAAAGGTACCAATTTCCTGTCCTACTATGTTCTGAAAACTGCGAGACTTTTTTAAACTCATCACTGACTCTTGGTTGAATGATGTTGTTCAACATGTTGACAATTGGATGGATAAATGAGTCAATAAAGTCCGTATATGTGAACCGTGTGGAGTCTTTCCTGATTACTGAAGTCCAAAATATTGCTAAATGTGGGTTACCTTCAACATATAGTTTCTGAAGGTTGATGGCGAATCTATCAGCTTGGAAGTATATAAACATGTGGAACATAACAGATGAATAGTTGAAGACACCTTCTTCAGGCATTTTAACAAGTTTTTCATGGATTGTATCAGCAAGGTACTCGGCAAAATTGAATATGGTAGCAAGAGGCTGACCAGGGGTGAAAATAGACAGGAAACCTAAGACTGAAGAATCAACATGCTCATCAGTAAAATAACCCAGAATACATGACAACATGGTAATAATATGTCTAGTTCTCTCAAAGAATATGGTTGTTGGATAAGGAGGGTTAGTCTCGGGAGCTTCTGTTGATGAGGGAGTGAATGTTTGGAATATCTAGAACCTCTTGGGGAAGTCCAGATTCAAATATAACTGTGTAAGGGTCTCTATAGACGGAGGGGTTTCATCAGGTCTAGGTTGAACGAGTAGCATCTGATTTATTGATTCAGCTCTGATGGTGAATAAGATTTCTTTACCAGGGGTTATAATGGCTCTTTGATCAGGGAAATAACAAGTTTGGAAAATTCTAATAACCTCTCGACACTGGAAGGTCTATGGGACAATGTACTTGGGAAAATTGGACTCCCAAAGGAAAACCTCATCAGCTTGGTCAATTGATTTATCATGGCTCCAACGATGGAGCTCAAGGAGGTTAAACTCAGTGACATGGTCACTAATTCTAAAGTCTTTGTCTGCTAAGGGAGTGTGTTCTACATCCACAACTGGAGGTTGCAGGGGATTTACTGTTACAATGCCTTGGGAAGCCATTATTTTTGTTAATTTTAATCAATTAATTACTCTTTTAGCTTTAAGAAATGGTCTTAGGCCTTTAAGAGCACCTCTGAAAGATATTTACAGTCTGCAAAAGGGTTTGGGAGGAAACAGTGGATTTTCCTCTTGTCTTCAATGCTTCAATTGATCAAATAATTAGTCTCCGTGACAATAATAGTCTTAAGCCTTGGGAATTCTGTGAAAAGATAATTAGGGTCTGCAGAAAGAGGATTGGGAAGCAACGGGGGCTTTCTTTTGGTTTGCAAAGGCTTCCAAACTAATTCAGTTACTTGTTAATTTCTTGTTGTAAGTATAGGCCTTAGTATTTTCAGGAATACCTGGAGAAAACAAACCTTTTGGTATGGAGAGAAGGTTCTAGAGGCAGCGTAGGTTTTCTGAGGCTTCACTGGTCTTTATAGGGCTTCGGACTTGTTTCGCAGTGTCTTTAGCAGCAAGATTGTTGAATTCTGGTTGAAAATGGCATAATAACAGGTCGGCAGTGTACTTTGTTGCTTAGGAATAGGTTGGAAATGCTCTTTCTGCGCGAATGATAATAGAAAAATGGTGAAAAAAGGTTGCAAAGGGCGGTCTTATGTGTTTTTAACCAATATTGATTAAACTTTAATGCGCGGGGTAAATTCAAATAAGGGTGGTTTTCGTTGCAATGGGCAGGAATACAACCCAGTGATTTTCACATCGACAAAAGTGGTTGGGCGGTATTATTTTGGAGGATGCGATGCAATGAAATGTGGCCACGTAGCATGGAGGAGGGCTTGCGAAACTGCCTATTTCACAAGGTCTCGACGGTGTTAAAGTTTGGGCGATTGAGGATGCGATAAGGCTTATTGGCCATCGGATCTAATCAATTAAGATCCAACGGATGGGCGAATAGCAGGAATTCATCGGGGATCTGATAGGCGTGGGGCACGGGTCTTAAGTCAATGCGATGGGATATGTGTAAAGGTTTTAATATGTAGCGGAACTATAAGGTAGGCCCATGATATATTACATGCGGGAAAATTAAAACTATATGTTATAAAAATATATGGGGTTGGGGATAATATATATATGCAGGAATTAATTATATACAGGGTAAATGTGTATATATGGGAGCTAATATATTAATGTTAAACAAGGGGTTTAAAATGAAGGGGGGGGGGGAGGCGATTAAATACATTAAGTTTAATGTAAAAACTGATATCGAGAAGGAATTTCTTTAATGTGGGACTTATCATTTTAAACTTTTAGACTTAGGATAAGTATATTTTAGGGGGCATTTTGCATGAAAATGAAAGTTAAATAAAGGGTTTTTACTTTTCCAAAGGTAATATATGATTTTTTAACTAAGAAAAAGGGGTTTTGTAAGGGAAAAGGAGTGAAGTAAGGGGAAAGGGTAAAAATGAAGGGAAAGGGGTATTTTTACAAGGGAAATGAGTTTAGAAGGGAATTAGTAATATGAAATGACCAATTTCTGCTATCTGTGCCTTGTGAAAACTGCTTCTACCTATCCATCATCTACCCTAACATTTTTTCTTCATTTCTTCGGGTGCATTAAGCTTGGAGACCCTTTTTATTTTCTTTTAACAACAAACTATCTAATTCTATCTTTATTACTTCCAATGGCTCAGATTAAACTATTGAGCTCATTTATTATTCTCTACCTAACTACTGATCTTCCAAGATTAAATAGTTTGGCTAGATTTATCTTCTCTATCTATCAACATGAAATTTAAAGCATGAAAAAGTCAAGATTAAGCTGTTTGACTATTATAGATTGTGACATTTTTGACAAGATACACACAATCTTATTTTGCAAAGTAAAGTAAAAAGTAGTGGCTTTTGAATTTGCATCACTTTCATGATCTATTTTTATCTCTTTTTTAGTGGGGTTCATATCTTATATTATTTTTTGATCTTTTTCTTTTATCAGTCCTTTGATTTTTCTTTTAGGACTTAACCCTCTTTACATTTTTTATTTTCAATATGGGAAAACAAATTTGCAGAAAGCAAGTATGTACATATTACAAGACTAATCATAGTTAATTCAAAATTATGAATCCCATTATTATAGGACCCTAACACCCTCCTAGCTTAGACTGCACAATCCCTCTGCGGATTCGATTTGCTGCCTACGTATCTCTTCGATCTCCCTTTTCTACTCAGTGATGGCTCTTCTGGCTCTACTCTCTTGCTTCATCTGCGCTTTGATACCGTGTGAAAATTCATAAAACTGGAATCCTATTGCAACAACTAGAAAATATTCACCTAATTGTTAATCTTTGCTTAACAATTTATTTGCGGTTTCTCTACAGAAAACACTGAATACATCACACTACAAAATTTATATGCGGAGACAAGGACTGAGCAAGAAGAAACAAACACACATATGACACGGTTGTTTTTGGACTAATGTTCCTGAAAAAACCCAATGTGGGAAAACCGTTGTAGTAGCCGCGACTTTGTATTATTACGTAGTAATTTATGAATACAATCTGGATACCCAAATTTGGCTATCCAACAGAGAATCTGATTGGCATAAAATTAGTTAGTATTACCTCATACTAACACTGGAGATTAGACACTGATCTGACCCTAAATTGACAAGCACCAAGCTGCCTCTACACAACTCTGGTTCATAACTGCTGGGGACTGTGTCACTCCCTCTAGTTGATCTTTCTACTGGTTGGATTCTCGATCCTCTGGACCTCCGGTCTCACACCCTGGATCCCAGCACTGGATCTGATTTGACCCTTAGCAAAAGTAGCAGATCTCCTCAGAGGCACAACGTTGCCTATGCGTGGCTCTATGTTGTCTATCATGACCCTTACACTTCCTCTTCTGGTTCTCTTGATGTCTTCTCTGCGATGTATTCCCACCTCAGGAAAATCTCTCCAACCGGAAACTATCTCTGACCCTCACTGCAAGAATCTCCTTGACTGATCTCTTCCGCTTCTCTGTGTTTCTTTCTTGAGAAATGGATCTCTTGATCCTCACCCGATGTGATTTCCAAATGACCATTGAAGTCCTTCTTATAATTCTCATTGAGAAATCTTTTGAGATTTTAGGTAGCATTGGATGTGCCCTAGTCCCGAAAATTTTTGGAGGGGCTAGAACACATGAGATCTTCAAGACCCATAAATCGTTTGGAGGAATTCCACCTGGTGTGAAAGCTATTCAAATAATTAATTATTTTAATGGAGGCCCTAAGTCTAACTTAGGGAAATTAAATAATTAAAGTGAATTAATTAAAACATGTGGGTGAGAATGTTCTAAGTGACGTGGATCAAGTATTTTCTAATCTTAGCCATCGATTAGAGATTAGGTCACAGTCATTTATTATTCAATGAGAAAAATATTAAAGGAAGACTTGGGGTCAGTTGGAGAAAACACACAGGGTGGCAGCACCTGAGCTAAGTCGAAATTTTGGAGCGTGGTTTGCTGAGAAATTTCGAGTGAACTTGCAGTGCAGTGAGGGGCAGTTCGGCAGAGGGATTTCTGAATCCAAGGCTGAGAATACATAGGGCTGGAGGGCTGACGCAGAGCTGGGAAAGGCAGCGCTGGGTTCTAGTGGGCCAAAAAGGGCTCGTTTTCAGTAGACCCGAAAGGTGTGAAGCAACCACACTGAAGGGTGATGCAGTGACTGCGTAGGTAGCTATGGGGCTTTTAGTCCTTCGCGAAATCAGCCATATTTTTTGTCTTTACGTGATAGAGGTACATCTGCCGAAATTTTCTCTGTTTTGGCAAACCATGTCTGGTGCCCTTGATGTATTCAAAATTCTGCATAATAATAAAACCCTCTAAGAGATGTTGCACCAGTTTTCCCGCATTGGATTTTTTCGGGAAAATTTGTCCGAAAAATCTTGTGTGTCCTTTGTCATGTTTGGTTATTTTGTTCCAGTACCTAATGTGTATGTATGTGTAGATCTGCAGTGTGTTTGCTTCGTTTTTTTATGAATATTTCTGAAAATAACTTGTAAATGTGAAAACACAAGTAGGAGAAGTAAACTAGATTTCCATAGTAGAAATTTATGTTAAGTAGTTTTAGGAATTTTCACATGGTATTAGAGCTACTGCTAATCAGGGGGAGTTGAAGGCAACAAAAAAGGGATGAAGTTTGTTGCTGCAGGAAGGAAGCAGAAACAACACAGATCCTGAAAGAGGCATCGCAGCACCTGAGGGACAGCGTAGACCCAGCAGGGGTGACACAGAGCCTGTCTAGCTCACGCAGGCCTAGAAGGGTGATGCAGAGCCTATATAGCTCATGCATAGTTGATGCAAAGGCTTTCGCAGGCCCAAGATGGTGATGCAATTCGAGAAGGGGTGATGTTGTGCCAGTTGTCGTGGCTGGAGGTGCAGTTTTGCTCTTCGAAGTTGCCAACGGGGCATTATTTCTGCTGGTGCAGGACAATGTCTAGCAGGGTTGACAAAGTAAGGGGGGAACAATTCCTCAACAGAATTTCTAGCCAAGAAGTCTGAGATCTGATCAGCAAAGTAATTGGAGAGGAATGATTCGACAAAATTGGTGGAGGATTTTTGGGAGGGAAATCACTTGTTAGAGGGAGCATATTCTCTAGATGGTTTCTATCGCCAAGAAACCTATATCTGTGTCTCTTACTGTGAGGAGCATCAGAAGAAGGGAGAAAAGCATCAGTTTCGACATTGTTGAGCTAAGATGGCCTCTCATGGATTGAAGGATCAAGACAGGTTAGATGGAGCATCTAACTTTGTCATATGGAAGGCTAGAATCCTGTCAGTCCTTGATGAATATCACATCAAAGATTATGCCTAGAAGGTTATGGTCGTTCCGGTCGATGTTGATCCATTGAAGAAGTATGAGGAAGCGCATGCAAGGGCCAAGCGCTTGATAATGGACAGGGTAAAGGATCGTGTGGTCCCACACATTGTCAAGAAGAATATGGCAAATGAGATGTGGATGACCTTGACCACATGGTATTAAGGTACTTTTTTCTAGTGGAAGATGCTTCTAAAGAACCAACTACGACTATTTCAGATGCACAAGGGAGAGGAAATCGACCCCTTTCTCATAAGATTGAAGGCAATTCGAGATCAACTTGTTGCTATGGGAGCACCTCCTGATGATGATCTCATGGTGAGGACTGCCCTGAATACAGTCACCGATGATTGAGAGACCTTTGTCCAAAGTATTTTGGGCAGAGAAAAACTTCCAAATTATGAGGACATGTGGGCAACTCTTCTTCAAGAGGAGATCAGGAGAATGTCCAAGATGGGCAGCAACAGCGGAGGAGCCAAGATCAAGAAGGAGGAGGAGGAAGATGCAGCTCTCACATCTAAGGGATAGAGGCAGCAACAAGGGAAGAAGAAGAAAGACCTCTCAAAGGTCTAGTGCTTCAGATGTGGCGAATTGTGACACTTTGCCAATACTTGTCCTTAGAAGAAGAAGGGCAAGGAAGATTCAAGGATGTGACAGCCAAAGGAGATGATGGTAGTGATGATGATGTGGCCATAAGTGCTTATGTGCCTTGAGAGAAGAGATGGGGCGACATTGATCTGTAGTTCTTTCGAACTGCAGATGAGGGGGCAGGATCCTTGAGGTGCCCAAACTCTTGGATCACATACTAGCTATAGGCCCTTAAAGACAGTAGTAGGATGACTAGTGTCAGTTGGTGCAGAGGATCATGGAGGCAGCATGGCAGTGAGGACGTTTAAGACTGGAGCAGAGCAATGCAAAGGTAGTAGCAGCGTGGAAGAAACAACGTAGACGTTGATGGTACTTTAGCAGCGCAGAGGGGCAGTGCTTACGCAATGCAAAGCAGCAGCAGCGCGGAGCTTCAGAGGGTCAACGCAGTTCAGCAGCAAAGGGTGCTTCAGTATTGAGATGCAGCCAAATTGACTTGTCTATCAGTATTTTGGGTGATGTCCTTCAGTTTCTTACTTCTCAACAATTGAGTTGCAGTGCAACAATTAGCAGTGATAGTGCTATGGGCAGCATGATGCAGCATTTGAGAGGGAGTTGCAGTACATATGAGGCAGTGACTATGGCAGAGTCATGGGCAACAGTACAGAAAGCAACAACGCAGTTGATGAAGGGCAACAGGCCAAGCATCAATAGCGTAGGGGACCGATGTCGTGGATCAGGGTGATGCTTTAGGATGAAGTGTTGCTAGAGCACATTCCTTACTAAGAGGGAGTGTTGAGATTTTAGGTAGCATCATATATGCTCTAGCTCCAAAACTTTGTGGAGGGGCTAGAATACATGAGATCTCCAAGACCCAAAAATCGTTTGGAGAAATTCCACCTGATGTGAAAGTTATTCAAATAATTAATTATTTAAATGGAGACCCTAAATCTAACTTAGGGAAATTAAATAATTAAAGTGACTTAATTAAAACATGTGGGTGAGAATGTTCTTAGTGATTCGGATCAATTCTTTTCTAATCTTAGCCGTCGATTGGAGATTAGATCACGGTCGTTGAATATTCAACGAGAAAAGTATTAAAGGAAGGCTTGGGGTCAGTTGGAGAACACACACAGAGTGGCAGCACTTGAGCTAAGTCGAAATTATGGGGCGTGATTTGCAAAGAATTTTTTAGTGAGGTTGCAGTGTAGTGTGGGGCAAATCGGTAGAGGGATTTCTGAATCCGAGGCCGATAATACATTGGCAGAGAGGTAGATCCATACTAGAGCAGTGCAGAGACCCACTTGGGGCGACGCAACCCAGCGAGGCTCACGCAGAGGCAACACAGAGCCTCACGCAGTCCAGAGAGGGTGACGCAGAGGTAGCGTAGGCCCAACAGGGGTGACACAAGCCCAACCAGAGCAACGCAGAGGCAACACAGAGGCTCACGCAGGGCTAGAGGGTTGACGCAAAGCTGGAAAAGGCAGCGTTGGGGTTCTAGTGGGCTAGAAAGGTCTCGTTTTCAGCAGATCCAAAAGGTGTGAAGCAGCCACATTGAAGGGTGACACAATGATTGCGTAGGCACCTGTGGGGTTGTTAATCCTTAGCTGAATCAACCATATTTTCTATCTCTGAGTGATAGAGGTACATCTGCCGAGATTTTCTCTATTTGGGGAAACCATGTCTTGTGCCCTTGATTGTATTTAGAATTCTGCATAAAATAAAACCCTCTGAGAGCTGTTGCACCAGTTTTCCCACATTGAGTGTTTCTGGAGACATTTGTCTGAAAAACATTGTGTGTCCTTTATCATGTGTGCTTATTTTTTTCAGTACCTGATATGTACGTATGTGTATATCTGTAGTGTGTTTATTTCGTTGTTTTTTGAATAACTCTGAAAATAAATTGTAAATGTAAAAACACAAGTAGGAGAAGTAAACCGGATTTCTGTAGTAGAAATTTATGTTAACTAGTTTCAGGAATTTTCACAAAATCGACAGCCTAGATTAGATTCTAATCAAGTTCAGAGTGTGAGTCATACAACTCCTTCAACTTCTTTAAGGCTTCAAAATAATTTGAAAATGGAGAAATATAGCGACTCACCTCTTCATTTACTGACGCCGCAATAAAGGCGTAGGCCTTGTTGTTCTTGTTTTCCCAAATGGCAAGCTCATTATCTAAAGTGGGTTTTTCAGGTGCATAATCTAGTTCTCCTTCACGAACCCCTTTCCACAACTCATTGAAAATGAAGACGTGTTTTATCTTCTGGAACCACTCGAGATAATTCTGTTTTCCAAAGAAAACTACTACCACAATGATGAAAATTAATGAATATATCATATTAAAAAGATACTACGTGCTTGTGATTTCCAAAATAATTATACTTTTGCCTTCTTACAAAATTAATTTAAAATCCTTATTGTGAACTTCACTCTTCATTATAAAAATCAATAGTTTAATGTGAAGATATAAACCACCACTCATCAACTATAATATATATATTTAAGGTATGTCATGGCAATCCCATCATATACCATACATACCTACACAATTCATAAAATAATTCAAGGTACATATTCCCATCACAATATAATAAGTCATATGTGCTGCCTTTAATGTATATCTCTTCAACATATGATAAAAGGAATTGGACATTCAAAAGCTTCAACATATGATCACGGACTTCATACCATATGACCCCGCACATATGCACGACCTTTAAAAAGAAGACAACATCCATTTTTTTTTAATCAACACAACATGCGGACATAACATACCATACATCGACCATTGCAAAAACACTTCAACGCAAAGTGCGTTAATGCACACCAGATTTAGTGAATGCATATAAAATAATTTTTACCAGCATATAATTCATACTCAAAGCCCCAGTCCACGCAGATTCTCCAAATATTGATTTAATGCAGGTTCGTTCGGCCTTCAACCCTCCAACAACATCCACGGTCTTCTACCAAACACAGAGCATACACCGTCCAACACCACGCTCCAACAGACAACACACCACATTCTTAGTACAAATTCTACGCAGGAAGCACTGCTCCAGGGAACGATAAACTGCAAATTCGATGCAGGGATTTGACAGACTGATGGCAGAAAGGAAGCAAAAAATGGTGATTAAGAATTCGATGCAATACAAGAACCTGGGGCGAACTGTTTTGAAGGTGAGCTAGCTTAATTCCAAGATTGGCCTTGTTGGGAAATAAGGTAGAAGGTGGTGGATATTTGATGAAATTTAGGAGACAAAGACCTACAATTGAATTTGTAGAAACCAAACTATGTCTCTGTGATGTAGATCAATGGAACCCACATACATATAGGATCAAAAGAATGTTGAAAAACGCTAAAATTCTTCTAAAAAACAAACTACAAAAAAACACTATAACCCCATACACATTGATGTGATCCAAATGATAGATGTTGAAGTAGAACAGAGTTATTGTGAATCTCCAAAAGATAGTCCAACAAAAACTTGGCACGGGGATTTTGAATCCTTGAGTAATTTCGAAAAGAAGACATGTAACCTCCCAAAGTCATGAATACCAAAGCATGCTTGTAAAAATGCATAAAGGAGTGGGAAAAATTACTACTTAATATAATGTTACAAAGATACCCAAAAAATGAATAAGTTGGTGTTTAAACTTTGGAAGATAGTAATGACCACAAATTTCAAGGTATTTTGATCATAGAGATAAAATCCAAATATAGGCATATAGATAGTTATATTAAACTATTTTGAATGTATAATTTCATAATAAAGACGATCTACAAAATAATGAGCATGTCCACATACATCTAGGAAATAGAGAAACATGTAATGAGGAATGCATTAATAAGTAATCTCATCGTGAAGGCTTAGTGAGTCGAAATGGCACCCTAGAGAAAATTCATGGATGCTTCTTTGGTTCTAGAATGGTAAGAGGTGCTAAGCAAGTAGTGGTCACGCTACCATTCTAACATGGGGAAAGGAGAAACAAATTGGCAAGAACATGAATACATACTTATGAGTGCATTCGAAATAAATAATTATAGATCGATAAAACAAATACTTTAGTATGGTTCATGATTTATTTCCAAACGCTTCACTCATTTTTTGTCCTTGAATCTCGAAGTTGAAGTTGGGAAAGAATAAAAATGGTGAATAATATTTCAAAGGGAATCATCCTGAGATCATCCCATGCATTATTCGAGTAAAATCTAAGCAAAGAAGTCCATCAAGCAATCTATTAAGTACAAGAAATATACATTGTTATAGAGTTCAAATCTACTTTTAGAAATCTATAATAGATTTTTTGTTTATGGGGTTATGGGATTGATTCTTAGAGAAAATTGCAGTGCAATCTCTTCATCTCTCATTCCTATGTTATAAACTCAATAAACCATGAGCACAATTACCAAGGCACACCAAGATTAAATCCAAAGTATACACAATTATAGTCCTCGATCTTCCTTATCATACCTTAAGCTATCACATTATTCAATATGGAGTAGGAGATCAAGACCGTTTCAATGCTTTCCCAATCACATTTGACCTTTGTGTTTATGCCAATGAGCTTTTATAGGTTCTAGAAATCAAATACATCAAAGGAATTATTGATGATCTCTTTGTGATCAAACCCATATTCCTCCTCCACCTCTTTGAGAAGTTCTGCAAAATGAGGATCATTGAAATGTAACACAAGAATCCAAAAACATTGGCTCTCCTCCCGTCATTCCCATGTAATATGTCAAAAGCCCTTTGGAACATGAATGCATTTGGAAGAATAAATTATTTGGCTCAAGTACTGCGATATCCTCATCCTACTACTTTGTAGATCTAAATTAATGAATAGATATATGTATTACAAAAAAGAATAGGATTGAATAATCCCATGGTCTTTTCTCAATACAATCTACCCAAAATTCACAAGTACATCCAAATTGATTTGTAGAGTGTTGTTGGTGCATCCAACAAATGATACCTAGTGAAAACTATAATAATGAACCTTAAATAAAAAATTATAAGCCAATACCCAAATATGAAACTGCGTTGGAAAGTGCTCTAATACCAATGATGTGGGATTTTCTCCACAAAGTGAGAAACACCTCTAATGTGAATTGATTTCATGCACAATAAGAATGAACACAAACTTAGCTAAGTTTTAATCAAATGAGTGTGTGCTTATACATTGTTAAGAACTGCCTCAAAAAACTAGGAGATATATACTCAACAAGCTCCTAGAAACTAGCAATTAAAATACAATAATAGGTCTAGTTAGGATCTTTACTAGTCACAAAAATAAGAAAATGAAATCTTTTTTTCACATTAAACATATAATAATAATATCCTAATACAAACAATAATTGGAGATAATAATTACATATAGAAATATTATGGATGATAATTCCTGTCATCATAAAAATATGTCCCCACTTATGACACATTATGGATATCACCCTTCATCCATCACATTACCCTTGAAAGGGAATGTAAAGGTTTAAGTAATGGAGGATCACATAGGGAACTAACAAGAGGTTTTGAAACTGTTGAAGGACAACTTAGTTATAACACAAATTAGAATGAAACAACAGAGATGACTACATCACAATGAAAAGGAATTTGAAGTGGGGAATTGTGTATTTTTTAGGCTACAACCATGAAAATAGATGTCCCTCGGGCAACAAAAGAAGGACAATAAATCAATGCTCAAATATTATGGTCCCTATAAGGTGTCACCGAGGATTGGAAATATAGTTTACAAATTAGAGTTGCTTCCATATTCACATGTACATCTAGTCTTCCATTTTTTTCTTAAGGTAATTAATAACAAGATCTCAGTTCAAACTATTATATCTTAAATTAATGAAGCAGGGAAAATCATACTAGAACAAAAACAATCCTTGAAAAAAGGATTAAGCAACTATGAAACAAAGCAATCAAAGAGTACTTATCAAATGGAAGAACCTATAAGTTGAAGAGCTGACATGAGAAGATGAGTTATTCATACAAGAACACTTGTAGTTAGTCAAGTGTTGATGACAACACTTGTTTGAAGGTGAGGGACTTCTTAAGCACAAAGCCCCATGTAAAGCCATATATAGTTAGTTACATATCTATTATTATATTAGTGATGTTAGCTAGACCCTTTGACTGCAATTGTACCATTTGTCTCCTACACACACAAAGGAGATCTAGTTTTAAAATAATACCATCTCATTCTTATATATTGATTATATTTTAAAAGGAGGTTAACCTATGGAAGATGCTATATTTCATTCTTATATCTACTTTTCAAGGTGTTCAGATTTTATCTTTCCATTTTAGACTAATTTGATGTTTATTACCTAATATTGACATACATGAAAATGTGATTTCATCTAATTTTATATACATAGCCATAAAACCATTTATTTCTAAATATTATATTAAAATTCCTTCTCTCTTTAATAATTTAATTATAATAATATTTTAAACATAATTCAAATTATTTCTCTTACATTTTTTTAATCTATAATTCAATATATATTTAATTATTTTTAATCTTTTCAATTTTATTATTTAATAATTTTTTTCTTTTCTTTTTTTAATATTTGACCTGTTTTAATGTTTTTTTCCCTTTCTTTACCCAGAGTGCGCCTCACATAGCCTCAAAGAGCTCCATACAAAACCTTATTGACAAAAACATCACCATTATAGTGATACTTGACTAATTTTATTAATATTATTATTTATCAATATATAATATTCTATTCATTTTATTTAAAATCATCAATCATTATTTTATAATATTTTGATTTAAAAATAAAATATATATTTAAATTAATATATCAATTTAAAATTAAAATTTATATTTAAATTTCTTTTTTATTATAAATAAAAAACATGTGATTCACATACTTCTTCAACTATTTCATAGTTTTTATATTTCAAATCAAATTATTAATCATGATATTTAAAGGTTTTTTTTGGTTAATATATTTATCAATTATTATATTTAATTAGTTTTATATATTTTATTAAATATGATATAAATTGATTTTTTATTACATTTTAATATTTATTTATTTTTCCAATATTTTTTTAAGTATATTTTGATTTAATAATTTTTAATTATATTTTATTTATTTAAAAACTGAATAAATATATATCTTATTATCTTATTTATTTAAAAATATATATATTTTATATTACTAATTTTATTAATATTATTATTTATCAATATATAATATTCAATTTATTTTCTTTTATTTTAAAATCAATTAAACTATTATTTTATAATATATTGATTTTAAATTAAAATATATATTTAATTTATTTATTTTTAAATAAAAAACTATTTCATATTTCTTATCTTTCAAATCATTTTTTTCAAAGGAGTCGATGTTCATTGCATTATAGAAACCTGGTTTGAAAGCTATAACTTTGTACATAATATCCCAAGTGATGCAGGAGCATCCAGCTCAGGGTAAACAGAAAAACAGGTGTTTGTCTTATAGGTTACAGTTGATTGGTTGACAGGTCATTGCACTTGGGTTTTATTTTGTTTTTTTTAGAAATTCTATCATTAGGGCCTAATAGTCATTTACGTTCTGTAATTTCATTTTAAAGTTTTCTTTTAATTAATATTTAGAACTCATTTCCTAAATTAAAAGAACACAGTAAGAATGTAACCATATCTAACTGTTGGCGGTTTCAAAACGAAAATTGTTTCATACAGTAGTATAAAAGAGAGAAAAAGACATTTTGTAAAGGTTGATTTTCCATCATAGTAAGAAAGAGAGAAAGCAATAAAACGAATTAGGAGATTTTTCAAAGAAAACCATCTGAGAACTATTTATGCTGTCAATACTATTTTATTTTTTCCTGTTTATTGTTTATATTATCATGTATGGTAAATTGAAACATATGCGCAATTGTAACAAAGATGAACAAAACTAACTTTTACATAGGCATCAGAGTGACTACAACATTTAATGAACTGAAGCATACATTTACAGGAGAGTCCACACATAATAGAAGTTTCACAGATATATATGAACCAGCAGGCGTATCAAACATATTTCCAGGTATTCACCATTTCATATTAACCGAATGTAAATTCCACTATTTTTAAATCAATCTTATTTCTGTTGACGAGTCCCGAAGGACTATAAACATATATTACATATCAAAGTTTATGGACCAGGTTTGAAACCCTGTACAAACAACACTTATATCTAGAAGGCAAACTAACAATTAAACCAACAGAACGGGAATAGCAATTAATCACGAGATTATTTATAAAACCCTGGTCTATTTGCCTAGAAAGATACTTTGGTAACAGACCAAACATAATGGAATCCACAACAAGGTAACAAGGCACGAAAGCCCAGAATCATAACCAAACAAATTACAAAACTACCAGAGGCTCACAAGGGAAACGACCCTACCCATTTGGGGGTCAATAGTTGTGAAGACGAAACTCGCGAACGGACAAACTGTAACCACCTGCAAGAGAAAAGAAATTTCGGGAGTTAATGTTCCGGAATGATTTTAAACAGAGTATTGAAGTCTGAGTAAGAGAAAAGGAGAGGGTTTATTGAGTTTAACTTACCAGAAGGGAGAAACGCCGAACAAAGGAGAAGCTTTAGTCGCCAGTCGACAAGGGTCTGCTCACAAGGAGTGAAGACCATTAGCAACTCATAAAAACGTTGAGGAATTGAAGCAGGGACGAACGGCTTACCTTCAAGGAGCTGTTGAACTGAAGTGGATGTCGAAACCCTTGACGACCTCGACCTGTAGGTGCAAGAAATTATCAGTTAAACTACAAGTAAATTGGAGGGCGAAATTCTGAATAATGCCGGAATGAAACGTATACAGAATGGATAAATAAGAGACAATAACCAGAAAATTCCATGTTACTAAAGTCTTGTTGAAAGCCACCAAAGATTTGGCAAAACCCTTGCCATAGAGACAGTGCGAAAAGAGCCAACAGAGCCACCATATCGGCGGAGACAATCGCAGAGGAAACCCTCACGAAACTTTGAGTGGAATGAAAATGAATGTCGACTGAACAGTGTTAGGGTTAGAGATAGTGCGGGAGAACAAATCTCGAGGAGCAGGACAGATGTCCATCTCACGCCAGCTTACAAGGACGAGTGGAAATAAATACACAGTTATTGCGAATTAAAACAAATCTGCAACATATCATATGATACAAACCAACAATTGAAAACATTAACTCATAACTTATATTAAGATTTATTCAAATAGTCAAATCATAGTTTGATAGCAGTTCTTAAGGAGGGCTGGGCCCCATCAATTTTGGTATCAAAGCAGGCTGTGTGTTAAAAAAAATGGAAGTTGGTCGGCGAGGTCATGGGAGAGATATTCAAAGAATAGCAGATGAAGGATTGCGAGAAGAGATTCAAATATTGAACGCCCGTTTGGCAGCAGTGGAAGCAAGCAGAAGAAGAGATCCTGAGGGAGGAGGTGATAGTGATGAGGAAGCTGCAGAGGCAACAGATGGATCAGATGGAGAAGGACATGAACTCAGAATGTTGAGGTCAGTTTTACTATCAAATAGTAAGCCAAAGCATGAGCTTTCGACTTATGATGGAATTTTATCAGCAGAGGTACTGCTGGATTGGCTCAGTGAGCTAAATAAATATTTTGACTATGAGGAGATCATCGAAGATAAAATGGTTAAATTCGCTGCCACCAGGTTGAAAGGAAATGCGTCCTTATGGTGGGATAGTGTCCAGGCAGAGAGAAAGAGGTTGAACAAGCAACCTATAAAAAAATGGACCAGGATGGAGGCTAAATTGAAGGGTAAATTCTTACTCAAAGACTACCAGATTGCTATGTATAGGCAGGTACAAAATTTAAAACAAAAGGGGTTGACTATAAAAGAATATACTAAAGAATTCTATCGGCTAAATATGAGAGCTGGTTATATAGAATACACCCCTGAAAAGATGGTGAGGTTTGTGAATGGATTAAGGTGGGAAATATTAGATGAAATAAGTATTCTTTCACCTATAACCATAGATGAGGCATATCAGAGTGCATTAAAAGCAGAGGAGAAAATAAACAGGAAACAAAATGCTAGAAGAGGAGGAGGATCTGGTAGAGGGAAAGGACGGGCCTATGGTAGAGGTAGAGCTGCCAATCCTAGTGATGAAGGAAACAGTTCAAAGACTCCAGGAATAGCAGAAAAAGACAATAACACTAGAGGAGGAAGGCCATACCAGCGTGGAAGAGGTAATGGCAGAGGCAGAGGAGCTGCCATCCAGTGTTATAAGTGCCATAAGTGGGGGCACAAGTCTTTTGAATGTCTTGAGGGTGAACAAACAGGAGGAAGAGGAACATATGTTGCTCAGATGGAGGAAGCATAGGCACCACCCCAAGAGGTAGAGAATGTACCAGAAACAGGGTAGGCCTTAGTGTTGAATAAAGTATTGCTGAAACCAACAAAAGAGGAAGCTGAACCGACTCAAAGAAAAGCATTATTCCGAAAAGTTTGCAAATCACATGGAAAATGTTGCAGACTGATTATTGACAGTGGAAGCACAGATAATCTAGTAGCCACAGAGATGGTGGAGAAATTGGGGTTGAAGAGACTGAAACACCCCACCCCTTACAAGGTGTCGTGGTTACAGAAATGACATCAACTGTTAGTTGATGAGCAATGTAAAGTTGAGTTCCATATTGGCAGATATAAGGATAAAGTTGTTTGTGATATTATGCCTATGGACGTGTGTCACATACTGTTAGGGAGACCATGGCAATATGACAGAAAAGTAGTGCACGATGGAAAGACAAACTGTTACAAGTTTGTTAAGGATGGGATTAAGCATACACTTGTACCCATCAAGGAAGAAGAGACAACATAAACCAGGGGAGTCAAAGCATTACTGGTGGGAGGAAAGGAATTTTTAAAACAGATCGAGGACAACAAAATCAAATATGTTGTTGTAAGGAGGCCAAAGACAGTGTTATTACATACTAAAATTATAGATCTGCCTGAAGAAATCCAAGACATGTTGCAAGAATTCAGTGACATTATAGTGGATGATTTACCAGATGAATTGCCTCCTAAGAGAAGTATCAGTCATCATATAGACTTTATACCTGGAGCTAGTCTACTAAACAAGGCAGCATACCGAATGAGTCCTAAGGACAATGAAGAAATCAGGAAGCAAGTACAGGAATTGTTGGATAAAGGGTTGATAAGGGAAAGTTTGAGCCCCTGTGCAGTTCTAACAGTTTTAGCTCCTAGGAAAGGCAGAAAGTGGTGAATGTGTACAAAATAAAGAGCTATTAATAAAATTACTATTAGATATAGATTCCAATTGCCACGAATGGATGATATGATGGACTGCTTAAGTGGAGCAGCATATTTCTCAAAGATCGATCTGAAGAGCGGGTACCACCAGATTCGAATTCGAGAAGGGGATGAATGGAAAACAGCTTTCAAAACAAATGAAGGACTGTATGAGTGGTTGGTAATGCCATTCGGTTTGAGTAATGCCCCTAGTACTTTTATGCGCCTAATGAACGAAGAGCTGAAAGAGTTCATTGGGAAGTTTGTGATTGTTTATCTTGACGATATCTTAATTTTCAGCAAGACTAAAGAGGAACACTTTCGACATGTTCGAAGTGTGTTGGAGAAGTTGCAGCAGAACAAGCTGCTGATAAATCTTAAAAAATGTACTTTTTTTCAGAAGGAATTGGTTTATTTGGGTTTTGTGATTGCAGAGAATGAATTGAATATGGACCCAGAAAAAGTTGCAGCTATTGTTAGCTGGCCGTCCCCAAAGAGCCTGTTTGAGGTTCGTAGTTTTCATGGGTTGGCAAGTTTTTATCGTAAATTTATCATAGATTTTAGTGGAATCTGCGCACCTATGTTGGACACCATAAAAAAGGCAAATCAGCCTTTCTGTTGGACTGAAGCAACAGAGAGAAGTTTTCAGATTTTGAAAAAGAATATCACTGAAAGGCTAATTTTGAGGTTACCTGATTTTAACAAACTATTCCAAGTTCGTTGTGATGCTAGTGGTATAGCCAACGGGACAGTACTTAGCTAGGAAGACAAACCGGTCACTTATTTCAGTGAAAAGTTGAATGAAAGTAGGCAAAAGTACCCATCCTATGATAAAGAATTTTATTTTGTCGTCCAAGCACTGAAGCATTGGAGACACTATTTATTAGGTAACGAATTTGTTTTATTTTCTGATAATTCTGCATTACAGTATATTATGCAGCAGCACAAGCTAAACCACAAGCATGCAGAGTGGGTTGAGTATTTGCAGAGTTTCACGTTTGTGTTGAAACACATTAGTGGACAGGCCAACAAGGTGGCAGATGCATTGAGCAGAAGAGCTTTGCTCTTACAGGAGAGTACGATACAAGTGCTGGGTTTTGAACATTTGAAAGATTTGTATCAAACAGATGTGGATTTCAAAGAGGCTTATGAAGCCTGTCAAAATCCTTTGTTGAGGAACAATAGTCCATGGTTGGACTATAATTTGCAGGAAGGATTGTTATTTAAAGGGGGGAAATTATGCATTCCCGACTTTTCGATGAGAGAAAATATTATTCGGAAGAAGCACAACGGAGGTCTAGCCGGACATTTCAGCATAGACAAGACTTTAGTACAACTCAAAAAAATTTATTACTAGCCAAAGATGCAACGGGACGTGCAACGATATGTGACTAGGTGTAAAATGTGTCAATTGGCGAAGGGACACAGCCAAAATACAAGACTTTACACGCCACTGCCTATTCCAAGTAGACCATGCGACTCAGTCAGCTTGGACTTTGTCTTGGGTCTACCAAGAACGCAACGAGGTTTTGACTCGGTGATGGTGGTAGTAGACAGGTTTTCTAAAATGGCACATTTCATTCCTTGTCGAAAAACCAGTGATGCCACTCACGTAGCACACTTGTTTTTCACGGAGATCGTCAGATTGCACGGCCTACCGAGGTCCATTATTTCTGACAGGGATGTGAAATTCACAGGACATTTTTGGTGTACCCTGTGGAAGAAGTTCGACACTTACTTGAATTTCAGCTCTGCATATCACCCATAGATTGATGGGCAAACGAAGGTGGTGAACAGGAGCTTGGGAAACCTGCTACAGAGTTTGATTGGTGAAAATTCACGGATGTGGGATCGTGTACTTGCTCAGGCGGAATTTGCTTATAATGACTCACCAAATCGCAGCACGAGATACAGTCCTTTTCAGGTTCTGTATGGCATGCATCCTCGCAGAGTGCATGAACCGAGGGATTTGGGAAAGTTGGAAAGGAGGAGTGCTGACGGGGAAGATTTCGCCCAGGAAATGAACAACTTACATGAGCAGGTAAAGTCAAAATTACAGGACAACAGTCAGAAATATAAGCAGCAAACAGATTTAAAGCGGCGGGAAGTTCAGTTTAATGTAGGGGACGAAGTTCTTGCGCATTTACGCAAAGAACGATTTCCTAAGGGCGAATATAACAAGCTGAAATATAAGAAAATTTGCCCCTGTAAAATTCTTCGTAAATTCTCTGCCAATGCCTATGAATTACAGCTGCCACCAGGAATAGGCATATCACCCATCTTCAATGTGGCAGATTTGTTTCCATATACTGCCAGTCCTAAAGACGACAGAGCGGCATGACCAGAACAGGACACCCAGATTGAAAATGGTTCTTGGATGAGGCAAATTCCTATGGCTCAGCCCCTTGAGATCGAGAGCATTCTCGACACCCAAGTAGCCAAGCGCACTCGCAGGAAAGAGTACTTTCAGTACCTTGTCAAGTGGAAGAACCGTCCCATTGAGGACAGTTCATGGGTTGACGCAACACAAATACAATGAGCAGGCTATTCTGTTGAGAAACTCATGGAACGGAGCCATGAATTTTTGTTACCCCGGGAGCCTGATGCAGGAGCATCCAGCTCAGGGTAAACAGAAAACAGGTGTTTGTCTTACAGGTTACAGTTGATTGGTTGACAGGTCATTGCACTTGGGTTTTATTTTGTTTTTTTTAGAAATTCTATCATTAGGGCCTAATAGTCATTTACGTTCTGTAATTTCATTTTAAAATTTTCTTTTAGTTAATATTTAGAACTCATTTCCTAAATTAAAATAACAGATTAAGAATGTAACCATATCTAACTATTGGCAGTTTCAAAATGAAAACTGTTTCATATAGTAGTATAAAAGAGAGAAAAAGACATTCTGTAAAGGTTGATTTTCCATCATAGTAAGAGAGAGAGAAAGCACTAAAACGAATCAGGATATTTTTCAAAGAAAACCATCTGAGAACTATTTCTGCAGTCAATACTATTTTATTTTTTCTTGTCTATTGTTTATATTATCGTGTATGGTAAACTGAAACATATGCGCAATTGTAACAAAGACAAACAGAAGTAACTTTTACACAGGCATCGGAGTGACTACAACATTTAATGAACTAAAGTATACATTTACAGGAGAGTCCACACAGAACAAAAGTTTCATAGATATATATGAACCAGCAGGCGTATCAAACATATTTCCAGGTATTCACCATTTCGTATTAACCGAATTTAAATTCCACTATTTTTAAATCAATCTTATTTCTGTTAACGAGTCCCGAAGGACTATAAACATATATTACATATCAAAGTTTATGGACCGGGTTTGAAACCCTGTACAAACAGCGCTTATATCTAGAAGGCAAACTAACAATTAAACCAACATAACAGGAATAGCAATTAATCGCGAGATTGTTTATAAAACCCTGGTCTATTTGCCCAGAAACATACTTTGGTAACAGACCAAACATAATGGAATCCATAACAAGATAACGAGGCACGAAAGCCCAAATTAATAACCAAACAGATTACAAAACTACCAAAGGCTCACAAGGGAAATGACCCTACCCATTTGGGGGTCAATAGCTGTGAAGACGAAACTCGCAAACGGACAAACTGTAACCACCTGCAAGAGAAAAGAAATTTCGGGAGTTAATGTCCTGGAATGATTTTAAACAGAGTATTGAAGTTTGAGTAAGAGAAAAGGAGAGGGTTTATTGAGTTTAACTTACCAGAAGGGAGAAACATCGAACAAAGGAGAAGCTTCGGTCGCCAGTCGACAAGGGTCTGCTCACAAGGAGCGAAGACCATTAGTAACTCATAAAAACGCTGAGGAATTGAAACAGGGACGAACGACTTACCTTCGAGGAGCTTTTGAACTGAAGTGGATGCCGAAACCCTTGACGACCTCGACCTGTAGGTGCAAGAAATTATCAGTTAAACTACAAGTAAATTGGAGGGTGGAATTCTAAATAATGCCGGAATGAAATGTATACAGAATGGATAAATAAGAGACAATAACCAGAAAATTCCATGTTGCTGAAGTCTTGTTGAAAGTCACCAGAGATTTGGCAAAACCCTTGCCACAGAGACAATGCGAAAAGAGCCAACAGAGCCACCATATCAACGGAGACAATCGCAAAGGAAACCCTCACTAAACTTTGAGCGGAATGAAAATGAATGTCAACTAAACAGTGTTAGGGTTAGAGATAGAGCAGGAGAACAAATCTCGAGGAGCAGGACAGATGTCCATCTCACGCCACAAGGACGAGTGGAAATAAATATACAGTGATTGCGAATTAAAACAAATCTGCAACGTATCACATGTTACAAACCAACAATTGAAAACATTAACTCATAACTTATATTAAGATTTATTCAAACAGTCAAATCATAGTTTGATCGCAGTTCTTAAGGAGGGTTGGGCCCCATCACCAAGCAGTTTGCTACTTCTATCCACAGGCTCCATATCATACTATAAAAATTAATTCCTAGGTTACATAGTACATTTTGAAACTGGTTCCTCCCATATATTCTCCAAAAAACACCATCAAAAACTACATATCTACATAACATAGCTAAAAACTAAGAGTTTAAAGATATTATATTTCTTCCAAAACAAGAGCGACCTGGACTTCCTCTACTTCCTTTTCGAGTTGATCTCGAATGATTTATTGTTCATCCATGCCATCATTGTTGTCCTCGTCCATATGATCTTCTTGCACGAGCTGCACCTGTTAGTCTACGACCGCTTGAATATCATCATCAGTGGCATGTCTTTCTTCGTTCCTTACTAAATTTTCCACAGGAAATTCAAGCATCTCATTTGCAAGTTGCAAACGATGCATCTTAAGCTCCAACAAACCCATAAGCTGGGAAAGAATTTCGTTTTGAGCCTTGGATTATGCCAAAATCATCTTAGAATGATGGGTAATCGAGGAGATTACAAACTCCAAGGTCGCAACCATCCTTGCAAGCAGTAATCCAAACTCCTCTGCATCCCCTAAATTATGCTCCATGATTGTGAGATTATACCAGAAGTGACTGCAATTTGACCTATTATATTTATTATGTCAATTTATTTGCCTCCATGCTTTCCCTGACTATCCATAAATATATTTGAGTCATCCCTCCTTGCAAAATTCCTGCACCATGCACCATTAATGTCGACACTAACTATCATTACCAAATGTGCAGACTTCATTACGAAAATATTCCAAACAAAGCAAGTTTTGATGCTATGTGTTGTCGCACAGAATGTCTAGGCATCGCGACAACAGCTCAGAGCAGGGGCTGTCACCCTGAACCCCAATTTATATTTTTGAGTTGTCTCCCTATAATAGAGTAAGTGGGGTAGACCCTATGGAAATGGAATGAAGGAGAACTAGTTGGGAGCCAACCAGTTCGGGAGATAGTTAAACGACCAAATACTTGTAAAATATCTAGCAATATTAAAGGATTTGATTAAATTTAAATGATTGATACTAGTGCCTTATGGATTCAACTATCTTGCTAGGGAAATTAGAACCAAGTACTTGATGAGAAACTGCTACTTGGATGAATAACTATGCAACGCTAACTTAGAATCCAGAATGCAAGGAGATGTTTAAAAGACAAAGCGAGATGAAGCAAGCCTTGAAGATGAGAGGTGATAAAATCTCAAAGCACTTAGATTACAAATTATCGGATTCAACCACTAAGTACTTAAGCGAGAGTGCCAATTATGAAGACGCCAAAAAATACTCAATTAAAAGATATACAATTTGTCACAGATCCACAATAGAGCTCTCAAAAATAAGATATCGATCACACTCAAATTTTTTTCCCAAAATTAAATATTCAATAAAGGACCAATAATTCAAGTAAATGAAACAAGAGTTACTTAAACAATAGGCAATCGAGAGCAAACATTTAAAAAAATCAGATGCCAATGATCATCAAACTCAACTGAAGCATATGAAAGTTATTAGCACTTAAATCTTAATAATTAATACCATGAAATTTCAATGCTAATAAACACTTCGTCAAATAATTTTGTTGGATTTTCATTATTTTAGAAGATTGTTTAATCCATAAAGGGGATTCGTCAAATAATTTTGTTGAATTTTCATTATTTTAGAAGATTGTTTAATCCATAAAGAGGAAGACGCAAAGAAGAATGTTTTTACTTTAACTTTTAATTTTGTTTATTCTAACATAAAACAAAATAAAAATTTCATTAATTTTTTAACATTAATAATTTTTTTTAATTTTGGGCTTAAGAAAAATCATTGTGGATAAATTTTTAATTATTATAGTTAACTTGATTTAATTTTTTAAATATCCTAAGTTTAACTATAGGAGAAAAATACAAATTTTGTTGGATTTGCATTATTTTAGAAGATTGTTTAATCCATAAAATTATTTGACGAAGTTTTTATTAGCACCCAAATTTCATGGTATTAATTATTAAGATTTAAGTGCTAATTACTTTCATATGCTTCAATTGAGTTTGATGATCATTGTCATCTGAATTTTTTAAATGTTTGCTATCGATCACCTATCTTTTAAGTAACTCTTGTTTCAATTACTTGAATTATTAGTCCTTTATTGAATATTTAATTTTGGGAAAATTTTTCGAGTAAGTGTGATCGATATCTTTTTTTTGAGAGCCCTATTGTGGATCTGTGACAAATTGTACATATTTTAATTGAGTAATTTTTGGCATCTTCATAATTGGCACTCTCGCTTAAGTACTTAGTGGTTGAATCAAATAATTTGTAATCTAAGTGCTTTGAGCTTTTATCACCTCTCATCTTCGAAGCTTGCTTCATCTCGCTCCGTCTTTTAATCATTATCCTTGCATTTTGCATTCTAAGTTAGCATTGCATAGTTATTCATCCAAGCAACAGTTTATCATCAAGTACTTGGTTCTAATTTCCCTAGCAAGATAGTTGACTCCATAAGGCACTGGTATTAATCAATTAAATTTAATCAAATCCTTTAATCTTGCTAGATCCTTTACAAGTATTTGGTCATATAGCCGTGTCTCCCGAACTGGTTGGCTCCCAACTAGTTCTCTTTCATTCCATTTCCATATGGTCTACCCCCCTTAGTCTGCTATAGGGAGACAACTTAAACAGAGGGATTGGGGATCAAGGTGACAACCACTGATTTGAGCCGTTGTCGCGGTGCCTAGACATTTCGTGCGACAACACTATGAACACCAACAAACTGAGGATTAGACACAAAGAATGAAACTTCCCACATTCAAACTGCTTTAGATATTAAATCAATCCTGCTCCATCTGTCTTGTGTCCATCTCAACGTGATGTCACGATCTAAGTGTCCTCGAAGGCACGGTTCTCCATATCGACCACACGCCACCACAATCCCACAATTAATGAGGATCCATTGTAATGTGATGCCTTTTGTGGAGGTAAATCCCCTCTGCGGACAGAGGCGATCCCTACTAGCCCAGACTGGGTCTAGCAACAATCGTTCACGCTATAGTGCAGGTTCCTAATTGCAAATAAACCAACTAGCGATGAAGGCTTACCTGGAATCCAACGCTGTCGCTCGTAGAGAAGGTAGTGCTCCCGTTCCTTAGCTCTGGCAGATCATAATCCTCACGATCTCCGTGATCGGACACCTGCACACGCAAGAAACAAAACAAACACAAGCGTAAAATCTAGTAGATGCAACTATATGTCAGTCAGAAAGGACATAACTCATAATCATAAACAACAACAAGAGTGGAACCATAACCAATAGTCGCTTATTATTAATCAATCAAAGGAAGAATACAACCATAGTTTTGACACTGAATTCTTCTTCGGTGGGTCGCCAGCAGAACACGTCTCGAAAATCCTATCAAGGATGGGACAAAACTCTCTCTTCGGATCTTGACAATAGTCTCCTTGCTTGGATTTGGCCTTAAGGGAATTATGGAGGCTCTTGCAACATAAGGCTCTTGGGAATTTGGGAACTTGAAGACTAGCTTGCAATGGAGATGGGCAAGCTTTTATAGATGGAGGAAGGGGAGTTGGGATCCCTATAATCATGTGATTGGCCCTATCCTCAAGGAAGCTTCCATGAGAGGTGGCAAACCACTTCCTCTACATGGAAAACCGGAGCCAAACCTCCCAACTCAAGATAGATACCAGTTCATGAATTGGTTAGGATGAAACTTCCGCCATTTATTTTTAAAAAACACTCCTTAAATTGGCTGGCGCGAGTGCGACTCTGGGACAGAGCGCCAATTGGCGCGACCTCTTTGAAGGATTTTCCCCATTAGCGTGGGTATTGAACTGTCTGCCCGCGCCAATGCAAAAAGGGCCATTTTTAGGGTTTTTCACAAGGAGATGTCTTCAGGGAAATGAAAGCTCTTGTTCAGAGGGATGTCATGAAAGTGGTTTCAAGGCATGTCACTGCTCACAGGTCACGAAATGAGCCCTCTAGTGTGCGGGATGGGGATTGGAGGGACGGTGACAAATTACTGTGTAACAGATGCCCCCTAAAGCATGAGGCCCGAGAGAGAGAGAGGGGTGAAATGCTTTACGAGAACGTGTCCAACTGAAAACTCCGGCGTTGGAAAACCTGCGTGGAGAAGTACAACTGATATCTCAGATACATGATATATATGTGGTATGGGCGCAACCATCCATAATAGAGTATAAAATAATCCAGATCCAAGGCATGGGCGCAGCCATCCAGTGAGGATCAATAAATAGACTCAGGTATGGTCGCAGCCATCCAGTAAGTGATTCATGTGACCAATCATAATAATCCACAAAATCGCAGCCTGGATTACAACAGACACAATCCAGGGTCTCGCGCTCCATCTCGACCCGAACACAGTACAAGTCCAAGCATGTGAATAAATGGGCTGAAGTCGAACATGCGAGAACATCGTCTGATTACTAGCCAATGATGAAAGTTGTTAACAGACGCGAGAGGTACCACCATTAATGACAATGGTCCTCAAGGTACTACAGGTACAGTCTACGGCATGTGAATCAATGAGCTGGTGTCGAACACCCGTAGAATCACTCGATCGGAGGCCAATGATGAAAACCTCACGTCAAATGCGAAGAACCTGCCATTGAGGCATGCAGGCTCCAAGGTACCAGAAGGGAGTCTCTAGATCAGCTTCCCGGATAATGAGCTGAAGTCGACAGGAAGTGACCTTGATCGAAGGTGGGCCATAGTGTTTCCCACATCATCGACGCGAGACAGAGGAACATAATGTTTTTGTGAATCACGATCAGATGAGAATCAGAGGAAGGTTGGTACTTGCAGAGGTCAACTTCTCTTGAACATATGAACGACACGACAGTGGACTTGGCAGTATTTGACATCAAAAGATCAGAGGTCATAGTGACGAGGCAAAGAGCAGATGAGAGGTCAAAAGGGATTACCCAAACCCACGGAGGCAAGTGAAGCAACGAGATGAGATGTCCCCAACCCGACACGAATGCAGACAAGTGCCATGTTCAAGAGCGACATACTGCCGACGACAACGACGATGGTTCCATTTTCCCCCACCATTTCTGGCGAGTACCCCAATTATTTTGATAACAAGCTTGAAGGGGATAGCATATGCTTGTGATATAAGTCCGCCCTTCGGGCGAATCCATCCCAGTGCATTTAACGAGTCCTAGGAAGGAGAAACTCGGAGAACGTCATTTCGACGAAATCCAATGTCATCAGGGTTTAACGAGTCTGACAAAGGAAGAACTCGACGTATTTTCATGTTTAGAGAGTTTGAAAAGACAGCGGAAAAGAAAACTCCACAGGTCCCTTTTCGTAAATAGTTCCCCAGATCCGAAAAGGTAGAAAACAATATCCGGAAAAACCTCCTAGTCGCGATAGGCTAGGGTATTCCTTTTTCGTAATCAATCCATCCCAGCCCGAAAAAGGGTTAAACTTATACTGGGTGGATGTCGATTCGTGTCCATTTTAACGAGATCGAAACGACAAGGGCCTCGGCAATCTTTTCATGTTTAGGGAGTCAGAAAAGAGCTGAAAGTTGACTCCTCCTGGAGGAACGAGTGGTATAAAGGGTAGCAACTGGTTCCGGTAATGGTGGAACTGGTCAGAACAAGTAAAGGTTAAGAGGCTGGCTGACAAGACCACTCATCGCAGCGGTTCCTCAGGAATGGGTAAAACGACCAAGTGAAGGCATATGATCGGCCAAGCAGATAGTGACGATGGAGTGAGAAAACCAAGGCTCATCTGGAAAAAACAGGCTGATAAAATGGCAATCACAAGAGGTAAAATGGTAATGGTTTCATTTTTACACAAGCTTGAAATCAAAAAACTCTGCTTGAAGTTGGTTTCATTTTTTCACAAGCTTGAAACAAAGATAAACTATGCTTGAAACCAGTTTCATTTTTACACAAGCTTGAAACGGAAACAAACTATGCTTGAAAAAGTAAGCATGCCCCCAGCATGGTGACTCAATTCGAGGTACATGCCCCCCAAGCTTCAGTCCATATGAAAGGTAGATGGAGTAAAGGTTCAAGTTACGAGATCTAAGAAAGACTCGACTAGGATTTTACGAGATCTGATCAAAGACTCGAATTAAACAGGTATGTGTTTCATTGTTTTAACGAGATTGACACATTAAAAGAACTATCCTTGGACACCATTGTTTCATTTTTTAAGGAGCTTGACACAAGACAAGGAACTGTGCTCCGACAACCTCATCATAATGAACAAGAAGTCATCGCTTCCAAGAGTTCCACTCCCGATGGAAGGAAAGCATCCTGGAAATCAGGACCCAATGCCCCCAGCACCTGATGCACAATGGCACTATCACTGGGTACAGGCATGGGGTAGGTAGCCACATAGTTGACCTGCGGTGGGGCAGATACAACGGGTGGATAAAAAACAGGAAGGGATGATGGCGGGCCAGCTGCCACATCAGGACCAAAGAACGAAAGCTGATCAATGGTCACGATTCGCCTTCATGTGGGAAACAGACCATACGAAAAAGGGAGGAGACAAGTGCTCCCATGGCATAGTTGTAATCGCGCCCCAAAATCATATTTAAATCCAAGGGGCCTGGAACAACCATCACGTCCATATGGACGGTTTTACCTCCCAAAGTAATAGGTAACCTTGGAAGGATCCCTAACGGTTGACTATTTCTTATGTTAAATGCCAACAGATTCTGCGTAACAAGCGCAAGTGGCGACGAGCCAAAATCTTGCTAAGTAGTTGAGGATAAAACACTAATAGAGGCGCCTTCGTCTATAATGGTGCTGGGTACAACCAGACCAAAAGCCTATACTGTGATCTCGAAAGGCACATAAGACGGAAGGCGGTATCCTGAAAATCGATTCCAATCAAAGGAAGCGACCAAACTACTCGGAGGAGCTACCATCGAACCAAGATGGTTTTCCCCTGGTGTTACGGAAGAAGAAAGAGCATCCTCTACGACCTCCATCTCGAAGGTGGGAGGGGTATCCTCCGGAACCTCCATCACGGGAGGCGGAGGAGCAGCTTCTTGAGGTATAGGGATAGGAGAATCTTTCTCCAAATCCGAGGAATCTGAAGAAACCAGAAGAACATGAGGGATTTGAGGTCCACTCTCCACGGAAAAGACCTAGTGCACCGCAGACGGGGCCAGTTCAACCGATCCCATGACCAATGGTTGGTCGGGAATGGATTCCTGAATCTGAATTTCCAGGGGAGCGGGATCGACCAAGGATGACGCTTGACCAATCGTAGGATCAGCTGGTGGAGGACTCAAAGAAAGCCGATTATAACTAGCCGGAAGGCACGATGCAGAAACAACCGAGTTGTCCAAAACTCTCTTGGCTTCATCCATATACGGACAAAGGTGAATGACATGGTGCCCCCCACACAACTTATAGGGATTGGTAATCTTACCCTAATTCTTAGGAGCCTTACCAGCAGTAGCTGAAGACGTGCCCCCAACCTGACTCCTGGAAGCCAAAGGCAACGGCGGGCGACCGTTGGACCATACTTCAAGCACCTTGGGAATGTCAGGCCAATCTTGAAGAAGATGGTCTCCCGTGCACAACATGCAAGGGAACTTGACTTTCCGCGGAGGGTTGGAAGGTTTATCAAGAGGAGACTTCTTAGGCGAAATAGCCGCAGAGCTAGCCTCTCCTTTATCGGACTTCTTCTTCTTGTTCTTAGCCACCTGGTTACTCAAATCCAGACTTTCACCAGGAAAAGTAGAAGAGGAGGACGCAGAAACAGGCGATGAAGGGGAGAGGTCCACCTTGGAATCAACATGATGTTGTTCAGGCGGAGGAACTGATTGAACAGTAGCCGAGACATTTGGGACCACAGAGGTTGAAAACAACCAAACAGGCAACCCAACAGTTAACCCAGGAAGGGACAACGTTGCCATATAAGGAGCACCAACATTTCCAAAAGGAGGAAAAAGACCAGGATTCCCATCGGAGGGGATTCCTTGGTTGGTGAACTCCGGAAAAGTTGCCATCAGAAACGATCTTTAGAACAACACCCTAAGGAAACTAACTTTAACAAGGAATATTTCGTGGGCAGTTAATTTTTAAAACATTGAAACAAAACTCTACCTTTCATCTTTTAAGAGTCGAGAAACAGGAAAAAGGTGACTCTATCACTTTCAGATTGGAAACAAGTGTGAAAGGACAAGCGCTTGATGACCTTTTCAAATTTAAAGAGTCAAAAAAGATCAAAATGAGTGCTCAGGAATGCTAGGCAAAGGGTGTACCAAATAACCATGAACTGCAATATACACCTTGGTTTCAAAATGAAAGAGAAATCAACCAAGGACTTAATGTACGTGCAGGCAATCTCCCCGAATGCTGTGTCCGGTGTATCACGGGTATAAGGCGGCAGACTCAGCTTCCTACGGATAAAGGATAGCAACCTAGTGGGGTCTCCCTTTATATACGCGACGGTACGGGGAGCAAAAGTCTGTACTAGTGCTGTCTAAAGGCAAGAGGCGAACGACAGCTACTAGGTTTAACGACGCCGGAACACGTCTCTAACCTAAACCTCTAAATGTTTCGTTAATGTTTCAATGCTTCCTTAGGTAAATTGAGTAAATTTTATGGTTGATCTTCAATTATGTTTCGGTTTCAAAGCATGTCACTGCTCACAGGTCACGAAATGAGCCCTCCAGTGTGCGGGACGGGGATTGGAGGGACGGTGACAAATTACTGTGTAACAATGCCTGATTAAGAGAAATGTCAACTCGAAATCCTATAATTGATTCTCCCTTGTAACATATTCAAATTCATGTTGATCATTAGGGAATTGCTTTAATTCTAACATCATCATTACCAATCCTTAATGCTCCTTATTCCAGCTACACACCTTGATTACCTAAGGTGTCAACTTCCATATTAAGATTTCTCTTAATATGATAGAATTCAATTAGGTCAATTTTGTCCATAGCTAACTTGATTCGATGCAAGATAAAAATAAGGAACTACACATTGTTTCCTCGAAATTTAATAATCTCTTGAATCACTATCACAAAATCTCCAAAAACTAACAATTGGCGAAGACCTCTGGAATAAGCCAATTTCAAACCTTGCCATAGCACTAGAAATCGAATCTAGTTATTTGTTGAAATTCCTAATCCTAAGCAAATTGGATCACTCTTCATCGGGGCGAAAAACAACCCTTCTTGTACCAACGTCCCCAATTTCAAATCAAATTATCAATCATAATATTTAATTAGTTTTTTAAATATTTAATAATTAGATTTTGATATATTTTATTAAATACACTATAAATTGATTTTTTATTACATTTTAATATATATTCATTTTTCCAATAACCTTTTTTAAAGTATATTTTCATTTAAAGTTTTTTAATTATGTTTTATTTATTTAAAAAACAAATAAATTTTTATCTCACTATCTTATTTATTTATAGAAATATATAGTTTTATATTACTTAATTATTAAAAATAGTAAAATATCCACTCAAACATTTAAAAATTCCTAAAATAATTTAATAAAAATAAATTTTAATCAAACAACAAATCATTGTATATAAAGATCTCATCTATTTATAAAAATATATATTTTTATATTACTTAATTATTAAAAATAAGTAAAATATCCACTAAAACATTTAAAAATTCCTAAAATAATTTAATAAAAATAAATTTTAATCAAACAACAAATCATTATATATAAAACACTTTATAGATAAAAATCTAAATTCATAAAATAATTTAATAAAAATAAAGTTTAATCCAACACCAAATCAATATACAAAAATACCCTTAAACAAAAACAAGTAACAACCCTATGTAATAATAACCATAGGCAATGGATAGATAGAAACAACCATAGACTTCTTTCCACATGCGCTCTTTATGATTGACCATTGACTCCTTGCTTTAGGTGTATTACCATTTCAAGTCACTTCAAAGTCTAATGTGGTTCACAAAAATAGATATTATTGAATTCAAAGTTGAAACGATGTCACCAGCGACATACCAGACACGAATGTAAAGTTCAACCATAAACCGCAGAGTCCACGGTGATTCGTTACGGAGGGCAGTTTCCGTGACAACTGGACGACTCCGTCTCATCAGGACGACTCCATCTCATCAGGCCTCACAAGAGGAGGTTCCCCCATTAGCTCAAACTACAATTTCTATCTATTTATCGACGTGTACTTTCCTTCCACTGCAATTTTTCTTCTTCTGCCGACAATTTGTTATAATTCTGTCTTCCTCTTAGTATCAATTGTTGCTAACTAAATAAACAAATAAAGAATCAATGTCTTGGATATGGGGTTGGTTCAGAAAGCCAGGTTCTTCTGGTTTCACTTCTTCGTCTACAGCCGAGGATGTCACTCAAGGAATTGATGCCACTGGCCTCACTGCCATTGTTACAGGTTTTTCTTCTTCTCATGTACCTTTTAAGGATACCTTTTCCCAAACAATAATTTTTTTTTTATAAGAGGAAATGCATTCATGCATGCAATTTATGGGCTGCAGAAAAAAATACATGACATATAAACTCAATTTTATTGGACTGTAGGAGGGACAAGTGGAATAGGAACAGATACTGTGAGGGTGCTAGCCCTGCGAGGTGCACGAGTGATAATGCCTGCCAGAAACATGGAGAGTGGCCACAGGGTGAAAGAGGTCATTCTCAAAGACAATCCCAATGCCAAAGTCGATGTCATGGAGCTCGACCTCAGTTCACTTAATTCTGTGCGAAGATTTTCAGCCTCCTTCAAGTCATTGAATCAACCTCTGAATATTCTCATGTAAACAAACTATTTTACTTATCTAATTTGTCACATAGATATGCCTGTGCCTCTATCCATGCAATTTTCTCAGTGTTTTATATATATATATATATATATATATATATATATATATATATATATATATATATATCAGGCTCCGAGTCAGACTGAAATTTTACAATAAATTCCATTTTAAAGTCTACAAGTACAGGTATAAATTTAAGTACATAAGTACTTGTAGATTTTAAAATGGAATTTATTGTAAAATTCCAGCCTGACTCGGAGCCTTACTGCCTGTTATATATATATATATATATATAACAGGCAGTAAGGCTCCGAGTCAGGCTGGAATTTTACAATAAATTCAATATATATATAGACTTTAAAATTGAATTTATTGCCAAATATATATATATGGTTCCGAGTTAGGCTGAAATTTGGTAATAAATTCAATTTCAAAGTCTATATATATAAAAGGCAGTAAGGCTCCGAGTCAGGCTGAAATTTTACAATAAATTCAATTTTAAAGTCTACAAGTACTTAAATTTATACCTGCACGGAATTGTCTTGAGATATTTATCCATTTCTTGGTCTATACGTATTTTTGACTCACAATTCTTCGAAGTGCACATCAAAGAAAACACCTTCGAATAGATCACCTATTTTGTTTTCAATTTTTATTTTTTTATTTTTTTATGCCAAAATTTACAAAAACATGCCTGCCAATTTCTATGCTTGCTTGGAGTAGTTGTTGATATATGCATTTTTCTGAGCTCTAAGATAAAAAATTGCAATTTTGGGATTGCTGTCGCATTGAGATAGTGCTAATGGGTTGGTTTGGTTGTTTGTGAAGTAATAATGCAGGGGTAATGGGATGCCCTTTCCAGCTTTCAGAGGATGGCATAGAGCTTCATTTTGCAACCAATCATTTAGGTAAGCACAAAGAGTAAGTATGTACCAAAAGGATCCAAATATATATAATGTTTATGAGAGTTTTACTTGTATCATGCAGGGAATAAGCTCCACAATGGAGCCAAACTGCTCTGTTCAACTAAATTATCAATGTAGAACAACTATTTCTCGCCAAGTAATGATGGAGTTCCATTCTCTCAGCTCTCCATTACTTATTCCAACACAACGCGAACTCCATTTTGTAGGATGCCATAATTTATGTCTTAGTTCTCTAGGATGGGACTAAGTGCCTCTTTGCACAAAGTTATAGTTATATAAATTACCCTTGCTATAGGGGCCCATAGTATTCAGTAGCAGTTGGATCAGTGTCAGCATGGAACCGTCAATTCTTGAGGGATAGTTGCAGTACTAGTTGTAGTCAAATGATGAGGGGGCACAGTGCAGTTGCAACGCAGACAAAATCAAGGGACAATGCAGAGACTGGTAGCAGTCAGTGACTCAGGAGACAGTGGAAGTAGTAGAGACATAGTTGATTTAGAGTTCTCAGTTGCAGCAACATGAGATCAATTGCAGCGTAGTGCAGGTTGTGAAATTCCTAAAACTAGAATCCTATTGCAGCGATTGGAAAATATTCACCTAATTGTTAATCTTTACTTAACAATTTATTTGCATTTTCTCTATGGCAAACACTGAATACATCACACTGCAATCTTCACTACATAAAAATTATATGCTGAAATAAGCACTGAGCAAGAAGAAACAAACACACATATGACATTGTTGTTTTTGGACTAATGTCCCCTGAAAAACCCAATGCAGGAAAACCGATGCAACAACTAAGGGTTTGTATTATTAAGCAGTAATTTATGAATACAATCTGGATGCCCAAATCTGGCTATCCAATAGAGAATCTGTCTGACAAAAAATTAGTGAGGATTGCCTCACACTAACACTAGAGATCCGACACTGATCTGACCCTAAACTGACAAGCCCCAAGCTACCTCTGCGTAGCTCTCCTTTACAATTGCTAGGGACTGCGTCACTCCCTTTGGCTGATCTTTTTGTTGGTTGGATGCTCGATCCTCGGCCCTCCGGTCTCATATCTTGGCTCTGGACATTGGATCTGATCTGACCCTTAGCAAAAATAGCGGATCTCCTCAAAGGCACAACGCTGCCTTTGCGTGGCTCTGCGCTGCCCAGCGTGGCCCTTATGCAGCGTCTTCTGGTTCTCTCTCTGCCTTCTCTGCAATGTATTCCCGGCTTAGGAAAATCTCTCCAACTAGAAACTATCTCTGCCCCTCACTGCAAGAATCTCCTCGACTGATCTCTCCGGCTGCTCTGCACTGCTTTCTTGAGAAATCAATCTCTTGATCCCCACCTAATGTGATTTCCAAATGGCCATCGAAGTCCTTCTTATAATCATCTCGTTGAGAAATCAACGACCCGGATTAGATTCTATATCAATGGCTCAAATCATATTCACTCGATCTTCATCTTTTTCTAAAAGTTTCACACCCAGTTCTATTAATACAGTTTAATTATTTTAATTCGCTAAGTTTAGACTTAAGCTTCCATTAGAAATAATTAATTTTTTTAATAAAACCTCATCAGGATGGAATTTCCCAAAACGATTTATGGGTATTCTAGAATGCATGTGTTCAAGCCTCCCTGCAAAATTTCAGACTTAGTGCACATCCAATGCTACCAGAAATCAACACTCCCTCTTAGCGAGGAATGCGCGCTAGTAATGCAACCTGCTGAAGCATCACCCTGACTTCGTAACGTCTCTCTCTGCACTGTTGATGTCTAACATCACTTCCCACCAACTACTGTGCTACTGATGTCTGACATCACTGCCCACCAACTACTGCGTTGCTGCTGACCCTACATGCTGCTGCCAACTACATCTGCACTGCAACTCTGTCGCTGTTGTAGCAGAAAAACATCCAAAATACTGAACTAAGTGTACATCATGATGCATCTACTTGAGATCTGACTACTACTAGTCTCTGCGTTAACCCTCTAAAGCCTCTGCTCTACTGCCAACTCTGCTCGGTGTTCATCAGTCTTTGGCGCTCTCTAGCCACTGCCACTGTCACTCCGACACTCCTCTGCACCAATTGACACTGATCCATCCTGCTACTTTTGATATGGGATCTCGTAGTAGGGTATTGATCCAAGAAGTGGACTCCTCAAGGATCTTGCCCAATTGCAGCTCTTTCAAACTACTGTTCTAGATCACTCCAATTCTCCCCTAGAGATATGTGGGCAATTATAGAAAACTCCTCCTCCTCGAACTCATGGTTGCAGCCTGCAGATCATGTTTCTCATCCTTGTCCTTCTTCTTGAGAGGACACTGCGTAGCGTAGTGACCAAACTCACCACACCGGAAACACTTGATCTTTGAGACGTTCTTCTTCCGGCTCAGTTGCTCCTGCTGCCCCTTTGATGCAAGGGCTGCATTATCCTCCTCCTCCTTAGGCTTTGTTCCACACCGTTGTTGCCATCAAGCTTGCACTTGACTAAGTCTCTCCTCATGATCTCATCTCCTCCTGCTAAAGAGCTGCCCACATCCCTTCCCAATCCCGAAACTTCTCTCTGCCTAGGATACTCTGGACAAAGACTTGCCACTCTTCGGAAATAGAATTCAAGGCCAATCTAACCATATCCGTGGCCTGAGGTGCTGACCCTACAGTTGCCAGTTGATCTCGAACATCCTGAAGCTTCAATAGGAACGGATCTATGCGTTCTCCCTTCTACATCCTCATAGATCACATCTTCTCCTCCAAGAACATCTTCCGTTGCTTGAAGACCCCTAGTATAGCGTAGCCAATGCATCCCAAATCTCCTTGGCAGTCCCTTTGTCAAAAATATGTGAGATAATGTGATCCCTCACTTCGTCGAGGATTAGCCTTTTAGTTTTAGCCATACCTTTCTTGCAAGGCTTCAATGGATCCGGATCTGCGGGGACAACTACCACATTGTCGATAAAGGTCTTGAGATCATGCTCGTCTAGAAGGAAGGAGATCCTTGCCTTCCAGATTACATAGTTGGAGGCACCCTTCAGCCGATCCTGGTCTCGCAACCTGGTTGCTGCCATCTCACCCAACCGAATGTCGAATGTCGCCTCTAACCCTTTGTGCAACTAGCTCTACGCACTCCCTGCTGGAGTGAGCCAAATAAAACTCGGTTTCTGCTACTTCTGCACGGGAAAACAAAATTTCTTGGGCAAGAAATTCTCTGAGGTTAGAATTCCCTTAGTATGCTTCTTCGTCCTTATTCTGACGCTTTCTGCACCAACAAATGTTGTAGCAAAAACTACATCCCACCTGAAGACTGCTCAGCGTTGAATCTGCTGTTGCGCTGCTCCCTCTGTTGCTGACAAATCACGAACTGGAAATCTTACCTCTTTGTCAACTCACTCAAAGAGATATTTTCCTCGAGAATCTGTCCCTCCTAGCTTGGACTGCGCAATCCCTCTGGGGATTCGATTTGCTGCCTACGCAGATTTTCAATCTCCCTCTTCTACTCAGCGCTCGCTCTTTCGGCTCTGCTCGCTTGCTTCATCTGCGCTCTGATACCATGTAAAAATTCCTAAAACTGGAATCCTATTGCAACAACTAGAAAATATTCACCTAATTGTTAATCTTTACTAAACAATTTATTTGCAGTTTCTCTATGACAAAAACTGAATAAATCACACTGCAACCTTCACTACATAAAAATTATATGCGGAAACAAGGACTGAGAAAGAAGAAACAAACACACATATGACACCATTTTTTTGGACTAATTGTTGAGATTTTGTGTATTTGGGGTAGCATCAGTTGTGCTCTAGCTCCTAAATTTTGTGGAGGGACTAGAGTACACTTGATCTACAAGATCCAAAAATTGATTTGGGAAATTTCATCTGGTTTAGGAGATTAAATTAATTAATTATTTTAATGTATTTCCTAAGTTAAAACTCAGGGAACTTAAATAATTAAAGTGAATTTAATTAAACATGTGATGAAATTGTCTTAAGTCACACGGATCAAGCTTTCTTTTAATCTTAGCCATTGATTCAAGATTTGATCATGGCCGTTGGTTTTCCAACGAGAAAAGTTTAAAGGAAAGGCTTGGGGTCATTTGTAAAGACACACAGAGGCAGAGCACTGAAGTTAAGTTGAGATTCTAGGGCGGGTTCGCTAAGAATACTCAGAAGTGTTTCAGCTGCAGAGAGGAGAATTTAGGCCAAGGGAATGATCTGATCCCGGCATCTAGAATCAACAAGAGGCAGAGATCAGCTCAGAGAGGCAGTGCAGAAGCAGGAGAGCAGCAGCAACATCAAAGACAACGGAGTCCCTCAAGGACAGCGTGATTTTCAGCAGGAAGCCCGCAGGGGTTACGCAGAGACCCAAAGGGGCAACGTAAGGACTAAGTCACCCAGTCTGGGGTAGCGCAACCCTTTTCGAAGCAGCGCTGAGGGTCAGAGGGGCTTCAGAGGCTGACACAGAGCACAGAGGCTTTCAGGGGTAGCGCTGGGGTTTCTAGGCCCTAATTTTGGTTGAGTTCTATAAATCCCATTTGAGGGTGTGGATCAGTCATTATTTTGGCCCTAGATCAGCCAGTGAGCTGTAGATATATTATTTCTTTGTCGGGTTTTCCAGATCTGGAACCCAGGCTTCTTGTATTCAAAAAATTCTTAATAATAAAACCCTCTAGCGGCTAGAAGACCGGTTTTCCCGCAATGGGTTTTTCCGGGGACTATTTGTCCAGAAATAACTATGTCACTTTGTCTATGTGTGCATGAACTTGTTCTAGATCTAGATTGGTGGAGATCTGTTATGTGTTTTGCTTCGATTTTAGCTTGAATTTATTCAGTTAATAACTTGTCTAAGTAGGAGGAACATAACCAGATTAACAGTAAATAATTTATGCATAAAGTGTAAAGATTCAGAAATTTCCACAAGGTATCAGAGCAATTGCAGATCTAGGAGGGTCACCAGCAAGAATCTGAAGGTTCTAGCTGCAGGAAGCAGCAAAAATGCAGATCTGAAGGGACAACGCAGTTTTCAGAGGCAGATTCATGCAGAGGGAAGGGTGATGTTGTCTAATGTTGCCTCCTAGCAATTACTGCATAGAGGTAGCTCAGAAACAACGTTGGACTAGTCTGAAGCCAACCAGTGTGATGCAGATCTGAATCTATCAGATCCAGAAAAGACTGAAGAAAAGTTGCAAAAATCCAGAAGGTGCTGGTGGGGTTAAATTTATAAAGTTTTCATATTTTTAGCCTTAACACAAGTGACAAAGAGCGGGAGGAGATCAGCTTCTTAGAGAGTTTCTAGCCAAAATAAACTTGCAGTTTGATCAGAGGATCAAAAAGAGCTGAATCATAGTTGATTTGGTAGATTTCCAAGGAGGGAAATCAGTTGTCAGAGGGAGCAGAAGGTGCCTGTTTCACCAAGGGCCTTAGATCCATTTCTCTACCAAAGAGAAAAGGAAGTTCCGACACATTCTGAGAAGATGGCTCCTCATGGACTGCGTGATCAGGATAGGCTAGATGGCATCTCAAACTTTTCAGTTTGGAAGGCAAGGATCCTGATAGACCTTGAGGCATACAATCTTAGAGACCATGCAGAGAAAACCTTGGCCACACTCACAGATCCAGATCTCCTTTAGAAGCATAAAGAGGCTGCTAGGCATGCCAAGTGGCTGATTATGGATGGAATCAAGGACCATATTGTACCACACTTAGCTGAGAAGAATACAACTAACGAGATGTGGAAGGCCTTGATCTCCCTGTATGAGGAAAAATATGTCCAAAGGAAGATGTTGTTGGAGACTCAAATGAGGTCATTCATGATGACCAAGGGAGAAGACATGGAGCATTTCCTCTTTAGACTGCAGTCGATCAAAGATCAGTTGACTGTAATTGGTGCTAAGGTGGAAGACGATGTGATGGTCAGGACTGCCCTCAATGCAGTCACAGATGAGTGGGAAACCTTTGTTCAAAGTATCTTGGGTAGAGCGAACCTCCCAGATTGGAACAACTTGTGGTCAATTCTGCGTCAAGAAGAACTTCACAGATTCACTAAGAAGCAGTACAACTCGGGATCAAGCAAAGTGAAGAAAGAAGACGAGGAAGATGTTGCCTTGGCATCAAAGAAGTAGCGAAAGAAGAAGAAGGATCTCTCCAAGATCAAGTGCTTCTAGTGTGGTGAAATGGGACATTTTTCCAACAATTGTCCTCAGAAGAAAAAGGACAAGGAAGCATCTTCTTCCAAAGTAGCTGTGGCAGATGATGGGTCGGAAGATGATGCAGCCATGAGTTCTCATGAACCACGGAGGTGGGGTGACATGGATATGTAGAGGAGCTACATAGAAGTAAGGCGGGATCCTTGAGCAGCTCATCTCTTGGATCACATGCGAGCTACGACAACCTTAAGACAGTAGCGGGACAAGTAGGAGTAGTGGATGCATAGATCACAGATGAAGCAGAGGCAGAGGCAGATCTGAAGATTGGGAGGAGCAGCGCAGAGCAGAGAAGCAACAACGTAGAAGCAGTAGTAGCGCAGAGGCTGATGTGACTTCAGTAGCGCAGAGCAGAGCTGCTTACATAGTGTAGAGCTGCAGCAGTGCATAAGGCTTCAGAGGGACAACACAGTGCAGCAGCAGCGTGAGAGATTTCAACACAAGGGGCTGATGTGACTTCAGTAGTGCAGAGAGAGTCTGCTTACGCAGGCATAGTTGTAGTTGCGCATCATCCTTCAGATGTCAGCCCATCTAACTTGTCTGTCAGAGATTGGGCAGGAGATTCAGTTGTTTCTCTCAAAAACTGAAGTTGCAGTGCAGATCAGCGGTGGCAGTGCTATGAGTAGCCCATATGCAACATATTGAGAGGGAGCTGCAGTGGCAGTGGCAGAGTCATGGACAGCAGTACAGAATGGCTGCAGCAGTGCAGAGTTGAGTGGCAGCAGGCCAAGCTTCAGCAGCACAAAACCAGTGTCTGAAATCATGTAATGCATAAGTGTGATGTATTGCTAGAGCACACCCTTAATGCTAAGAGGGAGTGTTGAGATTTTGTGTATTTTGGGTAGCATCAGTTGTGCTCTAGCTCCCAAATTTTGTGGAGGGGCTAGAGTACACTTGATCTACAAGACCCATAAATTGATTTGGGAAATTTCATCTGCTTTAGGAGATATTAAATTAATTAATTATTTTAATGTATTTCCTAAATTACAACTTAGGGAACTTAAATAATTAAAGTGAATTTAATTAAGTATGTGATGAAATTGTCTTAAGTCACATGGATCAAACTTTCTTTTAATCTTAGCCATTGATTCAAGATCTGATCATGGCCGTTGGTTTTCCAATGAGAAAAGTATAAAGGAAAGGCTTGTGGTCATTTGTAAAGACACACAGAGGTAGAGCACTGAAGCTAAGTTGAGATTCTAGGGTGGGTTTGCTAAGAATACTGAGAAGTGTTTCAGCTGCAGAGAGGGGAATTTAGGCCAAGGGGATGATCTGATCCCGGGGTTTAGAATCAGCAAGAGGCAGATATCAGCTCAGAGAGGCAGCGCAGAAGCAGGAGAGCAGCAGCAGCATCAAGGATAGCACAGTCCCTCAAGGACAACATGATTTTCAGCAGGAAGCCCTCAGGGGTTACGTAGAGACCCAAAGGGGCAGCGTAAGGATTGCGTCACCCAGTCTGGGGTAACATAGCCCTTTCCAGAGCGGCGCTGAGGGTCAGAGGGGCTTCAGAGGCTGACGTAGAGGCTTTCAGGGGCAGCGCTGGGGTTTCTAGGCCCTAATTTTGGCTAAGTTTTGTAAATCCCGTTTGAGGGTGTGGATCAGTCATTATTTTGGCCCTAGATCAGCCAGTGAGCTGTAGATCTATTATTTCTTTGTCGGGTTTTCCAGATCTGGAACCTAGGCTTGTTGTATTCAGAAAATTCTTAATAATAAAACCCTCTAGCAGCCAGAAGACCGACTTTCCCACATTGGGTTTTTCCAGGGACTATTTGTCCAGAAATAACTGTGTAACTTTGTCTATGTGTGCATGAACTTGTTTTAGATCTGGATTGGTGGAGATCTATTATGTGTTTTGATTCGATTTTAACTTGAATTTATTCAGTTAATAACTTGTCTAAGTAGGAGGAGCATAACCAGATTAACAGTAAATAATTTCTACATAAAGTGTAAAGATTCAGAAATTTCCACACTAATGTCCCTGGAAAAATCCAATGCTGGAAAACCGATGCAGCAGCTGAGGTTTTGTATTATTAAGCAGTAATTTTTTAATACAATCTGGATGCTCAAATCTGGCTATCCAACAGAAAATTGGCTGCTAGAGAATTAGTGAGTATTACCTCACACTAAAACTGGAGATCCGACACTAATTTGACCCTGAACTGATAAGCCCATAGTTGCCTCTACGCAAATCTGCTTCACAATTGCTGGGGATTGCGTCACTCCCTCTGGCTGATCTTTCTGCTGGTTGGATGCTCAATCCTCTGGACCTGCGGTCTCACACCCCGACTCCCAGCACTGGATCTGATCTGATCCTCAGCAAAAATAGCGGATCTCCTCAGAGGCATAGCGCTTCCTCTGCGCTGCCCAGCATGGCCCTTACATTGCCTCTTTTGGTTCTCTCTTTGCCTTCTTTGCGATGTATTCCCAGCTCAGGAAAATCTCTCCAACCGGAAACTATCTCTGCCCCTCACTGCAAGAATCTCCTTGACTAATCTCTTCGGCTGCTCTGTGTTGCTTTCTTGAGAAATTGATCTCTTGATCCCCACCCGATATGATTTCCAAATGCCTATCGAAGTCCTTATAATGTTCTCGTTGAAAAATCAATGACCTAGATTAGATTCTAATCAATGGCTTAGAACATATTGACTTGATCTCCGTCTTTTTCTAGCAGTTTCACACCCAGTTCTATTAATACAGTTTAATTATTTTAATTCCCTAAGTTTAGACTGAGGCTTCCATTAAAAATAATTAATTATTTAATAAAACCTCATCCGAGTGGAATTTTCCAAAACGATTTTTGGGTATTCTAGAATACATGTGTCCAAATCTCCCTACAAAATTTGAGACTTAGAGCACTCACACCTCGGCTCCCGACACTGGATCTGATTTGACCCTCAGCAAAATAGCGGATCTCCTCAGAGGCTCAATGATGCCTGTCTGTGACTCTGCGCTGCCCAGCGTGACCCTTACACTCCCTCTTCTGGTTCTCTCTCTGCCTTCTCTGCGACGTATTCTCAGCTCAGGAAAATATCTCCAATCGGAAATTATCTTTGCCCCTCACTTCAAGAATCTCCTTGACTGATCTCTTCAGTTGCTTTGTGCTGCTTTCTTGAGAAATCGATCTCTTGATCCTCACCCGATGTGATATCCAAATGCCCATCCAAGTCCTTATAATCTTCTCATTGAGAAATCAATGGCCCAGATTAGATTCTAATCAATGGCTCAAATCATATTGACTCGATCTCTGTCTTTTTCTATAAGTTTCACACCTAGTTCTAGTAAAATAGTTTAATTATTTTAATTCTCTAAGTTTAGACTTAGGCTTCCATTAAAAATAATTAATTATTTTAATAAAACCTCATCCGTGTGGAATTTCCCAAAACGATTTCTGGGTATTCTGGAATACTAGTGTCCAAGCCTCCCTGCAAAATTTGAGACTTAGAGCACATCTGATGCTACCAAAAATCAACACAGGTTGCACAGTGTAGTGTCAACAACAAGCATAAATGCACGATGGTTTAGCTATAGTTGTGATAGATGAATTAGAGTTATGCAGTGGCTTGGTGGATTGTGGCAGGTTGGCACAATTGTCAGACATCATCAACATGTATGGGAGGATGTTATGAGACAGAGAGAGATCACACCTTGCTCGCTAAGAGGGAGTATTAGTTTTGTAGCATCGGGTACATGTTCTAGTCTCGACTTTGATCAGAGAGACTAAGAAACACTACATCTCCAAAACCCAGAAATTTTTTCAAGAGAAAACAGCTAGAGATGGCTCAATTAAGTTAATTGATCAATAATTAAATATTTCTTAATTCTAACTTAGGAAAAGTGATTAATTAACAACAATTAATTAAGAAATGTGTGAAATCTCTAGAAACTCACACGGAACGAGTTAATCATGGTTGTTGGTTTGCCGACGAGATATTATAAGAGAAACTCGATGGGTAGATGGAGAATACACTTGAGGGGTTGAATTCCTTGGAATATTGAGCTATCCAGCTATAATGGTCAAGTAGGGAAGAAAAGTTCGAGCCAGAAGGGATGCAAATACAGAGAGGGAGCATAGACAGTGGTTTTGGAGGAGTTTCCAGTTCTGTAGAGGCAATAACAAAGAGGTGACTTATTCCACTCGAGGCTACGCAAGGACTACGTAGGCAACTTCAGTGAGGCAGTTCGATTTGGCTGAGCATGGGGTCGATTCAGTTGCCGGAGGCTGGGAAAATTTTCCAAAGGGTAGGAGGATCACTTCCAGTAGAAGCAACAGGTAGAACGTCTTGATCAAAGGTAGATTTAGGTTGTATGTGTGAGGGTATGCACAAGCATTGCACAGGGGCCTGCACAAGGGTTCTTGAGTGCCAGTTTTCTGAGGCAGGTTGTGCCGGGATTTCTTGTAGAGAGAGAAAATTCTCTCTATTAATTTTGGCTAGATTATTTGCTGAGGATAGCCAGTTTGGAATCCAGATTTTGGTACTCAGAACTTTCACTGCTACATAGTAATAAAACCCTCCTCTGCTGTAGCGGTGTTCCCACATTGGGTTTTTTTGGGGACAATTGTCAAAAAAAATTGTGTAAATTTTATTTTGTGTGTGCTATCATTTCTTAGTTTCCAATTTATTTTCCACAACGGTTTTATTTGTGAAAAATTGCAGTGTGATTTATTCATTGCTAGGATATCGGAAACACTGCCCCCAACTCCCAAAAACGTTGTTCGACGTTTCGGATATGGAAACACATATGAAACGACTTGGAAACGACATGGAAACATTTCTGCCACGCTTCGCTGTTTCAGAAATGGCGAGCCTGAGTTCAAAAACGTTTCAAAGGAGTTTAAAAAATTTGATCCATTTCCAGAAAATTTGGATACGTTTCCAGAAAATATGGATACATTTCCAAGTTTCCAGGTTTCCAGGTTTTCCAGGTTTCCAATGTTCTAGGCACCTTATTGCAAGAATATATTCCAAGTTTGTTTGTCTAGAGCATGTAAATCCAACTGAATTCTTTGCAGACCTTATATTCAATGGTTACAACTCATATGAAAGTGAACGTTTATTTTGAAAAAGGATTCATGACATGATAGAGGTATTTTCCAACACATTTTCAACAACGCTAGATCTAAAGGATGGAAACCTAGAATTTGGAATGGAAACTCATAAGGTACCTATGAAGTCAAGAAGGAAAGTTGTTACCTGCAAAGTTGACTGGTGGAAGCAGTTTCTTTGCATTAGGTTAAATTTCTCAACATTTCTTTACTAGTATCATACTTCACAATACTTAATTGCTTAAATTGTGGCATCTTGATTCTTGGTCATATGATCTTAGGTTGTGAATAAATAAATCTAGCTTACTTATTTCTATGAATTTCAGAGCATCTCCTGTTGTAGCTACTGGAATACAGTCCAATTTATAATGTGTAGATGTTGTTATTTACAATGATTAAATTTACATTATATTTGGTGATACTAAACAATATTTCTATGTCATGACTCCTTTAGAGTCTAGACCAAGATACTGTGCAACATACTATTTACAAAGTCAAATCCATTGTGTTGCCTCTGTGTTAGTGTTGTCGAATTCATTAGAAAATATATAATTTCATGAAGTATGATGTGACTTTGAAAGCAATCTCATATTTCTTTAAACTGTGAGTGCGTATTCACATTTTAATCAAAGGTGCCAACTTGAATGTTATATTAATCATTGATGATGATGATGATGATGATGTTTATACTAAATTGATGATGATGATTATTTTATGTTGAATTCATGATGATGATTATGTATTTTTAAATATAGAATCTAGATTCGAAAGACTAAAAGATGAATGATAATATGAAATTTTTATTTTATCATATATATGTGTGTGTGTGTGTGCCATTTCCTTGCCGTATCGTATCCATTTTTTTTAAAAATTTGTCGTATCCGTTTCAAACCTCGTATCCGTTTCAGTGCAACTTAGATTCATTGTTTGCTGTAGCAAATAAAATGCATAATTTAATTAGTTAGAAGAATAAATTTCTAGTTGCTACAATTTAAGGAAATTTCACATGCAAAAGTCCTTATGAAGCTACCACAAGCTTCAACACTCTGTCCTGGTAAGGAAGGGATTCTCCATCACCCCCAAATTGGTTTCAGCGATCTATTTCGCTAATCCTTGTCCTTTGATCAGTTTGGTAGGTCTGATTTCTAAATCATATTCCAGAATGACAGAGATCCACTTACCTCTCTTTCCATTAGGACTCTGTGTTAGGATGATTTTAACAACTGCGGTGGGCACAAAAGAAATGATATGTGAATGTAAAATGTAAACTTTGAAATCCTTCAGTGCTCTGACTAGAGCAAAGGCCTGTTTTTCCATGATGTTGTACTTTAAAGGTGCATCTCTCAAAGCTTTGGCTGAAAAATGCTATTGGCTGCTCTTGTCCTTCCCTGTTTTTCTGCAACAATACAGCATCAATAGTATGTTCTGATGCAAATGAAAAAAATGATGAAATCCTTGGTAAAATCCGAGCTGATAAGAACTGGAGCTTTAGTGAGTGCTTGCTTTACTAATTCAAAAGATTGTTTAGCTTCCATGTTCCATTTAATTCCCGAATCTCTCTTAAGCATGTTGGTGATGTTTCTCAGCAGTTCTGCAAGGTTTGGTATGAATCTTCTCAAAACATTGATTTTACCAATGAAAATTTGAAGCTCTTTGATGTTTCTGGGATGACTAATTTGAAGTATGCCCTCAATCCTACTAGGATCAATTTTAATTCCTTCTTCAGATATAATGTGGCCAAGAAGCTTTCCTTCTTCAAGACCAAACAATTATTTCGTGGGGTTCAGGGAGAGTCCAAACTTTCTACATTTCTCAAAAACTCTTCTTAAATGGGCCAGATGTTTCTCGTCAGTTTTTGAATATATTGTAATATCATCATGATAGATTGCAATAAAATGGCTGATTTCTTTTGAAAAAGCAATGTACATTGCTCTCTGGAAAGTGGCACTAGCATTAATTAATCCAAAAGGCATTTTCACATATATGAAAGTCCCCCAAGGAGTAGTAAAGTTTGTTTTGTCCTGATCATCAGGATGCACCAACACTTGATTATACCCTGAAAAGCCATCTAACAAAGAAATCCTACTGGAGCCTACTACCCTTTGCAATATGTGGTCCATTTTTGGTAATGGGTAGTTGTCCTTAAGTGACACTTTGTTCAGATTCCTAAATTCAATGTAAAGCCTAATTTCACCTGTTTTTTTTCTTGTAGGCACAATGTTGGATACCCATTTGATTGGAACTATGATTTTGGCATCATACATCTCCTTGATTTCCTTCTCAACCAGGGGCATTAGGACAGGATTTATCCTACACAGTTTCTGTTTGAAAGGTTTTTGATCCTCTTTGATTGGAATCTTGTGTTGTATAATACTAGTATCATAAGATTTCAGGTCTTCATATCTCCAAGCAAACACATCTATGAACTCCTTAAACAAAGCAATGTATTTCTATTTTGTAATCACAGGCAGTGTATTTGATAATTTTATCATTTTGGGATCTTGTTCACTGCCTAAATTGCATTCTTCAATATTTGCCTTTGTTGGTTCTATCGCCGGTTTTTTGGCCACATCATTGAAATCAAACAATTCCTCTAAAGGAACAAGCCCTCTAGGCAGGATATTATCCTTGAGTTGGATTACTTCAATGTTAAGTCCCTATATTAATAGTGTAGTCCCTTATTATGTTAGTGTAGCCCCCCTTATTGTTATTTTTGCACCCCCGTAACCCCCATATTATTATTATTGTGCCCTTACATTATTATTGTTAGGTCGGCTAGGATTACATTGTGACCCCACTAGGATTACATTGTGGCTTCATGGGCTCCTATATATAGAAAGGAGGTTTTGTCATTTGTATCATCCAAGAATTGTTCATTCATGTAATGTATTGGAGGTTTCCCCCTCGAAGTGGCTTATTTCTAAGGCATTGATATCTCTTTTCTTCTCTTTTTGGAGCTGGTTTCACAACATTTGGTATCAGAGCTTTGGATTCTAGGGTTTCGCTACTCCAAACAGGTCATCGTGGCATTTTATCTATAAATTTTTTTCTACGAAGGTTCAGAAGCTGAAATTTTTAGAGTGCAAAGCCGAAATCTTGAGGAACTTTAGAGCTTGGTTCGCAATATTTTCGGAGATATGATCTGTGGAAGTTAGGGCTTTTTGCAGGCTCCTGAATTTCACTTAAAAAAGTCATTGCGGAATTTTTGCTATAAATTTTTTTCTACGAAGGTTCAGAAGCTGAAATTTTTAGAGCACGAAGCCGAAATCCTGAGGAACATTGTCGCAAAATTTCAGATCTTGGTTCACAATATTTTCGGAGGTATGATCTGTGGAAGTTAGGGCTTTGTGCAGGCTCCTGAATTTCACTTAAAAAGGTCATCGTGGAATGTTCACTATAAATTTTTTTTTCTATGAAGGTTCAGAAGCTCAAATTTTTAGAGTGCGAAGCCGAAAGCCTGAGGAACATTGTCGCAAAATTTCAGAGCTTGGTTCGCAATATTTTCGGAGATATGATCTATTGAAGTTAGGCCTTTTTTAGGCTCCCGAATTTCATCTCAAAGAGGTGATCGTGGGAAAATCTTCATAACTCTCTCTCTGAGCATTGGATTGGAATTCTGTAAGAAGTGACTGAAAGTACACGGATGGTAGTTTCCTGCCTATAAATTTCATAGCCAAAGGAGCAAACAGTGACACGTGGCAAGTCGTAAAAGTTCGCTCTACTGAACCAGTCCATAATTAGGTCATTGTGGGAGATTGGACATAACTTTGCCTTGAAGAATCCAAATCAAGTCAGACCTGTGGCATTTGAAAGAAGCTTCAGAGGACTACTACAAGGACGAATTTCAGATATTGAGGACTTGCAAGTTATAGATAAGTCAATTTCAATATCGAGCTCCTCAACAGCAAGTAAAAGGTGTGTATTTGTTTTCCGAATTGCATAAGTCTTGTTTGAAGAATCAAATTGAATTGATTCCAAGGGCATATTTTAGAATTTTTATCAGTATTGGGTTCTATAATGCCTCCAAAAAATAATTCCATACCTATTAAGCCCTCAAAAAGCTATACTATGATGCATGAAGAGGAAGAATTGCAGTATGAGATATCAAAATTACGGTACCAAGTGCAACAAATTTCGATCTTACGAAGAGAAACCGAAGATGACATAGATGGTTTAAAAGCAGAAATGGAGGCTAAGTTGGATGGTTTGAAGCATCAAATAGTAGCTAATATGGATGATAAATTAGTGGAACATCACATCGAGCATCAACAACAAGTTCTCCAACTCTCAAGGGATAACCTAACTTTGGTGTAGAATCTAATGAAACAATAGGAAGATCAACATCGCATCAAAAGAAGTACTGAAGCAGTCACAGAAACAAGAAATCGACAAGTACAATCAATTTTAGAGTATCTCAGCAAGTGGAAGAACCTTCCTGTAGAAGATTCCACATGGGAGGATGAGAATTTTATACAGAAGCATCAAGAAATAATCAAGCGTTGAGGACAACACTTGTTTGAAGGAGAGGGGCATGTCAAGTCCCTATATTAATAGTATAGCCCCTTATTATGTTAGTGTAGCCCCCCTTATTGTTATTATTGTACCCCTGTAACCCCCATATTGTTATTATTGTGCCCTTACATTATTATTGTTGGGTCGGCTAGGATTACATTGTGGCCCACTAGGATTACATTATGGCCCCATGGACTCCTATATATAGAAAGGAGGTTTTGTAAATTGTATCATCCAAGAATTGTTCATTCATGTAATGTATTGGAGGTTTCCCCCTTGAAGTGGCTTATTTCTAAGGCGTTGATATCTCTTTTCTTCTCTTTTTGGAGTTGGTTTCACAACATTGGGTATCAGAGCTTTGGATTCTAGGGTTTCGCTGCTCCAAACAGGTCATCGTGGCATTTTTGCTATAACTTTTTTTCTACGAAGGCTCAGAAGCTGAAATTTTTAGAGTGCGAAGCCGAAATCTCGAGGCACTTCAGAGCTTGGTTCGCAATATTTTCGGAGATATGATCTGTGGAAGTTAGGGCTTTTTACAGGCTCCTGAATTTCACTTAAAAAGGTCATCGCGGAATTTTTTCTATAAATTTTTTTTTACGAAGTTTCAGAAGCTGAAATTTTTAGAGCACGAAGCTGAAATCCTGTGGAACATTGTCGCAAAATTTCAGATCTTGGTTCGCAATATTTTTGGAGGTATGATCTATGGAAGTTAGGGCTTTGTGCAAGCTCCTGAATTTCACTTAAAAAGGTCATCGTGGAATGTTCACTATAACTTTTTTTCTACGAAGGTTAAGAAGCTGAAATGTTTAGAGCGCGAAGCTGAAAGGCTGAGAAACATTGTTGCAAAATTTCAGAGCTTGGTTCACAATATTTTCGGAGATATGATCTTTGGAAGTTAGGTCTTTTTCAGGCTCCCGAATTTCATCTCAAAAAGGTGATCGTGGAAAAATATTCATAACTCTCTCTCTGAGCATTGGATTGGAATTCTGTAAAAAGTGACTGGAAGTACATGGATGGTAGTTTTCTGCCTATAAATTTCAGAGCCAAAGGAGCAAACAGTGACACGTGGCAAGTCGTACAAGTTTGCTCTACTGAACCAGTCCATAATTAGGTCATTGTGGGAGATTGGACATAACTTTGCCTTGAAGAATCCAAATCAAGTCAGACCTGTGGCATTTGAAAGACGCTTCAGAGGACTACTACAAGGACGAATTTCAGATATTGAGGATTTGCAAGTTATAGATAAGTCAATTTCAATATTGAGCTCTTCAAAAGCAATTAAAAGGTGTGTATTTGTTTTCCGAATTGCATAAGTCTTGTTTGAAGAATCAAATTGAATTGATTCCAAGGGCATATTTTAGAATTTTTATCAGTATTGGGTTCTATAATGCCTCCAAAAAATAATTCCATACCCATTAAGCCCTCAAAAAGCTATACGATGACGCATGAAGAGGAAGAATTGCAGTATGAGATATCAAAATTATGGTACCAAGTGCAAAAAATTTCAATTTTATGAGGAGCAACTGAAGATGACATAGATGGTTTAAAAGCAGAAATGGAGGCTAAGTTGGATGGTTTGAAGGATCAAATAATAGCTAATATGGATGATAGATTAGTGGAAGATCACATCGAGCATAAACAACAAGTTCTCCAACTCTCAAAGGATAACCTAACTTTGGTGCAGAATCTAATGAAACAACAGGAAGATCAACATCACATCGAAAGAATTTCTGAAGTAGTTACAGAAACAAGAACTCGACAAGTACGATCAATTTTAGAGTATCTCAGCAAGTGGAAGAACCTTCCTGTAGAAGATTCCACATGGGAGGATGAGAATTTTATACAGAAGCATCAAGAAATAATCAAGTGTTGAGGACAACACTTGTTTGAAGGAGAGGGGCATGTTAAGTCCCTATATTAATAGTGTAGTCCCTTATTATGTTAGTGTAGCCCCCCCTTATTGTTATTTTTGTACCCCTGTAACCCCCATATTGTTATTATTGTGCCCTTAAATTATTATTGTTAGGTCGGCTAGGATTACATTGTGGCCCCACTAGGATTACATTGTGGCCACATGGACTCCTATATATAGAAAGGAGGTTTTGTAATTTGTATCATCCAAGAATTGTTCATTCATGTAATGTATTGGAGGTTGCCCCCTCGAAGTGGCTTATTTCTAAGGCGTTGATATCTCTTTTCTTCTCTTTTTTGGAGTTGGTTACACAACATTTGGTATCAGAGCTTTGGGATTCTAGGGTTTCGCTGCTCCAAACAGGTCATCGTGGCATTTTCGCTATAACTTTTTTTCTACGAAGCTTCAGAAGCTGAAATTTCTAGGGTGCGGTCGAAATCCCATAAACTTCGCAGCTTGGTTCGCAATATTTTCGGGAGATTTGATCTCGTGGAAGTTAGGGGCTTTTTGGCAGTGCAAGTCGAATTTCACTTAAAAAGGTCAGCGGAATTTTGCTATAACTTTTTCTACGAAGTTTCATGTCGAAATTTTTAGAGCACTAAGCCGAAACTCGAGGAACATTGTCGCAAAATTTTAGATCTTGGTTCGCAATATTTTCGGAGGTATGATCTGTGGAAGTTAGGGCTTTGTGCAGGCTCCTGAATTTCACTTAAAAAGGTCATCGCAGAATGTTCACTATAACTTTTTTTCTACGAAGGTTCAGAAGCTGAAATTTTTAGAGCGTGAAGCCAAAAGCCTGAGGAACATTGTCGCAAAATTTCAGAGCTTGGTTCGCAATATTTCGCAGATATGATCTGTGGAAGTTAGGTCTTTTTCAGGCTCCTGAATTTCATCTCAAAGAGGTGATCGTGGGAAAATCCTTCATAACTCTCTCTTTGAGCATTGGATTGGAATTCTGTAAAAAGTGATTGGAAGTACACGGATGGTAGTTTCCTGCCTATAAATTCAGAGCCAAAGGAGCAAACAGTGACACGTAGCAAGTCATACAAGTTCGCTCTACTGAACCAGTCCATAATTAGGTCATTGTGGGGGATTGGACATAACTTGGTCTTGAAGAATCCAAATCAAGTCAGACCTGTGGCATTTGAAAGAAGCTTCAAAGGACTACTACAAGGAAGAATTTCAGATATTGAGGATCTGCAAGTATATAGATAAGTCAATTTCAATATCGAGCTCCTCAAAAGCAAGTAAAAGGTGTGTATTTTTTTTCCAAATTGCATAAGTCTTGTTTGAAGAATCAAGTTGAATTGATTCCAAGGGCATATTTTAGAATTTTTATCAGTATTGGGTTCTATAATGCTTCAAAAAATAATTCCATACCCATTAAGCCCTCAAAAAGCTATACTATGACGCATGAAGAGGAAGAATTGCAGTATGAGATATCAAAATTACGGTACCAAGTGCAACAAATTTCGATCTTACGAAGAGCAACCGAAGATGACATAGATGGTTTAAAAGCATAAATGGAGGCTAAGTTGGATGGTTTGAAGGATCAAATAATAGCTAAATGGATGATAAATTAGTGGAAGATCACATCGAGCATCAACAACAAGTTCTCCAACTCTCAAAGGATAACCTAACTTTGGTGTAGAATCTAATGAAACAACAGGAAGATCAACATCACATCGAAAGAAGTTCTGAAGCAGTCACAGAAACAAGAACTCGACAAGTACGATCAATTTCAGAGTATCTCAGCAAGTGGAAGAACCTTCCTGTAGAAGATTCCACATGGGAGGATGAGAATTTTATACAAAAGGATCAAGAAATAATCAAGCGTTGAAGACAACACTTTTTTGAAGGAGAGGGGCATGTTAAGTCCCTATATTAATAGTGTAGTCCCTTATTATGTTGGTGTAGCCCCCCTTATTGTTATTGTTTTACCCCCGTAACCCCCATATTGTTATTATTGTGCCCTTACATTATTATTGTTAGGTCGGTTAGGATTACATTGTGGTCCCATGGACTCCTATATATAGAAAGGAGGTTTTGTCATTTGTATTATCCAAGAATTGTTCATTCATGTAATGTATTGGAGGTTGCCCCCTCGAAGTGGCTTATTTCTAAGGCGTTGATATCTCTTTTCTTTTCTTTTTGGAGCTGGTTTCACAACATTCAAATTCCTCTTTTCCTGGGTCTTTATGTATTTATGTTCTATGTAAAGTTTCATTTGCTGAAATATTCACATCAGAATGATGAGGTGGTTCATCCATACTTATTTGTTCCTCGGTGGGACTGTCTTCTTCACAATCTAGGTCCAAGTTGCCATCTTCAAATCCATCTTTGGATTGCATGAAATTTTCAATTTGTTTGTCATTACCGAATACTTGCCAATATCTCATGTTATCAGGGACTGCTGGATAGTGTTTAACCTGCACTGTGTACTGTCTGTTGGGATTAGGCAATTGACATGTACTTGATGAAAATGCTAAGCCATTATCTAGGACATTCTAATTTCTCGGAATTGCAGCAAAATCATATTCTTCAAATGTTTTTAGAAGATCAAGGGCAGCATTTCTATATGCTCTCAATTTAGGGTGTTTGGCCGAGTACTGTCCTTTGATGTGTCTTATAACTAGCTCAGAATCCCCATGAGCATAAATTCTTTTGGCCCCTAATCTTTTCAGCAATTGTAAACCTAAAAGAAGTGCCTCATATTCTGCTATGTTGTTGGTGCACTGAAAATTGAGTTTGTAAGAATGACCTTCTACATGATTATTTCCCATATTGCAAACCCACACACCTGTCCCTGAACCTTCTTTGCCACAAGAGCCATCAAAAATCATGTTCCAAAAAGGCTCGGCTTCAGCTTTTTGTTGTGCAATTTTCATTTGATCTTCTTGTTCTTTATCCCGGTCCTTTTCTGCTTTAGCCACTTGTGCATCAATGTCTCCATCATTATAAAGAATGAAGGAGTCAAGGTCAGAATGGATAGAGTAAAGAGGGTAGTTATGTGGCTTCTCTTGACTGCTCACCATGTAATTCTTTAATGTTTCCCTATGCAACCTTCTTTGTTGGCCAAACACTGGTATTGTAGCGTAAGTCATATCCATTTGAAGGGTCCCTTGTAGCATGGCCCCCCATGAGCATGACAAAAGCATGCCATATTTAGGAGGGATGTCAGCCACTACTATATCCATCACTAGACTCTTTGCTGGTATCTGTGCTAAGGTGATACAGAGATATTTGATGAGACTGAAGCATCTAACTTTGTTGGAATCAAATGAGTAAAAATCTTTGTAGGGTCTAGTTCTTTCAAGGCCAAGTTTCTCCATGACAGCCTTTGGCATAAGGTTATGTGATGCACCTGATTCTAACATGGCATTATTGTTGAAGATTGCAACAAGAAACAGTGAAAGTGGTATCCGGAAACATCATCATTGATCCTAGTGAAAAATAATCACCTAAACTAGGTGGGGCCCACACAAGCTATTTTTAGGTGTATGTCTATTTTTAGAATTGTGAGCATATTCTAAAATTAGGAGGAGGCTGATTCTATATGGTTGAGAAAATTCTATCTTTAGATGAGTTTCTATTTTTAGAAGATGGGCGAAGTCTATTTATAGATCGCAAATCTAAAAATAAAATGCATGTCGATTATTATTAGCCCTTAATAATAATCAGACAATAAATAGTAACTTTTTCTCTTGGAGCACTTTATTTAAGTGAACAGATGTGGCACATCGGTGGGCTGAAGGAACTACGCAATTCCTGGGTGGTTGGTGACTCATGCATGGAGGACTTCATTATAACTGATAGTGGCAAGTTGTAACAGAGTTGGAAGAGTAGTTATGTGAGTTGTTATTTAGTTTAACTCAGTTCAGTGAGTTAAACTCAGTTGTGCTAGTTGTAATTGAACATACACTAGTGAAAGATGAGTGAATTAATTATTTAATTAATTCACAAGTAGTGTCTTATTTGCAATTGAAGAAATACGACAGTTAACTATTTGTATGTCAGATCCAGTGGAGAGATAGGTGAAAGGGCGAGAGGGACTATATGTTGTGACAATAGTGATGCATTCAATGCATCTACACACACATTGGAGATGCTTATGAGGATTGCGCAGTAAAAGCAAGGTAAGGTCGAATTCATTCAGGGATCTTCTTCAGCAGGGATTACGCAGTGGAGGCAGGTTGTCAGGAGGCAAGAAATTGGTGCATAGATATGCAAATTTCTGCAAGACAGTGTGTGACGATTGTATATTGCACTAAGAGATCTATGATCAAGGCTTTGTATGAGATATATTAGATTGTTTTATGATCCATTGATATACATAATATATGATAGTTGGGGTTTTTAGCTTTAAGCTTTTCCGGTAAAACATCTTGTTATGTGCGATTTATTTTGCTTCATATGTGTTTTGCAATTGGCGATTTAATTTCCATAAAGAATTAAGTGGAAGGATTATGTATTTAACATAAGATTAATTTGTTAGATTAGGAGGATCTGGAAATATGTTATTGTGTTTATAAATTTCTACATGGTATCAGAGGAGGAATTATTTGGGTGTGTGAGTTTGCAGAGAATATCTGAATATTTTGATGCAAAATTTTCATAAACAAATAGCATATTTGGATTCCTTGCGAAAAAATACCCAAATTGAAAAAACAAATCAGTCGAACTAGAGCTCAGATGAGGGAGATATCATCGATTTTAAATCATCTCTTTTGTTAGAAAATTTTGCTATAGCGGGACAATTACAATGTGCTGGTGGAACAATTCGAATTTGCTGCAAGAATTTCTTGGTGTGACAGTTGAGTATACATTGAAATGGCTTTAAGTGGGTTGCGGTTGGAGTATGCACTAGAGGGCAGCTCGAACTACATAGCCTAGAAGGACAGGATGGAGGCGGTGCTTGAAGATAATGGCTTGAAGGAGTTCATCGATAGCGATGAATCCTAAGCCCACTTCGGCGGATGCTGCAGCACTTGACGCATGGAAAAAGAAAGTAGCAAGGGCGAGGAGGATTCTGTTGGAAGGTGTGAAAGACCATATTGTGTCAAGCCTTCATGGGAAAGCCACTCCATTTGCAATGTGGAAGGCTTTGACAGATCTTTTCCAAAGCAGTAGCGACCATAGGAAATTGGCGCTGAAGGATAAACTCAGAAAAATCAAGATGGAGAAGAACGACACTATTCTAGTATACTTGACAAAGTTTGTCCAATGCAGGGATGAGCTTGGGAGTGTAGGAGTCAGTGTTGCAGATGATGACTTGGTGAGCTTGGCTCTCCTTGGGCTTCCAAAGAGTTGACACAGTTATCAAGTCTCTGTCAATGGACGGGAGAAACTGCCAGATTGGGAGCGACTGTGGTCGGATCTAGTGCAGGAGGAGATAAGGCAGACCACCAGGGATGGCTATTCATCAAAGCATGATGATGAAGAGGATTGTGCTTTGGCTGCCAAGGCGAAGAAGGGGAAGGGGAAGAAATTCCATTCTAAATTTGAGGTCGGTGAAGATGGCAAGGAGCACAACATGTCCAAAGTGAAGTGTTTTCACGGTCACGAGCTTGGACATATTGCCACAAATTGTTCACATAAGAAGAAGAACAAGATGGTTGCTGGAGCTGCAGCTGGTGAGGCCCTTGCCTTGCAATTTGAGCTTGACTTCTCATTGATCGCATGCATGGCGTCTAGTGCATTGGGATCGGGGTGGTACTTTGATAGTGGTGCTTCCTTTCACATGACGGGAGATGAGAAATTGTTTAGTGACTTGGTGGAGAAAGATCTCCAGATGCATGTTGAGTTGGACGATGATGGACGATATAGTGCGACCGACATTGGTACCATTACCTTTCAGAGGGCGCCAGGTAAACTTTTTCCTTTAAAAGATGTTGTGCATGTTTCAGGTTTAAAGAAGAATTTAATCTCAGTTGCAATGTTAGAGGATAGAGGCTATGATGTTGTCTTTAGTGAAGGAAAAGTTTTACTGCGACACAAAGCAATAGGGAAAGCCAAGAAGGTTGGGATTCGAGTTAGGAATCTCTACAGACTTGAAGTAGATGGGATTTCTACTGAGCTTCCTACTGTTGGGAAGTGTGAGAAAGACATGCAATTGATGCTTGCGAGAGAGCAGGATTTGCATGCAGGTAAGAGTGAACCTCAAGATGTGGAGCAGCCACAAGATGAGGATCATGGATTGGGAGCAACCACTTATGCAGAGAAATTCTGTGCTAGATGGGTAGAGGGAGTGCATGCAGCTATACCACCAGGTAAGAGGTGGGGCGACATGCATGAGTAATCCTAAGAAGAGATTTCTAGGCAGGATTCATAGAGATGGTGTGGATATCATGAATTGAACTTGGCTACAAGGCGCCCACAGAGCAACAGTAGCATGATCAGTTGGACTGATGCAATCAAATCAAAGTGACAGTGTCGGATACTGGGGTGCGGATCAAAGTTGACAGTAAGTGCAGAGTGCATGGGTGCAGAGTTCAACAACGTAGTGGTTCCTGAAGACATGTGCAGTAGCTAAGCAAAAGTTAGAAGAATTTGATGACAGATGCATTATATTGATTCATTTGTTTGGAGACTATTCAGTTTCGGAAGTGTTGCATGCAAAGGTTGCAGGGCGAATGCTTGGAGTTGCATGTCACATGCAAAGACAGTCCTTTCTTGTTGAGAGGGAGTGTTGAAGATTGCAATAAGAAACATTGAAAGTGGCATCCGGAAACATCATCCTTGATCCTAGTGAAAAATAATCACCTAAACTAGGTGGGGCCCACACAGGCTATTTTTAGGTGTATGTCTATTTTTAGAATGGTGAGCATATTCTAAAATTAGCAAGAGGCTAATTCTAGATGGTTGAGAAAATTCTATCTTTAGATGAGTTTCTATTTTTAGAAGATGGGCGAAGTCTATTTATAGATTGCAAATCTAAAAATAGATTGCATGTCGATTATTATTAGCCCTTAGTAATAATCAGACAATAAATAGTAACTTATTCTCTTGGAGCACTTTATTTCAGTTAACAGATATGGCACATCATTGGGGTGAAGGAACTATGCAATTCCTAGGGTGGTTGGTGACTCATGCATGGAGGACTTCGTTATAACTGATAGTGGCAAGTTGTAACAGAGTTGGAAGAGTAGTTATGTGAGTTGTTATTTAGTTTAACTCAGTTCAGTGAGTTAAACTTAGTTGTGCTAGTTGTAACTGAACATACACTGGTGAAATATGAGTGAATTAATTATTTAATTAATTCACAAGTAGTGTCTTATTTGCAACTGAAGAAATACAGTAGTTAACTACTTGCATGTCAGATCCAGTGGAGACCCAGTGGAGAGATAGGTGAAAGGGTGAGATGGACTATATGTTGTGACTATAGTGATGCATTCAATGCATCTACACACACATTGGAGATGCTTATGAGGATTGCGCAGTCAAAGCAAGGTAAGCTCGAATTCATTCAGGGATCTTCTTCAGCAGGGATTGCGCAGTGGAGGCAAGAAATTGGTGCATAGATATGCAAATTTCTGCAAGACAGTGTGTGACGATTGTATATTATATTGAGAGCTCTATGAGCTGAGCTTTGTATGATATATGAGATTGTTTTATGATCTGTTGATATACATAATATATGATAGTTGGGGTTTTTAGCTTTAAGTTTTCTTGGTAAAACATCTTGTTATGTGCGATTGGTTTTGCTTCATATATGTTTTGCAATTGGCGATTTAATTTCCACAAAGAATTAAGTGGAAGGATTTTGTATTTAACATAAGATTAATTTGTTAGATCAGGAGGATCTGGAAATACATTATTGTGTTTATAAATTTCTACAATTATGGAGGATTTTGTCATGAACATTCAGACTGACATAAAATGGGGGAACACCTCCTTCCTGGGATTTACCATCCACTTCTGGCCCAAACAACAGTTCAGGCTTGTCATTGTTCAGATTGACAGTGTTAGTAATTTCTCCTATGTTCAGTACCTTTAGGACTTGAGACCTATATACATCCTTGTTTACCAATTCAGTGAGAGGGATGGAGATTTTCAGTTTAGCAATTTCGTTCTCAATACTGAATGGTGTCTGAATTTTTAGCAGATTTGAACAATCGGTTTTTTTTAGGCACTGTTTTTGCAGCAGGTTCAGCTTGCTAACTTGCCATGAGGGTATCAACTTGAGCAGCTTTGGCAGGGGTATCAACTGTTCTTCTAGTAATGCTTGTTGTGTTCTTATGTTCTGAACTGCTTGCGCCTTTCTTTGAAATTTTAGCTGTTTTGTTGAGATCAGGTTCAGAGACCTTTTTGGCAGAGTTTTCACAATTCCTTTTCTTGGAGTTATCAGAATTTTTATTACTTCTAAGGTTATATTGTCTGTGAACCTCAATGATAGCATTTTCTAGTCATTGTTTATAATCATCAGATTCTTCAGATTCTAATTCAGTTTGAGTTAAAGAAAATGAACCTTGCTCTTCTTCAGTAAGGAAAAGATAATCCTCTTCATTAATTCCCATCAAATTTATCTGATTTTCCTCTAATTCTTAAACTACTCCCTCATCTTCATCAGCATAATTCTCTTGGAATGGAGGCCTAATTTGCTGATCGGGACCTGTTTGTTCTCTTTGTCTAATTTGACGAGGGTTTCTTCTAAGGCTTTGGCTTCTGTTTTGGGGGTTTTTCTTAGGATTTTCTCAGGATTATCAACTATTGTAGGAGGATTCGGGTCAGGGTGAGATCTAGTGAAGATTCTTCTGGGAGCCAAAATTCAGACTTGAAGCACAGACAAATTGAGTATTTGCAAAAAACTAGAAAACCAATCTTGGAAAATTCTTTTATCATACAGTGTTTTTCAACTGGGGTTTCAGAACTCGAATGAAATGTCAAATTTTTCAAAAGTGATCCCCAGTATGGTCGCCATTATGTTGTGGCTCTATAATTTATAATATTGGCAAGAATAAACTATAAAGAACAAGATCAAACCACTTTTGAAACCAGGATCTAGCCCTCCTAGACGCAAAGAGGGCTCTCTTTGTTTGTGATTTAACTTTATGTTATGAATGCTGATGTTAGGCTAGTTATATTGATTGTGGGAATTGGTTGTTTTGATTGGATAAGCAGATCTATTTAAACTAATCCATTTGGCTATGGAGTCATAAAAGGCTGGATTGTGTATCATCTTTTCAAGAGCATCACAGGGCAAACTAACTATGCTAATTGGATCTTAGGGCAATGTGAATTATGAGATGGAGGAAATAGTGATGTTCATAAATGGTTAAAAAGGAACTAAGAATTCTCTAACTAGACTTCAGAAGAAAACATTCAGATGGTAAACACAGACAGAATTAAGGTGCTCCAACAACAAGTCTTAATCTAAAATTTCTGCTTTACAATCAGATCAGTAGATGCACAACAAGAAAAATAGCGGAAACATTTAACACAGAGAGGAAACACATCACCATATAACATAGCTCAAGTATCCTGTAAATGGTCTCTTATTATTGATGCCCAACTTCAAAAAGTTACAATGCTCCAATATAAAAGTTTTACAATCCAGGGTCCAACCCCTGATACTTCCAACACATGCAGTATTTAACTGTAAACAACACTGATTGCCCTATCTACTTCGACAATCTGTTATTAATTACAACTAAGAAAATTTAGACAAGTGTGGCCATGCAATGGCCAAGATAAGATAAATCTAACAATCACCGCTTGCGGTATTAACTTCGGAAACCCTTTATGAATTATAAAGTGAGCCCAAAATAGGCTAGTGTGTCATGAAGAGGCAACGATAAATGAATCTGACATCTGGCTCTACCTTCCGAACCGCCTTTGCTGGATCATTAAATCTAATGCGGCGCTAGCACCTTTAGCTGATCTATTGTTGTGCTGACATATTTACTGTGCTCTTCAATTCTAATACATGCATAGCTTTGCCCACTCTTTTTTACGTGGAATTTTTGTCCTCGTGACCTGTCGATAAATTTCATCCACCTTTGTATATTTAGAAAATATGGGCCTGACGAAGAAGACGTGTCTCAGTTCGTGTTGGATGAAAATGTCATTGCTCAAGAGTTCAAGGAAAGCTTTCCTAGTCATATTTTCTTTAATGTTAGAGAACTTTGTTGTGTCTTTGGCTGTATCCCGAAGCTTTGTCATATAATCCCCTTTCTGGATGAGTTTGTTATTAATGACATACAAAGAAGGCAAACCCTTTGCCATTAGGGGCTCAATTCTATTGAAGAACCTGCCAACTGCCACATCCAATTCGTGACATCTCTCCTCTAGCAGTCTGACCAAATTCCTCTTAGTGAGGACCTTTTTCACTTCTAGTATGGTTTATGTTCTGTCGTGCACATCTAGGTCTCCAAGCTCATAACTGGTTTCAGAATTTAGGAACTTTATGATCTTAGGAGCTGTGGCAGGCATATCACCCAACTCTTGATTGGTTTTCTTAATGGCTGCAAGACACTTGTCAATCAACTCCTTCTGTTCAAATATAATATGGATGGAGTGCCAGATTTCATCAATAGACTCCATGATACTACCCCAGATAATCAGCTTAATTTGTCCCAAAGTATTACCAATTGAAAAGTCCCTTTCTGCCTTCTCAAACCTCTCAATCTGTTTTTTGGCTATTTATGGGCAGTTTCAGATCTTGCCTTCTATTCTCTCAAGATGCCAATCTGTGCCTCCAACTTCTTGATTTCCTGTGTCTGGAGAATCATGCTTTCCATGGCCTTGGACAACTGGTTTGTCCCACTTGATGTCCCTGTAGTTGCTGAAGTAGCAGATGGAATTGCTGCGATAGGCACAACATCCAAAGGAATGATTGCTACCTGGGCTTCTTCTTCTTTTTCTTTCAACAGTTTCTCCATCTCTGTCTCCATTTGTTTGAGCAATACTGACTGCTTCTTTATTAAATTCATCATCTCAGATTTCTGCACTTCATTCTCTTCCATATTCCTTGGTCAAAGGGTCTTCGGTGGCTGGCATCTTAAGTTGCTTTCTCAAGGCAGCAATATCTGCATTTTTTTTCTTTAGAATCTCCTCCACTGCTCATGTATTGGCTGGATCAAAACCAATTTTCACAACTAATTCCTCCAAAGACTTAATCTTGGTATCCTTTGCAAGGGAGGAAATCTTCTCCATCTTGAGTTGAGACTGATAATTAGACAATGTTACCTGCAACTTTGATAGATTCATAGCTGTACTTGTCAATGTAGAGGCCACCATCTCTCCAGTTTGCTTGTGTAGCTCCATCTGATCAATTGGGTGGATGTCTTTGGTACTGAATTCGAATGATGTCTTCTTGTAGTCTTTTGCTCCTTGAGGCTGTGGAACTTGAGCTTCTAGAAATGCCATTTGCATTTTCCCCTTTTCAGTATCGAAGGCTGACAACAACCTGCTTTGTGAACTCGGTGTCTGCTTCCAAAACTGGTTGTAGGTGTTGGTCTTCAACACTTCATTCTTCAACTTTATTTCTCTAAATATGTCATTGACAAACTTTTCTTGGTCTCCTATAGCAGGCTTGGAAGTAGATGTCTATAGACCCTGTTGCTAAATAGACATTGCAGCTGAAGATGTAGGGGAGTCTATTGTTTGACCACCTGTTGGAGATGACCCAGGGGTGTCTTTGATGTGTATTACTGTCTGCTGCTCTGATTCACCCCCTTGATCAATATCCATATGAATTCTGGCCCTCTTCCTATACTTTAGCTTGAACTCTTTGCTAGAGGTATCAGTCACTGAATGTGACTGATCCTCTCTTGGCCTTTTTATTGTTGTCTCTTTCTCTGGCTCCTTTCCCTTATTCTGCTGATCTTCAATACTATGTTTCTCTGGTGGAAGGGGGGTCTGCATGCTTGAAGTTGAAATCATATGCTCTTCAGCCTCTTGCAGAGTATTGGCTGTCCACTCTGTTTGATTCATGAACTGCTCAAGCTTTGGCTTGTGAGTGTGAAGGTATGGGGTAGACTTGTTTTCCATTCTTTTCTTTGAGATAATACCCCGAGGGTCATATGAACAAGTGAAACTGTGGGTGAATCCCATCTCTTTTAATCTTTGGTTAGCCTCTTCTGCTGTTGCTCCGTTGTTGCAAATGAAAGGGCCTATTTGAGATTTCATCCTGAATTGGGACTTCTTCTTTGCAGAGACAATGTGGACTTCATCTGCATTGATCATTTGTCTTATGTATTCTAATGCGAAGATCCTCATGGAGAGGAACTTTGGCAGTTTGTAGGGGGCCAAATCACACCCATAAACTCTGATCTGAGTATAGTTTTGGTACAAGTACCAATCTCCTGTTCTCACTTGATCTGACAACTACATAATCTTCTTGATTTCCTCATTTACCCTTGGTTCTATTGTACTGCTGAGGATGCTCATGGCTGGATGCAGAAATAACTCAATGAATTCCTTGTATGTGAATTCCTTTTGATCCTTCATCAACAATGTTTTCCACAATATGACAGATTGAGGATTTGAATCCTCATCCATTTTCCTCATTCTGAAACTGAACTTGTCTGCCTGAAAATAAACAAACAAGTAAACCAAAACTAAAGTGTATTTGAACACTTCCTCTGTCTGAAACCTTAGGAATTGATCATGGATGGCATCAGCTAAAAATTGGCAAAATTTAAACATGATTGATGGTTTAGACTCGGGTGACAAAATTGATAGGAATCCTATTATAGCCTCATCAACCCACAGATTTGAATGATACCCTAGTAAATATGACAAGGCAGTGACAATGTGTTGAGTTCTATCCGGGAAAGTGGATGAGGGATATGGAGGGTTTTTTTTGGGCAATGGGGCATCAGTGGCCATGAAGAGCTCTAATGTTTTAGCTCTGTTGGCAAAGTCCAGCTTATGATATAGTTCTTTGAGGGCCTCATAAGAAAAATGGATTGTTTCTTCAACAGTGGGAGCTTGCATCATTTGCTGGATTGACTGGGCATTAATGGTAAACAGAACCGCTGCAGGTGGGGTCACTACGGCTCTTTGATTGATGTCATAACAGGCCTGGCATTTCCTTATGAATTTAGGACAGCTATGGGTCTTTGGGAAAATATAAAAGGGTAATTTGGTTTCGCATAATCCTATGTCGTCCACTCATCTAACAATTTATCCTCAAGCCAGCAGTAGACATCAAAGAAATAGAAGTCTGACTCTGTCTCGTGGATCTTGTAGTCTCTATCAGCCAAAGCCACATGATCCAAGTCCACCTGAGGGTAAACCATAGGATTAAAGGGTTGTTGATCTTTCTTTGGAGGCATGCTATCTTCTGTGAATGATCTGACTATGTTATTGACTATTACAGAGAAGAATAGGAATGAAAGAAGAGGGGAATATAGAAAATGGCCTACTGTAGATCAGAATAGGGAGGGGAGATATATAAGAGGAACTTTGAGCGCTTTTGTAGGTAACAGGATATTTTTCTGCACCTGTTATTTGCTGTAACCACTTCACAAACTGATCTTCTGTGACAATTTAGAACGTGAAACAGTGGTAAACCTTTCCATTGGTGCGGGAGCTAGTTTTGTAGCGTGGTTGGGCGACCGTTTACATGGCACGGGCCCGTTGGACAACGACCCAACCAATTGAATGCTTAACGGGTATTTGGCAGGAGCAGAGATGACGCGAAGGATGTGATGGATGAAACGACGTGGCGCAGCGGGAGTGGCGGGCGGCAAACGGTCAGCATGAGTGGTTTAACCACGGTACAAACCGCTTTTTGGGGGGGTTGTGAGTGGTAAGTGGTAAGAAGTAAGGGGGGTTTGAAATAGTCTGGGCATGAGACGTAGCGGCGGTCCGACCACCCCCCCCCAATGTTAACGTTCAAAGGCTGGGGGGGCTGAAAAGGATCGTGGGTCGTCGAATGAACATGAGGAGCGGAGATGACGAGAGGTGTCGGGTATTTTGTGGCGATGGGATGAGTGCGTGGATGGTGGGGTTGGGTTTGAACGAGTGGAAGGCGGAATGTAAGGTTAGGGTTTGGTTAATGAAATGATATTAAGGTATGTCGGAACTTTAGAACATAATTAACCCGAACTTTGATTGTGGGAATATTGTAGTCAATATTTGAAATTGAAACCTCAGGTTAAAATCCCACCTATTGATAAAACCTTTTCTTCTCGACTTTGTTCTGATTTTGGATTTTCCTCATGAATGGAACCACATGGAACCTTTAGAAATAAATTTCATGTTCCTCCATACTTTGTTTTCTTCCAATCTACCTACCCTTTCACTACCCTAATATTTTTATCATTTTTCTTCTTGCAGGGTGCATTTAGGCTTGCAGACCCATACCTCTCTTTTTCCTTTTTCAGTGAACTTCTAACCTACTCTATCCCTTATCTCTTCCATTGGTTCAAATTAAACTGTTGAGCCAATTTCATTCCTACCTATCCACTGATTGGCCAATCTTTATTTTCTAACCTATCAACAAAAAATTAAAATTGTACAATCATGCTTAAATTGTATGATTGAACAAATACACCTAATGAGTAGTGGCATTTTGATTTGCATCACTTTCAGAATTATTCCTTTTTTGGGGTTTTCTTTTCATTCACACCCTCTTTTCTTTATTTTTTATTGTTGGAATCATTTGAATATTGAAATTCATGTACGATATGAAAATTTTCCTGAATGAGATACTTCGTCACCTTGTGATACTGTAAATTACAGGAGTCTAACAATAGGTACCTTAGCACATGTTTCGCTGCCACTCAATGATCTTGTCTTGGCTCCTCCATGAATTGGATGAGCGTGTTCACAAAAAAACATATATTTGGCCTAGTGTTGACTAGATATATCAAGGAACCTATTAGCTCCCTCTACAGTGTGGGATCTGTTGATTTTTGTAGCATCGGATGTGCTCTAGCCTTGAGATTTTGCAGAGAGGCTAAGATACATGTATTCAATTATTTGGGGGAATTCCACCCAGAATGACTTAATTAAAATAATTAATCAGTTTTTAATATTTCTTAAATCTAAACTTAGGAAATATGATTAATTAAAGGGTATTAATTAAGTCGGGTGCGAATATTCTAAATAAATATGTGGATCGAGCCCAAGTTAATCTTAGCCATCGATTAAAACTAATCATGGTCGTTGATGTCTCAACGAGAGATTATTAGAAGGAACTTGATGGGCACTTGGAGAACACATAGTGAGAGATCGAACTTGCTGGCAAATCGATTTTCTAGAGTAGCAGCACTGAGTTGCCGGAGAGAGATCCAGTGAGCTCATTGCAGTGATGGAGGGGTAGAGATAGAATTGTCAGAGGAAAGTTTTCTAGATCTGGAGAGTGCATAGCAGAGAGGTAGCACAGAGGCCATGCAAAGGCTGCACAGTGCTTCAGAGGGAATCCGCAATTTTGCTTGGAGATAGAGCTGATTTAGCGGTAGAAGCCAGAGAGAGTTCCCAGAGGCCAGGAGGGTCTAGTTTCCATACATCAGAAGATACGAGGCAAGGATAACGAGTGCTCCCAGTTGTATGATGTAGAACTGCGTAGGGTGACGCAGTCACTGTGCAAAGGCAGTGCAGAGCAGCTCTTTCAGAGCTAAGGTCAGTGCTGGATCCAAGGTTGCGAGGGAGCGACTCCCCTCCCTCGAACCCACTCCTAAAGCGCGCTCCCTTAGGGAGCGACCTCAGAAGCGAGGGAACGAATTTCGGGAGCGAAATTTTTGCTCCCTAGCCTTTTTTGCAAAAACAATTCAAATGAATTTTTTTTCAAATAAACAATAATATTTGAGTGGGAAAGCCTAATGATCAATCCCATGGCCCTAGTATTGATATGTGATTCATGATAATGTTAAATTCTTGAAGTAAAAGGATGATAAAAGTGACATTCTCCTTAATATTCATTTTCATCCTTTTACTTAAATTTTTAACATTACCATGAAATGACTCAGGGTGTTTGAGAGTGGTTCTGAATTTTTAACATTACCATGAAATGACTTAGAATTTTAGATCTCATTCAAAATCCAACAGACTTATCAAGATTTCAGGATTAGGGGGATTGCAATGTTTCCATTGGATTTTGTCATGTATTAGGATATGAAACTTATATTTAATCAAGAACACCAATCCCTCTACATACCTTGATGTTAGTGACATTGGTTGTCAAACTCCTTTATCATGACCCTACTAAAAATGTACCCATCACTCAAACAAAATCTTGACTTGACATGCTATGTTTTTTTCTATCCTATGTCAATACTTAGAGGGTGATATTAATGACAAAGATCCCTATACAGATCCAGAGGTAATGACAAAGATACCTTTGGATATTAATGCCTAGAGGGTGATATTAATGACAAATATCCTGATTTTCCAACAAGACTCAAATATTAGACATTTCTCATAGTGGCAAGAGGTCCAAGCATTAGCAATAGATAATAAATTTACTTGTCTTTTCTAGTTTCTAATAGTTTTTATAACTGTTGACTCTTTCATATTTATTATGATAATTTTTGTAAACAATATATGACAATTTAAGTTTGAAGTTTGAAGTTGGCAATTATAGCTCATTGGTAATGAATTATGAATATGATGCTTCGTGAAAGTTGAAAGATGTTTCATTTCATTTCATTTTATAACATTTCATTTCATGTTAGATATTATTTGTTGTAACGGTTACACTTAGCTTACAAGTACAACTTTGATGATCAATGATGATAAATGTTGTATATTGAATTTTGAAATCTTGAAACTTTAAGATTGATGAATCATGAGACTCAATATGTTGTGTGTTACTAACTTGTGGACGTGGTTGATGAAGATTATAACTTCTAGATGATTGATGTTATATGGTTCAATCTATGTTTTTATGTATTTTATATCTAATTCATCATTCTACATGTTTTTGTTGACATATATCGATCAATATATATATATATATATATTCGCTCCCCAATTCACTCCCGAACCAGGAGCTTCTAAACATGTCGCTCCCGCTCCCTCTCCCAAGTAACCTTGGCCAAATCACCTGTGGAAGTGTGAAGTTTCTCACTAGATAGTTTGTCAGATTTTTTCTCTGTATTGGATAGCCATTCTAGGCATCCAAAGGTTTGTACTCAGATTCACTATTGCTTAATATTAAAACCCTCAGTTGTTGCATTGATTTTCCCAAGTTGGGTTTTTCCGAGGACTTAGTCCAGAAATAATTGTGTACTTATGTGTGTGTGCATCTAGTTTTTCCTGCGTTGTATTGATTTTCCACTGTATTTATTTGTGATGGTTGTAGCATATTGATTTCGATATTTACAGTAGTACACGATAAATAATTTGTTTAGTTAAATAACCAATAGAAAAAATCTAATCAGTTGTTGCAGTAGGATTCCAAGTAACGAAACTTTCACATGGTATCAGAGGGTAGAAGAAGCAGGAAGAGCTCAGTTGCAGGAGGAAAGAGGGAGCTATGAAGCACTGCCTAGGAAGCTGCTCGAAACCCCAAGAGAGGCTGCGCAGTCCTTTAGCTAGCAGGATAATTTTTGAGGAAATTTGTTTTGACAAAGAACAAAATTTCTAGATCGAGGATTGTCAGAGGCAGAGGTTGCAACAACAACATTTTTTCTACAGAGCCAATCTTCATCTTGGACGTAGTCATTTTACAGCAGTAGCTGGAAGAATAACGTCAGGAGAAAAGAAGAGCACACACTGAGGGAATTTTGTCCTCAGAAGAGAATTTCTAGCCAAGAAATTCTAATTTTTCCACGCAAAGCAGCAGTAGCCGAGAGTAGATTTACCCACTCTAGTAGGGAGTGTGTAAAGCCAGTCAGCAGTTGCATAGAGGAGAGGAGGCAGAGTTCGACTTTTTTTTTTTTGGCGATATGGCATCAACAGGGCTAAGAGATTAGGATCAATTGGACGGAGCGTCTAACTATGTGATCTAGAAGGCAAGGATTTCCTTCCTTATGGATGAATGCGATCTCAAAGCATACATCGATAACGTGGTGGATGTCCCCACGGATCCAGATCAGAATAAGACATACAAGAAAGAGATGGCAAAGGTGAAGTGGATGATCCTTGATGGAGTTCGGGATCATGTGGTATCTCACATAGCGACCTTGGGAGCGGCCAAAGAGATGTGGGACTCCCTTGCCACGTTGTACTAGGGATCTTCTGAGCATCGGAAAATGTACCTGGAGGAAAAGCTGAGATGTACACGAATTCAGAAGGGGGAGTGCATAGACCACTTTCTCACCAGGCTTCAGGATGTTCGAGATCAGTTGGCCGCTGTAGGGTCAGCACCTCAAGCTTCAGAGATGTTGCGAATAGCTCTAAATTATATCTTCGAGGAATGGCAAGTATTTGTCCAAAGTATTTTGGGTAGAGAGACATTGGCAAGGTGGGAAAGGATCTAGGCGGATTTGCAACAAGAGGAGATGAGAGGAGATCTGGTGAACAACACCATCAGTGGCAGCAGTAGCAGTGGGACGAAGGCAGAGGTGAAGGAAGAGGAGAATGCAACCCTCACATCAAAGGGGCAGCAGGAGCAACGCAGAAGAAAGAAGGACGTTTCAAAGATCAAGTGCTTAAGATGTTGTGAACTTGGTCACTACAACACCCAGTGTCTGCTCAGAAAGAGGGGCAAAGAGGAGAGGTAGGATCAACAGGCTCCATCTGCAGAGATCGACAGACTTTCCTCCAGATTGGAGGAAGATTTTTCCATGATCACCGACATACCTCCAAGGGTGAGGTGGGGTGATTTGGTTTTGTAGCCCCAGAGAGCTACAGATGGGAAGGATCCTTGAGGAGTCCACCTCTTGGATAAACTCCTTGCTACGGGAGCCCATAGTAGTAGTAGTAGGATGGACCAGTGACAGTTGGTGCAGTCAGGTGCTAGAGTAACAGATGCAGTAGCTAGTAGCAGTCTGAGACTAAGCAGCGAAAAGCAGGGTTGGTAGCAGTGCAGCGACACAGTGTAGAGTCAGCAGCAGGGCAGAGGCTTCAGTGATAGCGCAGAGACTAGCAGCAGTCAGGACTCGGGTGACAGATGCATAAGACTGAACACAATTGGTTCAATATGATGGACATCTCTCAGTTGCAGCAGCAGCAGATGAGAGACAGTTGTAGATGTTGCAGTAGTAGCAACAACAGAGTTGTAGTGCAGATGTAGTAGTTGGCAACAATATGTAGGGTCAACAGTAGTGCAGAATTAGAGTTGCGCAGTAGTTGGTGGGTAGCGAAGTAGAACATCAACAACGTAGCAGGAGGTGGTACATAGTTAGAGTATTGCTATCAGGAGGGCAGTAGTACTAGAGCACATTCCTCGCTAAGCGGGAGTGTTGATTTTTGTCACATCGGATGTGCTCTAGCCTTGAGATTTTGCAGAGAGGTTAAGACACATGTATTCTCCAAGACCCAGAAATTGTTTGGGGAAATTCCACCCATAAGTGACTTAATTAAATTAATTAATCAGTTTTCAATATTTCCTGAGACTAAACTTAGGAAATATGATTAATTAAAGGGTGTTAATTAAGTCGAGTGCAAATCTTCTAGATAAAGGCATGGATTGAGTCCATATTAATCTTAGCCATCGATTAAGATCTAATCATGGCCGTTCATGTCTCAACGAGAGATTATAAGAAGGAACTCGATGGGAACTTGGAGAACACATCGAGTGAGAGATTGAACTTGCGGCATATCGATTTTCTAGAGTAGCAGCACTGGGTTGCCGAAGAGAGAGCTAGTGAGCTCATTGCAGTGAGAGAGGGGCAAAGATAACATTGCCGGAGGAAAGTTTTCCAGATCCAGAGATTACATAGCAGAGAGGCATAACACAGAGGCTGCACAGTGCTTCAGAGGGAATCCACAATTTTGCTAGGAGACAAAGTTGATTCAGTGGTAGAAGACCGAGAGAGTTTCTGAAGGCCAGGAGGGTCCAGATTCCAGACAACAGAAGATCTGAGGCAAGGAGAACAAGTGCTCCCAGCTGTGTGACGCAGAACTACGTAGGGTGACATAGTCACTGCTCATAGGCAACACAGTGAAGCTCTTTCAGAGCTGTTAGTGTCAGTCTATACAACCTATCACCAGTGATCAAATGGGCTCTTATCATGTCTTGTTAGGGTCTCATAGTCAAATTTTTGTCATTTCATTAGGTTTTCTAATAAAAATTTGGTCACTGGGTATCACATGCTAGTCCTTGTCATCACTCGACTGAGTGTATCATCATTCAAAAAACCATCATCATTCCAGTCATCACCATCATGATTTCATTCAGTTCAGTGTCTCCATTAAGTCATTAGGGCTTCAAGGTCACCAAATCTGTGATTTCATGCATAAAATCCGGCAATTGGAGGAGTGGTAATAGGCAAGTTTCTTCAATAAAGTTTGATTTCAAAATGTAATTTATGTTTCTATTATGTAAGTTCATGTTCCTAAAGTTGCAATTGAAGGTTTAAAAAATATACAAGGTTCGAAAGGTTACAAAGTTCAAAAAATGTAAGTAGTTCTTGGAAAATAACATGTGGGGCCCACCCTCACTCAAATAAAGTTACTTTAGTTTATAAAAAGGCCAAAAAGACAAAAGGGAAACTCATTTGCACTCTTTTACCCTCCTATCATCGAGTTCCCTATCTCACATTGGCACAAAAATCGGGATTTTTACCTCTCACTGGAAAAACCTGGAGCTCGCTACACATATAGACACTATGCTGTGCTTCTGAGAAGGTCGTTGCGCATAGAAACACTGCGATGCGCACAAGAATCCTATGCTGCTCATGGGATAGAGTTTTGCAGAAGTGGTTTTTTGCTACCAGTTTGGTTTTTCGAGGCTTCACTCCGGCCATTACAACCTTCATCTTCTTCAAAAGGTAAGTTAAAGCCTTTCATACCCTCCTTGGCAGTGTTTACCAAGATAATTTAATTAAACACTTCTTCTCCTAGGGTTTTCTTAGAATTCATGGTTTTGCTTTCCAAATGATAAATTGTTGTTCAAAACAGTGAAGCACCACTCGTATAAGACCCGCGGGTCTTCGCCGGTTCTATAGCGAGCCGGGTCACTCGCATAGAACCCGCGCTCTCTACCCTTACCCACTCAAACTTGTTATAAACTTGCCTACTCGCATAAGACCTGCGGGTTTCTCATAAGACCCGTATCAGACCCCTATAAGACCCGTCCCACAACAAAAGGTAAATTTTTTTAGATTTTTTTCAAATTTTTTTATTTTTCTAGTTTTTTTGGAAATGAGGTGGAGGAAAAGGGAATTTGGAGGGCAGGAAATTCTTTATAAGCACCTCTCTCCCTTTTGGAGTAGCAGCACTGACAGAGTGAGCACTGGCAGAGTAGCAACACACTATAATAGCAAGGCGGAGTCACAGCACTGGCGGAGTAGCAACACATTGTAATAGCAAGGTAGAGTCACAACACTGGTGGACTAGCAACATTGGCGGAGTCACGACATTGGCGGAGTAACGGAGTAGCAGCACACAGTAACAACAAGGCGGAGTCACAGCACTGGCAGAGTAGCAGCACACTGTCCAGGTAGGCTTCACGATCTTTGTTTCATTGTTTTGCAGCTTGCTGCTTGCATGTAATTTTTTGTAATTTTATCTAATCAATTCAATTTTATTTGATTTTGTTAACTTGCAATTTGCAAATTTTTTTGGCCTTTTGACTGAGTTTCTTAGCCACACAACGACCCTGTGTGGCTAAGAAACTCAACCACAAGGGCCAGCGGGTTGCCTCCTCAGCTTGTAGGCCCTGTGGCTGAGTTTCTCAGCCACACAGCGGCCCCGTGTGGCTGAGAAACTCAGCCACAGGGCCAAAAAAAATTTAATAACCAAAAACCCAATTTAAAAAAATATATTAATTAGATTTTAAAAATTTAATTTATTTCTTCCAGATTTCGTCACCATGCCACCAAAGGGTTCTAGAAAGTCTCGTGATTAGGCATGGGCACATGGTCAACGAATCATTGCCGGTAATGACCACCATGTCAAGTGTAATTATTGCAATGCCACAATGCATGCAGGAATAAACAAGCTAAAATACCACCTAGTTAGAATGGTGTGGGATGTTGTCAAAATTGCCCTGATGAAGTCACTACTAAAATGGCAGCTGCTTTGGAAGCCATTAAATAAGAAACTTCTAAGAGGGCAAAAAGGAAGGATGAGATTGTTGGGATAGGTAGATTTTCATCTTAGAGTGAAACACAGATTCAAAGTCCAGGTATTGGTAACTCCTCTTCAAGTGTTGTGGCAAAAAGGAGTATAACCTCTTCTTTCTTCACTCCTCGTACAACTCCAGGATCTCAACCAACCTTGGATAGTTTTAATGAAAAGAAGAGGAAGGAGGCAGATATGGCAGTGAGGAGGTTTTGGTACCATAACTGTCTTTCATTCAACTATGCAAAGTCGTATTTTTATCAGCCCATGGTGGATGCCATTGCAAGTGCTGGCCCTGGATACAAAGCCCCATCTTATAATGCACTTAGGGGGAAAGAGCTAGATGAGCAGTTTGAGTGTGTCAAGGAACAATTGGAGAGCATTAAAAGCTCATGGAAAATTACAGGTTGTACAATTATGTCTAATGGGTGGACAGATCAAAGGGGTATAACAATAATAAATTTTGTTGTAGCTTGCCCTAAAGGAACCATGTTCCTAAAATCCATTGATGCATCTGCAAATGTAAAAGATGCACATTTGATTTTTACATTGTTGGTTGATGTGGTGGAGGAAGTTGGGGTTGCAAATGTTGTCCAAGTAATCATGGACAATGCAACAAATTATGTAGTAGCTGGAAGGTTGCTTTGTGCCAAATATCCCACCATTTTTTGGACTCCATGCGCTGGCCATTGCATAGACTTGATACTAGAGGACATGGGGAAGTTGGAGTGGGTGCAGGATGTTGTGCCAGAATGCAAGAAAATTACCAAGTATATTTATAATCATGCTTGGTTGTTGAACCTTATGAGGTAATTCACACAGGGTGAGCTTAGTTGCCCAGCTGTCACACGGTTTGCTACAAACTTTCTTTCCCTCCAAAGCCTTTTGTATGAGTACCAAGCTTTGCGAAGAATGTTTTGTAGTCAGCAATGGGTATTTTGGAAAGATAGCACAAAACCAGAAGCATTGTCTGTGAAAGCATCTGTCTTTCGTGATAGTTTGTGTGAAAAAGTCACTAAGATTGTCAGCTTTATTGAACCCCTTGTGAAAGTCTTCAGATTGATGGATGGAGAGAAACCTCCAATGGGATATATTTATGAGGGCATGGATAGGGCCAAAGAGGCCATCAAGACTTTCTATAAGGGAGATTAATCTAAATATCTCCCTATATGGCAAATTATTGATTCCAGGTGGGACAGGCAACTACATTCACCATTGCATGCAGCAGGAGCATATCTCAATCTAAGCTTATTCTATAATGAGGGGTTTAACATTCAAAGAGATCCCGAGGTGATGAGAGGTGTCATGATATGCATTGAGAAGATGTTCCCGGATGTAGATATTCAAGACAAAATCAACCTACAACGAGATATCTAAAAGGAAGCATCTAGCATGTTTGGATTCAGCTCAAGCCAACGTCTCAAGGACAAGAAAATGCCTTGTAAGTGCAGATTATTAGAACTTAGCTTGTAATTTTTCTAGTTCTCTTTTATATGTTTGGCATTGCAAACTGATAATCTTTTTTGTTATTTTTTTACAGCTCATTGGTGGATAGATTGTGGCTCTGAGGCACTGCAATTACAAGAATTCGCCATCAAAGTTCTGAGTCAACCCTGTAGTGCTTCTTCTTATGAGCGCAATTGGTCAGTGTTTGAGCACGTCCACAACAAAAAGAGAAACAAGTTGGAGCATGAGAGATTGGAGAAGTTGGTTTTCATCTACTACAACCTTCGAATGCTCACAAAACAAGTGCAACCAAAGGATACAAATTCAATTTTATTGGATACTATTGATTTAGAGTCTGATTGGGTTGTGGAGGAGGAGCCCCTTGATTTGAGTTGGCTTGATGAAGAGACTGAGGATCTCTCTAGTTTGCCATCTCAAATGGAGACTCCCAATACACCTGCCTCACAGTTGCTTCAACCTTCCGATGCTACCATGAGCTCCACAAGGGCTTATTATAGGCGTGGTTGTCCATGAGTGATGAGACTCAAGATTGTTATGAGACAATCATTTATCATTTATGACATATGTATTTGAATTTTGAACTTGCTGACATTTTTTATTTTAATTATGGAATCATAATTCCTTTTCTTATTCAGTATCTAAATGTTTTGCTTACAAAAATCGAATATGATATGTTGTACTTTTATAGATATGAGATGATGTTATGAATTATTGCATATATTGTGGTTTTTATAACTTATAAGGACTGGAATTATCATCAGATTTTATTTATTTATTTTTTTGCTTAAAATTTACCATATTTTAATTTTTTTTGCATTTTGACAAGTCTTATACGAGTTTTATACGGGTCGTTCCCGAGTCTCATACGAGTCGACGAATCAATGGTCGGACAAGTCTTATACGAGTACGAGTTGTGCAACATTGGTTCAAAACCCTAGTTTTCTTACCCCTACACCTTTATTTGCAGTGGATAGACCATTTCCATACATTACATAGCTTCATCCCTTCATTTCTATCATATTCCCTATAAACTCTAGTCTACCCTATGTCCATCTAGGGTAGGAATGTATTTTTCTCTTTACCACCCCCTCCCCTCACTCATTCCCAAATTTCCATTTTCCCCTACTCATTAACATCATTCCTTACCCTCCTAAATTTTCTCAAAAAATTAGGAAACTCCCAAACCCATTATATTCCCTCATTCACTCATTGCTGCAAATTTCATTGTTTTGTTGCTTTCCACCTAGGGTTTGAAAGAATGGAAGTTGACTCATCAACATCAGAGAAAAGGAAGTATAACAAAAGGGGAAAAATACTGAGGTTTGAGCCCTCCAATTGCAATGAAATCACTTCCTCTCCATTTATCAAGAAATGCTTTGAAGATGTCAATTGTTTAGGGTTTTGTCAAAGGGTGCAGAAAGTAGGTTATCATGAGCAGCTCACAGATATTTTTGCCACCACTTTGAAAGGAGAAAAGGCTACCATTGCAGGGATTGATTTCATATTTTCAGTAGATTCTATATCTCATGCTACAAGAATACCAAATCATGGTGAGAATTGGTTCAAAGGCATGAACCTAGATCTTAAAGAATACAAGCCCTACTTGAAATCACAGTACAAAGGAGCTCATTCACATGTTTTCCCATTTAGATATTTGTTGGAGAGATATGCACCATTAATGGAGGTTGTCATGAAGTTCTTTACATGCGAGGGCATATTTTCAAGGATGTATCAATACCGCATTAGACTGCTCATGCACTTTACAACTGTTAAATATCTCAATTTGTGCAATTTCTTGTATAGGAGTGTGATTAAAATGTCTGAAAAGGTACAAGTGAAAGGCAGAGAGCATTATCCTAGCCTTTTTCATCATAGTTTGATAAAGGTCATGGTTCTCCATTAGCTAGCAGAAAAGAATATGACATGGGACTCCTTCATTGAGGTAGCTTTGCAAATGCCCATGATTACTACACCAAGTCAGCAGTAGACCATGTCACCTACCATGTAGGAGGTGGGTTCATCAAGCAAGGTAGAAACTCAATCACCCAAAGAATCAGTGACAAAGAAGCCTAAGCCTGAGATCACTCACACATATGAGAGAGGCAGAAGGCTTGTGTTTGCTCCTCAGATTGAGGAAGGGGCCAAGCCCACACCAGCAGAGCAGGGAACATCTTACAGCATGAGACATCCATGCATGAGGAAGAGCATGATTTTGACTTAGTAGACTTGGAGGCTAGTGACGAGCCTAAAAACCTAGAGAGGATTATGAAAGACAAATATGCTCAGATGAAAGAGCTCCAAGAAAACTTGGCAAGAGAAAATTTCATCATTTTCTTCCTAGAGCAAGAAAACCGTCAGCTGAAAGCAAAATAATTGTCCTTGGAGAAAAGTCAGTTTGAGGCAAGCAAGCATGACGTGAAAGGAAAAGTAGTGGCTGACATAGAAGATTCTGATGAGCATGATGAACATAAAGAGCAGGTAAGAAGAAAGAGGCCAAGGACCATGGGTCTTAAAAGAACATTGTAGAAGGAAAGAGAGCAAAACCCTACAAATGAAGAGTTGAGTTTTGAAGACAGGATAGCCAATGAAATCAATGAAAACAGGGAGTTTTGGCTTGAGAAAGTCAACATCCACTTGGAGAAGCTCCTTGACAAGGCTAACAGGGATAACAAGATACATAAGCACATGGCTAATCATTACTATGCCAGAAATCAAATTTGTAATGTCAAGGTCAAACAGGTACAAGCCAAACTAAAGGAAACCCTAATCAGCCATGAGGAGAAGGGTAAGTTGGAATTACTTGTTGATGTATCCATGATGGCATAATACACCTTATTTGACACTTTTGAACCAATTTTGAGAAGAAATGGAGCAATTTTTGCATTTTGGTGAAATTTGGTGCATTTTTGCAAAATTCAGAAATTTTGACTAGGTCCAGAAGTGCAGCAAGCTCATGTTGCGCTTCTTCCCTAGGCCTCCAAATGGAAAAAGATTGACATTTTTGGAAATCGGGTGGCCTCCTCTCAAAACTAATTTGCTCAATTTTCTGGTCCAGGGCTCAGATTTTGAGAAAAATCCAAAAAGGGGGTGAAAAGTCAACATTCTGCCTCTCTTTTTGACTTTCTCTGGGCACTGGGAGAGACCTTGGGAAAATGGCCATATATTAGCCTAAAATGGGTCATTTTACATGATTAAATACTCAAAAGACATCTGCACTCTCTCAGATTTCCAGAACAGGTGTCAAATTTGAATTTGGACTTCATAAAGGCACCTAGAAATGGCCTCCAACAGCTCGTTGCGCATTTTCAAATCACTGATAAATTTTCATGAAATTTCACTATGTAAATTTTAACAATTTTTAGTTTGAGTTTTGTAAAAGTCAAAAGGTAAAGGTAAATGAATTTAAGGGGTTAAAGTAAATGTAAATGGATAAAATAGGGTTACTTAGGTGTCTTATCCTCCATTTAATGCTTTGAGGAAATGTCTAATGATGGCTAGGAAAAGGAGGAATTGGTTGAGTAACCTCCCTTGTATGCAGCGGATATTGGATAGATGCATGTATTTGGTTTTTCTTGCTGGCAATTCAACCTCCAAGGGAGGATTCCAACCTTAGTGAATATATGAGGAACTTTGTAATCATTTTCAAAGGTTGGATGCTGTGGAATTGAGCCTTGTGTATACTAGTGTACAAGTGAATTCGGCAGGAAGTAATAGACAAAATTTGCAGCAATTGTAGTGGGATTCATGTGGTATGTGCTTTAGAAGTATTTTTCCTTCTGTGATCATATGTTTGAATGTATTGTACCTTCCATTTCCATTTCCATGCTTCATGTGTTTGATTTCTAAGATGATAAACAAAATTCATTGATTTAATGCTCTGTTTTGGAGAAGCTTTCACATTTTTGTTCATATTCTTCTGATATAAACGAATTCATGAGATTCATGCTCATTTTGAAACCCTATCAATCTACCCTATACACAAATATACCTCTAAAGTGATAAAGTATGTGCCTACCTTGCCCCATTACATGTCTGCAAATCTGATATTCAAAGCCCTGACCTAGTCCTCCTAAACCTAAGCCACCATCCAGCACAAAACCATCAAATCAAACAAACCCTGATCTAAACATATCTATCCTAATATCTTTTATGTCACAGTCAATCCTTGGCTGTGATCTCATTGTGAGAGCCCTTTCATCCTAGTAGGGCTAGCTACTAGGTCAAAGTGGTTTGTGGTTACCTTTGCTGGTCTCCTTTTCAGCCTTCGGAGAATTGGTGGAGTGCTAACAAGAGTTAAGGTCAGTGTCGGATCACTTGTGGAAGTGAGAATTTTCTCACTTGATTGTTTGTTAGATTTTTCCTCTGTATTGGATAGCCAGCGTGGGCATCCAAATATTAGTACTCAGACTTGCTACTGATTAATATTAAAACCCTCAGCTACTGCACCGATTTTCCCAAGTTGGGTTTTTCTGGGGAATTAGTCCAAAAATAATTGTGTACATATGTGTGTGTGGGTTTTTCAGCGATATTTATTTGTGAGGGTTGTTGCATATTGATTTCGATATTTACCGTAGTACACGATAAATAATTTGTTTAGTTAAATACAAATAGAAAAAATCTAATCAGTTGTTGTAGTAGGATTCCGAGTAACGAAATTTTCATACGATCCACCAAGTTTCCTTAAGAAACACTTAGCTTCTTCAAGTTAGTGATCATCGGTGTAGACACAACCCTGCAATCCTCCATCCTAAACCTCCTCAAGATCTCAACTACATATTTTCCCTGCCCAAGAAGAATATCCCTGGCCGTTGCCACACCTCCAATCCCAAAAAATAGTGCATCAAGCCGATGTCCTTCATCTTGAACTTTGAAGCAATATCCTCCTTGCACATCCCTATGAGCTTTTTGTTGAATTTCCACAATCTTGGGACCAGATTAGAATCTTAGAATCTTTGATGCTACCAAACCAAGAATGTTAACAAGAACTACTTTGCACAACAGAAAACATAAAGTAGTAAATCACACATGCACAAGTGTAGACAATTTTTAACAAATATTGTACAATAATGTACAACCCAATCTTCGTTATATTAAACCAATATGAATAATACAACAATCCATGGAATACAATATAGAATGAAAAACATGCTACACAGACTCGATGTCGTATCTATTCTTGTCGGTCCTTCGCTTCTCTACTACTCTCTTGTCGCCCCTTAGTCCTTCAAAGGAAAACACATAAAGACTCTAGGAGGGCTGCCACCTAACACTATTGCATGTACATTGGCTGATCCAATCTTGTCACTAGGCTGGCCAATACCTTAGCTCAAAACTGCCAATCTAGTAGTCACTTTCGTCCATCAAAGTGCTGTACTTTAGGCTCAAAACTTCACCCAATCACGCACCAATCAAAGTCCTTCTTGTATGCTGCTCTAGGGCTACTTTGGTCACTTTCTTGTTGCCCTCCACCAACCACTAAGTGCCCAATACTTCACTGTGAGATCTTGTAATATCCCCAACGGGAAATAACCAGTAATATATAGAAATATGACAGACAGATATATAAAACAAAATGCCGGAACCAGAATATGGAACAAGTACACATAAAATGCCAGAACACTAAGCCATTTTATTAATCTGAGAATACATATATAGGGGTACAAGATAATCAGAATGAGTGCACCTATCCTTGCCCTAGGCAAGTGGAGGCCCTCTCAGAATAAGAATGGCTGCAATAGGGACAACGTCCTAGCTGGCTGAAGGAACTGCTGTGGAAAACTGCTGCTGCAATGCACTGGAACTAGGGGTTGATCCCCTCACTGGAATGAGATGGAAACTGGGAAGGTAGCTGATCTCAATCCTCTGGACAAAACCCATAAATTGTGAAGCAGATGCTCCACCTCCGAAAATATGCCAAATAAACCCTCACCAGTGAAAACGTTGTCTCTACCAGTGACAGCGCAGAAGCCAAAGAGAACGCTGGCAAAAAGGGCTGAATCTACCCACAAATCCTCCGGATGAAATAACCAAACTCCTCAGGGCTGGAAATACTGAAAAACGCTGCCAAAATCCCACACAACAACCCTGCTCATCAGATCTGCGTCCTCCCTAGCTGGATCTGCGTCCTCCCTATCCAGATCTGCGTCCTATCTCCTTGGATCTGCGTCCTCTGCCCTAGCCTGCGCAGTCTCAAGAAAGGGGGTAACTCCTCTACCAAATCTCCACCAGAAACTACTGCAAATCACCACTGAAACTGAAGGAAAGAAACCTTGCTCGAGCAGGCACTCGAAGTCCCCCCCCGAGGCCAAGGGTGAGATCTCCGACCGGAGACACTCAGTCGCACTAAACAGTGCTGCAGACCGACTAAACAGCCAGCGTGCTCAAGTAGACAGAAGTCTAGCTCAAAATATCATCAACATATCAATAATGCCAAATGGAGTGACTCTCCCTCCTTTTATAGTGCTAGCTCCCCTCAAAACCTTAACTACGTCCTTCACCCTCCTGGGCCTGCGCAGTTACCCTTGGGTCAGCGTGAGGCCTTCCCTCATACACGTGTGGACCCCCAAGGCCACCCCTTTAAGTTACAACGTCAATCAACTAGGAAAGCACTTTATTTTATAAAGTGAGATGACCCCTCTTATTTCTCACTTTATTTATTATTTCTAGCTAAAGCGGCAAAATTAAACAAAAATGAAATATTCCAATTAGCAATGCTAATTAGGAATATTACAGTCTCCCCCGGCAGAACGTTGCTTGTCCTCAAGCAACTGAAGGGATGGATGCTGCAAGATCCTCTCATCCTCCCAAGTGGCATCCTCATCCGGCAAGTTCTTCCATCTCACCAAGAACTCCCCATCTTTCGCTTCCTTGCCTCTCCCCGGTGTCGATAATAGCCTCCGGCTGTAACACCAGATGCCCCTCATCATCTGTAGGCGGTAGCTCCTCGGTGACCCTCATTCGCTGGCCCAGTGCCTTTTTCAGGCATGATACATGAAAGATGTTATGAATCCGGCTGCCTTGGGGCAGCTCCAGCTCATACGCAACCTGCCCGATCCTGCGTATCACCCTGTAGGGTCCATAAAAACGAGGCTTTAGCTTCTCCGCCCCCTTCTGCTTTAGCGAAGACTGTCGGTATGGCTGTAGCCGTAGGTAGACCAGGTCCCCTACCTCAAAGTGTCTCTCCACCCAACCCTTATCAGCATACAGCTTCTGCTGATTCTGTGCTGTAGCTATGTTGTCCTTGAGAGCTCGGAGGATGTCTTGGCTCCCTTGGATCCATAACTTGGCTCGCGGAGCCCTGCTAATACCGAACATCATGTCCACAAAAGATAAGGATTGATATCCATACAAAGCATAGAAAGGTGTCATACCGATGGACATATGCTGCGTTGTGTTGTAGCAGTACTCGCCCAAATGTAGCCATTTCAGCCATGCGCGCTGCTGCCCACTGACGTAGTTACGCAGTAGCCTTCCAGCCCACTTGTTAACTATCTCCGTCCGCCCGTCCGTCTGTCTGTTTGCCCGTCCGTCCGAGGGTGATAACTAGTGCTCTCGTGTCAATTCGGTCCCCACTAGCCGGAGAGCTCCCCGCTGCATCCGCCCATAAAGCGCCGTCCCTGTCGCCGACAATGGTCTTGGGTAGACCATGCAATCTGAAAACCTCCCGGAAAAACAACTCTGCCACCTGTGCCGCTGTGTGATGTGCCGAAATGGCGAAGAAATGACCATACTTCGTTAGCCGATCAACTACTACGAAGATGCAGTCCTTGCCCTGTACTGTGGGCAACCCCGTGATGAAGTCCATCGATATGCTCTCCTACCCCCTCCGGGATGGGAAGAGGCCGCAAACAACCCCGCAGATGACTCATCCTTGCTTTCGGGCACACATCGCACTCCCTGACATGCTGGAGTACGTCCTCCTTGAGGCCCTTCCACGAGAACCTCTCCCGAATAGCCCTGTATGTCTTGGTGAACCCCTGATGGCCCGCCAATGGTGAATCGTGTGAAGCCTGGAGTATCTTCTTCTTGAGCTGAAATCTCTCAATCAAGAAGATCCTGTCCCTGTAATAGATGATCTCATCGATCACCCTGTACCTGTCATCAGCTACCTGCCCATCCAGAACCTCACATGCAAATCTATCCTTGGAGTACTCAACCAGCAGTCAAGCCCTCCAATCAGCGTCCAAGCTCATGAGTGACAACGTGGCCGGTCTACGAGAAAGGGCATTAGCTACCACGTTGTTCTTGCCTTTGACATACTCTATGTCGAAGTCATAGGCTTGGATCTTGCTGATCCACTTCTGTTGTCTCTCCTGCAACTGCTTCTGCTCCAGAAAGTACCTCAGGCTGTTATGATCTGTCCTCACCCTGAACTTGCTACCCACTAGATACTGCCGGTATTTGGCCAATGCATGCATAATGGCCAACATCTCCTTGTCGTATATGGGATACAACCTCTCGTGTGGAAGGAGCTTCCGGCTCTCAAAAGCAATCGGGTGCCCGCCCTGCATCAAAAATGCACCAATCCCCTCTCCTGATGCATCACACTCTAGGACAAAGGGCTGTGTAAAATCTGGCAACGCCAACACAGGACAACTGCTCATCACCTCCTTGAGCTTGTCAAAAGCTCGATGTGCTGTGTCCGACCAACTGAACGCCCCCTTCCTCGTCAAATCTGTGAGGGGTGCGGCAAGCTGAGAGAAGCCCTTGACGAACTTCCTGTAGTAAGTACAGATACCAATGAACCCTCTCAGTTCTGTTACATTCCGCGGCTCTGGCCAGTCCCTGATAGCCCGGATTTTCTCCTCGTGGACTCTCACCCCGTCCACTCCTATGATGTGTCCCAGATACAGCATCTCTGTCAATCCAAACTCACACTTGGAGAGCTTGGCAAAGAACTGCTGCTCCTCCAGAATATGCAAGACCGTCTCAATGTGTTGGAGGTGCTCCTCCCAGGTCCTGCTGTATATAAGGATGTCATCAAAGAAAACCAGCACGAACTTCCTCAGATGATCCCGGAAAATATGGTTCATACAAGACTGGAAAGTAGCAGGTGCATTGGTCAGCCCAAACGGCATGACCAGAAACTCAAAGTGCCCATAATGACACCTGAAAGCAGTCTTGGGAATGTCCTGTTCCCTCATGCGTATCTGATGATACCCGGACCTCAAATCGATCTTTGAGAAGAACCGTGTTCCTCTCAACTCATCCATCAACTCATCGATCCTGGGAATGGGGTACCTGTTCTTTAGGGTCTTTTTGTTCAACGCCCTGTAGTCAATGCACATGCGTAATGTGCCGTCCTTCTTCTTCACCAGCACTACCGAAGAAGCGAAAGGACTGGTGCTGGGCCGACTGTGACCAAGGGCCAGCAACTCCTGAATGGCCCGCTCTATCTCGTCCCGATAGGCCTTGGGATGCCTATACGGTGTGGTGATCACAGCCTGTATCCCCTGCTCAAGCTCGATCGTGTGCTCAAACCCCCGATCCGGTGGCTGCCCTGGTGGAATATCCCCGAAGACCACTGCATACCTGTCGAGAATAGACTGTAGATCAGGATGCACTGTCTGCCCTATATCCACTACCTCTGAAGCCCGCAACTCTACCGCCCACTCTATATCTCCCTTGCGGAAGGTCGCCTCCATGCTGTGTGCCGACACCGTCTGAGGTGGGTATGTGTGCTGTCCCCGAATCTTCTCATGCTTTCCCGTCTTGGGATCATCCCACTCCATCTCTAGGGCCTTCCAATCTGTCGTGACCTTCCCTAGAGTAATAAGCCACTGGACCCCCAATATCAGGTTGGTATCTGGAATGTCCACCACAAAGAAGTGATCTGTCAATGTATAAGTGCCCATCGTCACTGATAACTCCGGAACATATCGAGCACATGCCATGGTTTGATCTCCTGGGACCAAGACAGAAAACCCATCAAAGCCCTCTGTCTGTATACCTCTCCGCTCAACCATTTGGGCATCAATAAAATTGTGGGTGGCCCCACTATCAACTAATACTGAAACCCGCTGTCCGCGCACTGTCCCCCGTACGCGTAGAGTCAAGTACTTGGGGACTCCCCGCAATGCGGCTAGAGCTCCCCCAGTGGGTGCAAATGATGCCCCACCTGTCGCGGGTGGTGGAGGTGGTAAGGTACTCTGTGCTGCATAACAATCTCCTGCCTCCACATCATCCCCATCATCCACTTCTCCACTGCTCTCGGAGAAGACCTCTATAAAATGTGCCTTCCCTGCCGCACATCTGTGTCCCGGTGCCCATGGCTCCTGGCAAGTGAAGCACAATTGCTTCCCGCCTCGCCCTCTCCCCGGCCTCATCATCAACCCTCGCCCTCGTCCCGGAGCCCGCCTTGGGAGGCGAGCCCTCGTGTCCTTACCCTTAGGCCGGAAAGCCTCGTCTCCGGGGATAAGGTGGCCGAGTCCAAGACATCCTGTAAGTCTCGAGTCCTACTGATGGCATCCAGCAGTGTAGCCGGTTTGTTCGACCGGACTAGGCCACGAAGTGGCTCTGACAGCCCCTCCACAAACATGTAAACCATCCGGGCTGCGGATAAGTCAGATCACCGAAATCCTTTGAAATCTGAAATGTATGTCTCTGCACTCCCAGTTTGTTTGAGCTTGGTCAGCTCAACAAAATGCTGGTCCGGATCCCTCCTGTCAAAGTGCTCTACCACCCTCCTGGTAAACTCGGCATAGGTCGTCACTGTGGAATGCCCGAGTGTCGCCATCCCATGAAACCACCAGTTCTGAGCCTCACCCTCTAAATGCAATGTAGCCACCTTAATGGCCTCTGTCTCCAACATCTGGTTAAGCTGGAAATAAATGTCCAGCTTCTCCACCCAGGACTTTGCCGAGTGGTTTGATGAGCCATCAAACGTGGGCAAATGGAATCTACTAGCCGCGCGGTGGTCATCGCGGTGGTGCCTGTGCCCCTTGTGATGATCACGGGGTCTAATGCCATACTGGATATGGAGATAGCTCTCAAAGGTGAGAGAATCCATGAATGCCTGTCCGAAAGCCTGATACTCTGCAAAAGCGGCCGCCCACTGAGCCGGATCCATCTCCTCTCGGTGCTGTCGACCCCTCGTCCTCTACCAGGAAGGTAGGCATGGTGGGTCGTGTGGGTGCTGGATTGTCCCTCTGTGCACCTCCCCGTACTCCTGTCCCTGTGTCTTCTGGCAAGAATGTGGGCATAGTGGATCTCACGGGTACCTGAGTCGTCACAATGGGAATAACATCGTGCACTGGTACGTGGCGAGACATACCAGATCTCTCACCGATCTGAAGAACTCTAGGGAGTTCTCTCTGCCTGATCTCTATGGCCCGGAGCCTCTGTGACTGCTCCTGCATGTGATGGAGGAGCGTCTCTCTAAACCTCACCTCATCATCTGCCATTGGGTTACGCTGCTCTGGGTCCTTCTCAGGCTGCTCTGCCTCTGAATCTGTCTCAGGTGGCTCCTGATCAGAATCACTTCCCCCGAAAGGAAACTTCCACCCACTCTCCGCTTCTCTGCGTTTCTTCTGATAGATGTAGGGGTTATCCCCGGGCGTCATAGACTGCTAGCACCACAGGCTGAGCCAGATCTAGGCTCTGATACCACTGTAATATCCCCAACGGGAAATAACCAGTAATACACAGAAATATGACAAACAGATATATAAAACAAAATGCCGGAACCAGAATATGGAACAAGTACACATAAAAATACCAGAACGCTAAGCCATTTTATTAATCTGAGAATACATATATATGGGTACAAAGATAATCAGAATGAGTGCACCTATCCTTGCTCTAGGCAAGTGAAGACCCTCTCAGAATAAGAAATGGCTAGAACAGAGACTGCGTCCTAGCTGCTGGAGAAAACTGCCGTAGAAAGCTGCTGCTGAAATGTACTGGAACTAGGGGCTGATCCCCTCACCGGAATGAGCTGAAAATCGGAAGGCTAGCTGATCTCAATCCTCCGGACAAAACGCAGAAATCGTGAAGCAGATGCTCCACCTCCGAAAATACGCCAAATAAACCCTCACCAGTGAAAACGCTGTCTCTGCCAGTGACAGCGCAGAAGCCAAAGAAAACGCTGGCAAAGGGGCTGAATCTACCCACAAATCCTCCGGATGAAATAACCAAACTCCTCAGGGCTGGAAATACTGAAAAACGCTGCCAAAATCCCACACAACCCTCGCTCATTCAGACTGCGTCCTCCCTAGCCGGATCTGCCGTCCGCCCAGCTCGCGCAAATACCAAGAAGGGGGTAACTCTCTACAAAATGTCCACCAGGAAACCACGTAAATCACCACCGAAACCGAAGGAAAGAAACCTTGCTCGAGCAGGCACTCGAAGTCCCCCGTAGCCAAGGGTGAGATCTCCGACCGGAGACACTCAGTTTGCACTAAACAGTGCTGCAGACCGACTAAACAACCGGCGTGCTGAAGTAGACAGAAGTCTAGCTCTCAATATCAATATCAAATCAACCATGCCAAATGAGTTGAGAACCCCACCTTTTATAGTGCTAAACTCCCTCCAAAACCTTGACTGCGTCCTTCACTCTCCTTGGCCTGCGCAGTTAACCTTGGGTCAGCGTGAGGCCTCCCCTCATACTCGTGTGGACCCCCAAGGCCCCCTTTTTAAGTCATAACGTCAATCAACTAGGAAAAAGCACTTTATTTTATAAAGTGAGATGACCCCTCTTATTTCTCACTTTATTTATTATTTCTAGCTAAAGCGGCAAAATTAAACAAAAATGCAATATTCCAATTAGCAATGCTAATTAGGAATATTACAGATCTGCTCTGAGAAGAGGCTTTCAAGCATCAAGATAAGCCTCTCAATTTGCTCCCATAGGCTTCTAAACAATCTGATCCAAAATGATCTACAAAACTGATCCAACACCTACAAAAATGTTATACCAAACATACCTTAGCTCACTGTTTTAGGGTCTACTCCATTGCTACAAGTTTGGACTGGTTAGGGCACAAAACACAGTCCCTAACAACCCTCAATTTTGGCCCAAAATTACTCCTTAGAGCTACGACTGTCCCTTCCCTGAAGGCCGTGACACCTATCTGTAAGTCTCGGTTGTTCTAGCCCTTGAACAATCCTCAACCTTTCTTATTCTTCTACGACAAGCTTCAGTGAGGCTTAACAAGCTTGCGACACTTTGTATTAGGGACAAACCACCCATAAAACAACCCTTAAACGGTCCTCCCCGCCTCGACCCTCTTGCAAAGTCCCTCGACCCTCCTAACAACAACTTGGCCCCTCTAGAAATGACCCTGAAACAGTCTTCTATGCCCACGTTGTTCTGTCCTCCTTTGTTGCGGCCCAAAATAGAGAATTAATCCTCCTCAACGAGCTTATCTTCTTGTTATGTGTTGCGCAATGGATGATAAAATGGCTTGTCATCACCTTCTATTTATACACCAATAGAAGGGCTCCTCCAACCTTTAACATGGGCTGACAAGGTGTCATATGTCTTCTTAACACCAAGCCAACCCTAATCAACTTGTGCAAAACCCAATTATAAAATTATAAAATTCTTATCTCCATTTCTACAACTCGGAATCAGATGATTCTTGATGCGTTGAATTCGTCTTGCCGAGGGCTATCATCCTCATCTATTACATGTCGAAATATGCATATGGTTTTGGCCCAAATCACGATGGGTGAAAAACCCCTACCTTGGGTTTCAAGCCCACAAGTGACTCTTGTGGTGCTTTGTCCTCCAATCCTTGAGCCCTAGGGCTTGGAGTACCTTCCAAGCTACTTAAAAATCAACACTCCCTCTTAGTGAGGGAGGTACTTCCAAGACTAGGAAGTAACTCATCATCCTCATCACTACTTGCAACACTCGCCCATCTCTTGGCGCTCACCACTATAGCAATCCCTGAAGCATGAATTGCGCCTCTCTCAGAAGTTTTTCTATCACTGAAAGCATCCTGCTTCCTCTTCCTCTTCTCTTGTATCGCTTTCCAATCTCTCCATGATTCATTCTTGGTAATTGTAGGAGCCCCCTTGCTCCCCACTGACCACACGCTCTTCTTGGGCTGCAAATTCTTCCTTTGAACCTATAAGATCCCGCTAGAACTCGTCTCCCTCTGAGCCTTTGGAAAACAAACCTTCTTCGTTGTAACCTGTACCTGCCCCTCTGAACCCTGCAGTTGCAACTGCTTCTCTGGAACCTGCACCTGCTCCACCTGCTACTTCTTCTTTCCATGATCCTCATGCTTGCCCGTCAACTTATATAGACCATGCTTTCTAACTCAAAGTACAATCCCTTCGGAGCTAGAGCCACTAGGTCTGAGTCTTTCCTTCCCATCCTGGAACAAGACCTCAAACCCCTTCTTCTCGATCATCTAGACAAAAATCACGCTATATCTGATTCCTAGTACAAACAGTACATCCTGGACCCGCATTACTTGTAATTTCCCCAAATTAGCAGTCAGCTAATTGGGATATTAATTTTGATTAATTTACGCAAATCCTAATGTTGGGCGGAAATAAAGGGGTGAGTGTATGCAAATTTATGTAGATGTTCTATGCTTGATGCAACTTTACTTTCACAACAGCAATCGCATAAACAATCAAGTAAAGTGCTGATAGAACATACCAGTAGATCAACAGAAGACAAACTAGAAACAGATAAATGTGTTGGTGCGTTATGGCGGTCAATAGGATGCTTCAACCAGCAAAGTCTCCTTGGTCAGCCAACCCAGCATGTGTCACAACAACCCTCAAAACAGTCACACGGTCAACTCAAAGTCAACCCCAAAAAAGTCAATGTTGCCCAGAAAAGTCACAGCAGCAAGCAACAGCACCAGCACCAGAAGCAGCAGCAACAGCAGCAGCAGGAACAACAACAGCAGCAGCAGCAACAACAGAATTCTCTTCGTCCTTCTTTCCCACGTGTGAACCGAAAACTACCTCCAAGGAGGTCGAACCGATCAGAAGAGGAGAGATGATGTGTGAGGATGAGATGAGTGAAATGTCCTCCAACGTTGACTCTATTTATATCAATCACTGAGGGTTTGTGACACATTTGCTGGGGGTGTAAAACCTTAAGGCTGAACTGCACATATTTTGAAAGTATTAAAAAAAAATTCAAGATAAATGTTCTTCTCATCGGATCAAGATGATCTTTAGATCAATCTTGCACCTCTCCGAAAGAGGAACCCAATAAAAATATTGGTGTCTTCATCTGAGCATCACAACATGGAGTTTGGACCTAGTTGTCCAAATTCAACACTCCCTCTCAACTAGGGAGAACTCCATCCACCAGTGCAATCAAACATACGTGTGTCATCTCGCTAGTAACCGCTGCTGGCCTCTTTATTTGGAAAGAAGTGGGTCAGTCACAAAGACATCATTCCCGACTGACAGATTCAGCCCAGAGGTCCGAAACCTCTATAGGACTCACAAAGAGTCTCATACCAACCCGAAGTTGGTTTACTTGACCCGAAGTCAGTTGGAGGTCCGAAATCTCACATGGACTCAAAGAGTCACATACCAACCCGAAGTTGGTTTATCTGACCCAAAGTTAGTAGGAGGTCCAAAACCTCACTAGACTTGATCCCAGATTAAGTGGTTGGACACGTGTCATCCTAGATAGAGAGTACGGCAATCTCTGATGCGTCCATCAGTCTTTTCTACTAGTCTCTAGATTTTCCCACCTCATTGGCCAAATGAGAGGTACTTCCCATGAGTCCGGAACTCAATGGGTAGGATGCATATAGGGCACAGATCATGAGAGGTGAACCAACTCAATCATCATAATGGTGGGGCAGAAGCACCACAAGGTTCGGCAAGCCTAGCCCCGTGTGTGCTTATAGCTCCAAGAAGCTATCCCCAGAGCCCCCCAGAGCTCCAAGAGCTCATCGTCCAACAGGACTCTCAGAATAGGGTCGTTCCACGATTCCAAGATTCTCACGGAAGGTTAGGAACATGACCTTCCCCAAGGGCATTGTGAGAATATCTGCGACCTACTCATCAGTTCCTATATGATCGAGCCTTACGACACCTTGCTGTACCATATCCCGGATAAAGTGGTACTAGCCATCAACATGCTCGGATCGTTCGTGGAACACGAGATTCTATGACAAACGAATCCCCCTCAGGTTATCACCAAGGATAACGGTGGCATCTAGCACATGCTCGAACAACTCACTGAAGAGCTTTCGCAACCAAGTGACTTCACAACAGGCCATACATGTTGTAATGTGATGACTAACGGTGCTCAAGGCTACCAACTTCGGTTTCCTACCCGAAGCAGATCTACGAGTGAAGCAGCATCCAGATGTGCTCTTGCGATCCACCACACTTCCAGCACAATCGGCATCAGTATATCCATGGAGTGCCATACTCCTGGCAGTGTATCTCAGCCCATGGTCTAACGTGCCCCAGAGATATCTCAAGAGTTTCCTGGAGCAGCACGGTCATTCCACATGATCAGCCATATGACTGACTCAAATTTTCAAGCGCCTGACATACATACGTCCGGACGGGTGTTCACTAAGAACATCAGGGCCCCTACGAGTTGAAGATACTCAATAGCATTTGCTAGCACGGGCCCAGCAGCGCTGCCACTCAACTTCTTAAAGTTGAGCTCCATTGGTGTCGACACGGACTTGCAGTCCACCATACCAAATCTTTCTAGAAGCTTCACAATGTATTTTCCTTGAGAAAGGAAAATCTTGCCAGGTCTCTGCCAGACCTCCAGGCCTAGGAAATAGTGCATCAGTCCTAGGCTCTTCATCTTGAACTCAACAGCGAGCTTCCTCTTGCACTGATGAATGAGAGGGTCAGCACCTGTCAGGAAGAGGCCATCCACACATAGCACCAGAATGAGAGGCTTCTCCCTGTCAACCTTGAAGTAAAGGTTCGGATCAACATTACTAAGAGTGAAACTTAGCTTCATTAGGTAGCTATCTATCCCCTCGTACCAAGCTCTGGGTGCTTGCTTCAACCCATAGAGGGATTTCTTCAACCTGCAGACATGGGTGTCCCGATCCTGGACTTCGAACCCCAGAGGTTGCTCCACATACACCTCTTCCTTTATCGCACCATGCAGAAAAGCGGTCTTCACATCCATCTGATGAAGAATCCATCCTTGCGTAGCAGCAAGGGCTATGATAGATCGAATGGTGGCATATAGTGCCACAGGTGCGAATATGTCATCATAGTCGATGCCTTCCTTTTGAGAGAAGCCACGGGCAACGAATCTTTCTTTGAACTTAGCACTTCCATTAGATCCATGCTTGATCTTGTAGGGCCATTTCGAGGTGACAACTGCTTTGTCCTTCGATCTTGGAACTACATCTCAGGCATCATTCTTCATTATGGACTGATACTCTTCGTGCATAGCATCCTTCCAGATTTGATGCTTTACGGCTTCCTCAAAAGATCCAGGCTTGGATTGTACAATAGTAATCATGATTGCTAGATACCCTTGGTATCTACTTGACTTCTTGCTTTCACGGAATGTCCCCCTTTGGAGTCGTATGTCCCTCAGCATCCTCAAGAGTGTCCCTGAGCCATGATGGTCTCTTTCCCAGTGAAGGAGGTGGATCAATCGGGTCCATCGGTCCTTCAACATTAGGCATCGTCTCATCCTTCAGTTCTTCTTGATTTCCAGTCCTTGCTTCATGATCTTCTTGGGATCTCGGAAGATTGATTACTTTCTTCAGGGAAGCATCTTTGTCAAAAGTGACATCGTGGCATATCTCCCCTTCCCTTTGACCAGACACATAGACTCTATAGGCCTTCGAAGTTTCACTGTAGCCCTCAAACATTCCTTTCTTCCCAGAAGCATCCAGCTTGCTCCTCTTTTCTTTCGGCACATGAAAATAAACAAGACATCCAAAAAGTCTAAAATGTGAGACGTCAGGTTTCTTATCAGAGAAAACCTCTTTGGGAGTTTTGGAGTCTAGAGCGGAATGTGGGCATCGGTTTTGTATGTACACAACGGTGTTTACAGCTTCTCCCCATAGAAACTTCGGTAGACCTTGGTCACATAGCATGGCACGGGCAGCTTCCACAATGGTCCTGTTCTTTCGTTCAGCAACACTATTTTGCTGAGGAGTATATATATAGTTGTGGTCTCCCTCTTAATGCCAGCTTCTTTGCAATAGTTTTTGAACTTGTTCGTCTCATATTCAGTGCCATTATCGGTCTGTCGGATAACATCTCATGTCATTGCTCCCAGTGGACTTCCTCCAACCTAGTAGAGTGTATCAATTCTAGACCCAAACGTGATAGCTTCCTTGAAGCTCTTCTTCCACATGCACACCTTTCCATCCATGAATGCCACATTGAAACCTTTGTCTTCCATGGCCAATATAGACACAAGGTTCTTCTTCAAATTTGGTACATAGAGTACATCTTGCAAGCGGAGGACTTGACCTTGAGACAAGTGGAGGGTCACAGTCCCTGTCCCTTTCACGGGATATGTGGCATTATCTCCAAGGACAATTTTCAGATTAGTTTCCTTCTCAACCATATCAGAGAGTGCTTCTTTGAACCCAGTGATGTGCTTTGAGGCACCACTATCTATCAACTAAACATCCATAGTGTCGAGTGGAGATGCAACAGAGAGGGCAGTTACAAGAATGTATTCATTTCTTTTATCAACAACATTTGATTCCTCATACCTCTGGTTGTTGTTTTTTTCATCACCATCGGGAGAATCCTTCTTGAAAGGACATTCTCTAGCATAGTGACCAGGCCTATGACAAGTGAAACACTTGCCTTTCTTTCCTTGGGCCCCTGGTTTTCCTTTGTTCTTTGGACCACCAAAGTTCTTCTTTCTAGAATGAGCAGCGTAGGCAACATTTCCTTCATTTTCATACTCCTTCATTCTTGATTCTTCTTGAACGCATCTCGACAATACTTCATCAAAGTCAAGTATCACATTATTATTTAGAATGGTAGTGTCGAACATATGCCATTCGGATGGGAGCCCTCCAAGTGCGGTGAGTACCATCTCTCAATCAACTATTGTCTCCCCAATATCCAGCAGATTATTCCTGATCTCGGTCAACTTCAGAAAATATGAGTGAACAGACTCATCCCTGCCTTTCCTTAGATTCTTCAATTGATTCTTGTAGAATAGGACTTGATTCACATTGTTGGCCTTGAACATGTTGACCAACTTATCATACATCTCTTTGGATGAGCCCAGCTCAGAGATGTAGACAACCAAACTCTTGTGAATTGAGTCCCTGATCATTAACTTTGCTTTGATCTCCCCCTTCTTGTACTTAGTTTTGGCGGTAGCAGTTGCAGTGGATGGAGGCTCTTGGATTTTACCTTGCACATAGTCCATGACATCTTGGTCTTTCAACATAAGATCCAATGTCATCTTCCAAGCATGGAAGTCATCCTTCCCAATCAATTTGTCATCAGCCTTGAAGCCATTGTAGTTTGAGGAACCCATCCTCTTCTTCGGTGATTGCTACAAATTAGGACTTTGTCTTCACCTCAGCTCCGATACCATGTAAATTTATGTAGATGTTCTATGCTTGATGCAACTTTACTTTCACTACAGCAATCACATAAACAATCAAGTAAAGTGCTGATAGAACATACCAGTAGATCAACAGAAGACAAACCAGAAACAGATAAATGTGTTGGTGTGTTACGATGGTCAGCAGGATGCTTCAACTAGCAAAGTCTCCTTGGTCAGCCAACCCAACATGTGTCACAACAACCCTCAAAACAGCCACACGGTCAACTCAAAGTCAACCCCAGAAAAGTCAATGTTGCCCAGAAAAGTCAAACCAAAACAACAGCAAGCAACAAAAACAACACCACCAGCAGCAACAACAACAACAGCAGAATTCTCTTCGTCCTTCTTTTCCACGTGTGATCCGAAAACTGCCTCCAAGGAGGTCGAACCGATTAGAAGAAGAGAGATGATGTGTGAGGATGAGATGAGTGAAATGTCCTCCAACGTTGACTCTATTTATATCAATCACTGAGGGTGTGTGACACATTTGCTAGGGGTGTAAAACCTTACAGCCAAGCTGCACATATTTTGAAAGTATTAAAAATAAATTCAAAATAAATGTTCTGCTCATCGGATCAGGATGATCTTTAGATCAAACTTGCACCTCTCCGAAAGAGGAACCCAATAAAAATATTGGTGTCTTCATCTGAGCATCACAACATGGAGTTTGGACCTAGTTGTCCAATTTTAACAGGGTACCCATGAATAAAACATTAGAATAAAAGAAATTTCCTAAAGTCATTGGGCAGATTAATTAAAAGATGAAGTGGGGCCCATGAGGCCAAGTGACAGTGTAGGAGGGGAGGCACTTAGGACAGCGCAGTGGCAGCATGGGAGAGGCAGCGTAGCGTAGCAAGGGACAACATGGCACAGAGGGATAGGGCAACATAGGTGGCCCCAAGGGAGTTTATGGGTTCACAAGCATAAAAGGGGAGGAAGGCAACCTTTCTCATTCGTTCTTGCATCTTATGATTTTTTGTCTGTCAAGACTAGAGCACGCTCAAGCTATTTAGCTAGGTCTACAGTGTTGTTTAGCACAAGAGTGTCTCCGAGCAAAGATCCCAACCTCATCCTCGGGGGACTTGGAATGCTTGCTAAGGAGAGAAGCCATACCATCAGTTTTGGAGAGAAACTATACCATTTCAGCCTCAGGATTACGTAGACACTTCCAGGGGCAGCGCAATCTTCTAGGGAGATTACGCAGTCATAGAGAGGAGAAACATCCGGAGGAGATAACTTCACAAGATTTAAACTAGGAGATTATGAGGGGATCAGCCCTTCCATAGCTGAGATTTTCAGGGAGTTGGAGGCCCTAGCCATCCCTAGAGGGTGAATTTCTAAGGTCAGCCTTTTCGGTATTCCTTCGCGGGTTTTTTTGGGTTTATTGAGGAGAAGCCAAGATTAATTTGGCAGAATTTTCTAAGCAGATTTGAGGTGTGAAACATAGATCCTAACTCAGCCAGCAACAAGAGGAGCTAGGGGAAATTGGGCCAAAATTCCGGGGTCAACATTTGGCCAATTTCTTCGTGGGTTTTTGTGGGTTTCCTGAGTAGAGTCTGGGGTTATAGTCTCGGAATTTTCTGAGCAGTGTAGCAGGTCCTAGCGGCATTTCTTCGGGAGCAGCAACAATTTTAATAGCAGATTGCAGTGCATAGCTATAGCCATACAGTGTACCATCAGTGGGGGATTTCAGCATTGATTCAGAGGGCTTCTAGCTTGCCTTGAGCAAGTCCAGGTGCCTTCATTCCAGCACCCCCATTGTACTCATTTCTAGCAAATTAATAAAATGGCTCAGCAGTATTTTATGGCTCTGTTGGTGTTTTTATATCAACTTTTGTTTTGTTGTCACCTTAATATATTTTAGCCTATTATTATTTTTATTTTCCCATTTGGGATATTACATTACTCATCTTGTCTCCATCTTGAATGGTACAACACCCAATCCTCGAATCTCCAACTGACTCTTATCGCCCAACACCATGTGCAACTTTGAGTCCCATTTAGATAGGGTCTCAAAAACCTCCTATGAACCTGTCATATGTTTCGTCGCACCACTGTCCATGTAACATCCATCGTCATTGACAGTACCTTGCGAGAAATGAGAGATCATAGCAAAGTCCTCCTTCTCCAATCTCCTGGTGAGATCATCTATCTCAGCAGAAGTGGCAACACCGACGACCTACTCCCCTTTCCTCTTCTCGTCATCTCCCTTTTTCTTCATCGGACATCTCGATGAACAATGACCCATCTCACCACAGTTGAAACACTCGATTTTTCTCGAGTCCTTCTTCTTACCCTTCATTTGTGCTGCAAGTGCCACGTATTCATCTTCCCTTTTCGTTGGATGAAGATCCTCCTCTTACAACTCTACTTGAATGAAGTCATCCCACAACCTATTCCAGTCTGGCAACTTCTCTCTGGCAACGATTCCTTTGATGAAGGGCTTCAATTCCTTGGTGAACCCTTTCAAGGAAATCCTCACCATATCACTATTTGAAATAGTCACACCGATGCCAGCAAGCTCATCTTTGACCTGAGATAACCTTGTTAGATACAAAGTCACTCCCTCATCCTTTACCATCTTGGTGGACTTCAACTTATCCTCCAATACCATTACCCAATTCTCATTCTTATTCTGGAACAATTTCTGAAGATCCATCCACATCTCATGTGCAGTGTTCTTCCTGGAAAAATGAGGTATTAGGGGATCCTTCACACCATCTAGGATGATCAATCTCGCCCTCGTATCCAAATCTTTGTACACTTCCAGCTCCTTTGGGTCAGTTGGCTTCTTGATGGCTTTCTCGGAAAATTCCCAGATCCTGTTGACCTGCAAGACCAACTTGTTCCTTTCCTTCCATGGACTATAGTTGGACAACCCCTCCAACCTGTCCTCATACCGGAGACCTGCCTGCAACTTTGACATTGTCACCTACAATGTGACCAACTCCCTCTTAAGTTGTACTTCGTTGTGCACCACTTTGATTCTGTCTTCCAAAGTAGCTCAGACACCCTCTAATACCATGTTGAATTTCCATGATCTTGGGTCCAGGTTAGAATCTTAGAATCTATGATGCTACCAAACCAAGAATCTCAACAAGAACTACTTTCCACAGCGGAAAATATAGAGTAGTAAATCACACATGCACAAGTGTAGACAATTTTTAACAAATATTGTACATTAATGTACAACCCAATCTTCATTATATTAAACCAATTTGAATAATACAACAATCCATGGAATACAAGATACAATGAAAAACATGCTGTACAGACTCAATGTCGTATCTTGTCCTGTCAGTCCTTTATTTCCGTACTGCTCTCTAGTCGCCCCTTAGTCCTTCAAAGGACAACACATAGAGACTTCAAGAGGGCTGCCATTTAACACTGTTGCATGTCACTTCTGCCACATGTACACGGGTTTATCCAATCCACTCTCTAGGTTGGCCAATACCTGAGCTCCAAATTTCCAATCTAGCAGTCACTTTTGTCCATCAAATTGATGCACTTTAGGCCCAAAACTGGACCCAATCATGCACCAATCAAATTCCTTCTTGTATGCTTCTCTAGGGTTGCTTTGGTCACTTTCTTGTTGCCCTCCACCAACCACTAAGTGCCAAAAACTTCACAGTGGAATCTGCTCCGAGAAGAGTCTTTCAACCATCAAGATTGTAGAAATTTCCGAATCTTATACTTTATGCAGGAATTATTATTGTTAACCTGGTTATGCTCCTCCTACTTATGCAAGTTATTAACTGAATAAATTCAAGTTAAAATTGAATCAAAACACATAACAGATCTCTACCAATCCAGATCTAGAATAAGCACATGCACACATTGACAAAGTGACACAGTTATTTCTGGACAAATAGTCCCCGGAAAAACCCAAGGTGGGAAAACTAGTCTCTGGCTGCTGGAGGGTTCTATTATTAAGAATATTTCTGAATACACAAATCCGGGTTCCAGATCTGGAAATCCCGACAGAGAAAATACTAGATCTATAACTCACCGGTTGATCTAGGGCCAAAATAATGAATGATCCACACCCTCAAATGGGATTTACAGAACTCAACCAAGATTATGGCCTAGAAACCCCAACGCTGCCCCTAAAAGGCTCTGCATCAGCCTCTGAAGCCCCTGAAAGGCTCTGCGTCAGCCTTGGAAGTCCTCCAAACCCTCAGCGCTGCTTCGGAAGGGACTGCGTTACCCCAGACTGGGTGACGCAGTCACTACGCTGCCCCTGAAGGGTCTCTACGTAACCCCTGGGAGTTTCCTGAAAATTACGTTGTCCTTGCTGCTGCCTTCCTCTGCGCTGTCCTTGAGCTGATCTCTGCCTCTTGTGTATTCTAGACCCTGGGATCAGATTATCCCCTTGGTCTAAATTCCCCTCTGCAGCTGAAACACTTCTGAGTATTCTTAGCAAACCATGATTTAGAATCTCAGCTTAGCTTCAGTGCTCTGCCTATGTGTGTTTTTACAAATGACCCCAAGCCTTTCCTTTATAATTTTCTCGTTGACAAATCAACGACCAAGATTAAATATTTAATCAATGGCTAAGATTAAAAGAAAGTATGATTCGTGTGACTTAAGACAATTTCATCACATGTTTAATTAAATTCACTTTAGTTATTTTATTTTCCTAAGTTTTAACTTAGGAAATGCATTAAAATAATTAATTAATTTAATATCTCCTAAACTAGATGAAATTTCCCAAATCCATTTCTGGGTCTTGTAGATCAAGTGTACTCTAGTCCTTTCTCAAAATTTGGGACCTAGAGTACAACTGATGCTACCCCAAATACACAAAATCTCAACACTCCCTCTTAGCATCAAGGGTGTGCTCTAGCAATTTATCACACTTATGCATTACATGATTTTGGGCACTGGTTCTATGCTACTGAAGCTTGGCCTGCTACCACTCAACTTTGCACTGCTGCTGCCATTCTGTACTGCTGCCCATGAATCTGCCACTGCCACCGCAACTTTTGTACTGCATCTCCCTCTCAATATGCTGCATCTGTATTGCTCATAGCACTGCCACTGCTGATCTGCTGCACTGCAACTTCAGAGGTTGAGAGAAACAACTGAATCTCGTACCCAATCTTTGACAAGCAATTCTGATGGGATGCATCTTTATCACTGAAGCTCCATAGGCTATAGATCTGTGCTGGCATCTAAAGAACGATGCACAGCTACAGCTCTGCTTGCGTAATCAGACTCCCTCTACACTACTAAAGCCACATAAGCTCCTTGTGCTGAAATCTATCACGTTGCTGTTGCACTGCGCTGTCTCTCTGAAGCTTTTTGCGTTGCTGCAGCTCTCCACTGCGTAAGCAGCACTGCACGGTTGTAATATCCCCAACGGGAAATAGACAGTAATACACAACAATACAAACATGCAACTATATAGGAAAAATGCCGGAACTAGAATATAGAGTAAGTACACATAAAAATACCAGAACGCTAAGCCATTTTATTAATCTGAGAATATATATATGGGTACAATAGATAATTAGAATAAGTGCACCTATCCTTGCACAAGGCAAGTGAAGAACCCTCTCAGAATAGGAAATGGCTGCTATAGAGACTGCGTCCCAGCTACTGGAGAAATCTGCCGTAGAATGCTGCTGCTGCAATGAACTGGAACTAGGGGCTGATCCCCTCACCGGAATGAGCTGAAAATCGGTAGACTGCCTGTACTCACTGCTCCGGACCAAACCCGGAAACCATGAAGCAAATGGACCACCTCCGAAAAACACCCCAGAAGCCCTCCTCAAGGAAAACGCTCTCTCCCCAGCACAGCGCAGATGCCAAGGGAAGAATGCTGGAAAAGGGCCACAAATCCCTCTGCAAACTCTCCAACTGAGAAGACTAACCCTCCAAGCTGAAACACGCTGAAAACTCCACGAGAATCCCCACAACCGAGCTGCTCCAACTCCAACTGCGTCCTCCTGCGCAATCACTCAATGAGGCCCAGCTCCTCTGCAAAACGTCCACCCAAATCACCTGCAAATCAACTGTTAAAACTGAAGGAATACCTTGCCCGAGCAGGCACTCGAAGTCCCCGGGGCCAAGGGCGAGATCTCTGACTGGAGACACTCAGTCGCACTAAACAGTGCTGCAGACCGACTAAACAACCGGCGTGCTCAGGTAGACAGAAGTCTAGCTCACAATATCATCAACATATCAATAATCCAAATGGAGTGAAACTCCCATCTTTTATAGTGCTAGCTCCCCTCAAAACCCTAACTGCGTCCCCTCTCTCCATGAGCTCCTCCTATGCCTGCGCAGTTGCTTCTAGAGCCTACGTGAGGCCTCTCTCATGCAACGTGTGGACCCCCAAGGCTCTCCTCTAAGTCACAACGTTGCTCCTACTAGGAAGCACTTTATTTTATTAAAGTGAGTTGACCCTTCTTTCTCACTTTTATTTATTAATTAACTATAGGCGGCAAAACTATACAAAAATGAAATATTCCAATTAGCGGTGCTAATTAGGAATATTACAGTCTCCCCCGGCAGAACGTTGCTTGTCCTCAAGCAACTGAAGTGATGGATGCTGCAAAATCTTCTCATCCTCCCAAGTGGCATCCTCATCCGGCAAATTCTTCCACCTCACCAAGAACTCCCAGATCGTCCTGCTCCGCAGTTGCCTCTCCCTAGTATCAATAATAGCCTCCGGCTGCAACACCAGATGCCCCTCATCATCCGTGGGTGGTAGCTCATCTGTGACTGTCACCTGCTGGCCCAATGCCTTTTTCAGGCATGATACATGAAAAATGTTATGAATCTTGCTGCCTTGGGACAGCTCCAACTCATATGCAACCTGCCCAATCCTGCGTATCACCCTGTATGGCCCATAAAAACGGGGCTTAAGCTTCTCAGCCCCCTTCTGCTTAAGCGAACACTGTCGGTATGGCTGTAGTCGCAAGTAGACCAAGTCTCCCTCAAAGTGTCTCTCCACCCGACCCTTATCAGCATACAATTTCTGCTGATTCTGTGCTGTGGCTATGTTATCCTTGAGAGCTCGGAGGATATCTTGGCTCTCTTGGATCCATATCTTGGCTCTCGGAGCCCTACTAACACCAAACATCATGTCCACAAAAGATAAAGGATGATATCCATATAAAGCATAGAAAGGTGACATACCGATAGACATGTGATGTGTTGTGTTGTAGCAGTACTCTCCCAGATGCAGCCACTTCAGCCATGCCCTCTGCTGCCCACTGACATAGTTATGCAAGTAGCCCTCCAGCCACTTGTTAACTATCTCTGTCTGTCCGTCCGTCTAGGGGTGATAACTAGTGCTCGGTGTCAACTCTGTCCCCACTAGCCGGAAGAGCTCCTGCCAGAATCCGCCCATGAAGCGGCTGTCCCTGTCACTGACAATGGTCTTAGGTAGACCATGTAACCTGAAAATCTCCCTGAAGAACAGCTCAGCCACCTGCGCTGTTGTGTGGTGTGCGGATATGGCGAAAAAATGAGCATACTTCGTCAGTCGGTCAACGACGACAAAGATGCAGTCCTTGCCCTGCACCATGGGCAACCCTGTGATGAAATCCATCGATATGCTCTCCCATTTCCCCTCTGGAATGGGAAGAGGCTGCAACAACCCTGCAGGATGGCTCATCTCTCCCTTGTTTCTCTGGCAAACATCGCACTCCCTGACATGCTGGAGTACGTTCTCCTTGAGGCCCTTCCATGAGAACCTCTCCCTGATGGCCCTGCAAGTCTTGGTGAACCCCTGATGGCCCGCCAATGGAGAATCGTGTGAAGCCTAGAGTATCTTCTTCTTGAGCTGAGATCCCTTAGTCAAGAAGATCTTGTCCCTGTAATAGATGATCTCGTCAACCACCCTGTACCTGTCATCTGCTACCTGCCCATCCAACACCTCACACGCAAATCTGTCCTTGGAGTACTCTACCAACAGTCGAGCCCTCCAATCAGCGTCCAAGCTCATAAGAGATAACGTGGCCGGTCTACGGGAAAGGGCATCAGCTACCACGTTATTCTTGCCTTTGACGTACTCTATGTCAAAGTCATAAGCTTGGATCTTACTGATCCACTTCTGCTGCCTCTCCTGCAACTGCTTCTGCTCCAGAAAGTACTTGAGGCTGTTGTGATCTGATCTCACCCTGAATCGGCTGCCCACTAAATACTGCCGGTACTTGGCCAATGCATGCATGATGGCCAACATCTCCTTGTCGTATATGGAATACAACCTCTCATGCGGAAGGAGCTTCCGGCTCTCAAAAGCTATAGGGTGACCGCCCTGCATCAATACCGCACCAATCCCCTCTCCTGATGCATCACACTCCAGGACAAATGGCTGCGTGAAATCCGGCAATGCAAGCACGGGGCAGCTGCTCATCACCTCCTTGAGCTTATCAAAAGCTCACTGTGCTGTGTCCGACCAACTGAATGCCCCCTTCCTCATCAAGTCTGTGAGGGGTGCAGCAAGTTGTGAGAGGGGTGCAGCAAGTTGTGAGAAGCCCTTGACGAACTTCCTATAGTATGTGCAAATGCCAATAAATCCCCGAAGCTCAGTCACATTCCTCGGCTCTGGCCAATCTCTGATGGCCCTGATTTTCTCCTCGTGGACTCTCACCCCGTCCACTCCTATAATGTGCCCCAAGTACAGCATCTCCGTCAAGCCAAACTCACACTTGGAGAGCTTGGCATAGAACTGCTGCTCCTCCAAGATGCGCAAAACTGTCTCAATGTGTTGGAGATGCTCCTCCCAAGTCCTGCTATATATAAGTATGTCATCGAAGAAGACCAACACAAACTTCCTCAGATGACCCCTGAAAATGTGGTTCATGCACGACTGAAAGGTAGCGGGTGCATTGGTCAGCCCAAAAGGCATGACCAAAAACTCTAAGTGCCCATAATGACACCTGAAGGCGGTCTTGGGAATGTCCTGTTCCCTCACGCGTATCTGATGGTACCCGGATCTCAAGTCAATCTTTGAGAAGAACCGTGCTCCTCTCAACTCGTCCATCAGCTCATCGATCCTGGGGATGGGGTACTTGTTCTTCAGGGTCTTCTTATTCAGAGCCCTGTAGTCAATGCACATCCGCAATGTGCCGTCCTTCTTCTTCACCAACACCACGGAAGAAGCAAAAGGACTCGTGCTCGACCGAATGTGACCAAGGGCCAGCAACTCCTGAATAGCACGCTCTATCTCATCCCGATAGGCCTTGGGATGCCTATACGGTGTGGTGATCACTGCCTGTATACCCTGCTCAAGCTCAATAGTATGCTCAAACCCCCGATCCGGTGGCTGCCCTGGTGGAATATCCCCGAATACTACGGCATACCTGTCGAGGATAGACTGTAGCTCAAGATGCACTGTCTGACCTGTATCTACTGCCTCCGAAGCTCGCAACTCTACGGCCCACTCTATGTCTCCCTTGCGGAAGGTTGCCTCCATCCTATGTGCCGACACTGTCTGAGGCGGGTATGTGTGCTGTCCCCGTATCTTCTCATGCCTCACTGTCTTGGGATCATCCCACTCCATCTCTAGGGCCTTCCAATCTGTCGTGACCTTCCCCAGAGTAATGAGCCACTGAACACCCAATATCATGTTGGTGTCCGGGATATCCACCACAAAGAAATGATCTGTCAATATATAAGTGCCCATCGTCACTGATAACTCTGGGACATACCGAGCACACACCATAGTCTGATCTCCTGGGACCAAGACGGAAAATCCATCAAAACCCTCAGTCTGTATGCCTCTCCGCTCAACCATCTGTGCATCAATAAAGTTGTGGGTGGCCCCACTATCAACCAAGACTGAGACCCGCTGTCCACGTACTGTCCCCCGTACGCGCAGTGTCAAATACTTGGGAACTCCCCGCAATGCGGCTAGAGCTCCTCCAGTAGGTGAAAATGATGCCCCACCTGCTGCGGGTGGTGGAGGTGGTAAGGTACCCTGTGCTGCATAACAATCTCCTGCCTCCACGTCATCCCCCTCATCCTCTTCCCCACTGCTCTCGGAGAAGACCTCAATGAAATGTGCTTTCCCTGCAGCACACCTATGTCCCGGTGCCCATGGCTCTCGGCACGTGAAGCACAACCGCTTCCTCCTCAACTCTCTCCTGGCCTCATCATCAAACTGCCCTCGCCCAGGATTTGCCTTGGGAGGCGGAATCCTCGTGTCCTTCCCCTTAGGCTGGAAGGCCTGTCTCTGGGGGTAAGGTGTCCGAGTCCTGGGTAAGACATCCTGTAAATCCCGAGTCCTACTGATGGCATCCTGAAGTGTAGCTGGTCTAGTCGACCGGACTAGGCCACGAAGTGGCTCTGTCAACCCCTCCACAAACATGTAAACCATCCGAGCCGCGGATAGATCAGGCACCATCACTGAAACCCTCAAGAAATCTGAAATGTAAGTCTCTGGGCTCCCCGTCTGTTTGAGCTTCGTCAGCTCAACAAAGTGCTGCTCCGGATCCCTCTTGTCGAAACGCTCTATCACCCTCTGGGTAAAATCGGCATATGTCCCCACTGTAGAATGCGCGAGTGTAGTCATCCCATGAAACCACCAGTCCTGGGCCTCACCCTCCAGATGTAATGTTGCCACCTTAATGGCCTCTGACTGTGACATCTGATTGAGCTGGAAATAGATATCCAACTTCTCTACCCAGGACTTTGCCGAAACGTTTGATGTGCCGTCAAACGTGGGCAAATGAAATCTGCTAGCTGCGCGGTGGTCATCATGATGATGTCTGTGCCCCTTGTGATGATCACAGGGCCTACCATCACGCTGGAGCTGCACATAATCTCTAAATGAGATAAGATCTCTGATCGCCGGCCCGCGTGACAGGTACTCTGCAATGTAGGCGTCCATCTGGGCACGGTCAGCCTCCGACTCCCGCTGTGCTGCTGCCCCCGTGTCCTCTGCTAGGAAGGTAGGCATGGTGGATCGCGTGGGTGCTGGAATATCCCTCTGTGCTCCTGCCCCTGTGTCCTCTGCTAAGAATGTGGGCATAGTGGATCGCGTGGGTGCATGCGATGCCATGATGGGGATAGCATCCGGCACATGATGGGACGTACCCGATCCCTCACCGATCTGAAAACCCCTTGGGGTTTCCCGCTGCTTGATCTCTATCGCCGTGAGTCTCTGTGACACTTCCTGCATGTGCTGGAGGAGTGCCTCTCTAAATCTCCTCGAATCCTCCTCGTCTGCCATAGGACCCCACTGTTCTGCATACCTCACAGGCTGCTCCTGCTCTGAATCTGTCTCAGGCTGCTCCTGATCGGAATCCGTCACGAGCTCCCCCTCTCCGTAGGGGTTCTCCCACCTCTGCTCAACGTTTCTGTATCTCCTTCTCCTATAACCGATGTAGGGTTTATCCCCGGGCGTCATAGACTGCTAGCTCCACAGGCTGAGCCAGAACTATGCTCTGATACCACTGTAATATCCCCAACGGGAAATAGATAGTAATACACAGCAATACAAACATGCAACTATATAGGAAAAATGTCGGAACTAGAATATAGAGTAAGTACACATAAAAATACCAGAACGCTAAGCCATTTTATTAATCTGAGAATATATATATGGGTACAATATATAATCAGAATAAGTGCACCTATCCTTGCACAAGGCAAGTGAAGAACCCTCTCAGAATAGGAAATGGCTGCTATAGAGACTGCGTCCCAGCTGCTGGAGAAATCTGCCGTAGAATGCTGCTGCTGCAATGAACTGGAACTAGGGGCTGATCCCCTCACCAGAATGAGCTGAAAATCGGTAGACTGCCTGTACTCACTGCTCTAGACCAAACCCGGAAACCATGAAGCAAATGGACCACCTCCGAAAAACACCCCAGAAGCCCTCCTCAAGGAAAACGCTGTCTCTCCCCAGCACAGCGCAGATGCCAAGGGAAGAATGCTGGAAAAGGGCCACAAATCCCTCTGCAAACTCTCCAACTGAGAAGACTAACCCTCCAAGCTGAAACACGCTGAAAACTCCACGAGAATCCCCACAACCGAGCTGCTCCAACTCCAACTGCGTCCTCCCTCCAGGACTGCGCAGTCACTCAATGAGGCCCAGCTCCTCTGCAAAACATCCACCCAAATCACCTGCAAATCAACTGCTAAAACTGAAGGAATACCTTGCCCGAGCAGGCACTCGAAGTCCCTCGGGGCCAAGGGCGAGATCTCCGACCAGAGACACTCAGTCGCACTAAACAGTGCTGTAGACCGACTAAACAACCGGCGTGCTCAAGTAGACAGAAGTTTAGCTCACAATATCATCAACATATCAATAATCCAAATGGAGTGAAACTCCCATCTTTTATAGTGCTAGCTCCCCTCAAAACCCTAACTGCGTCCCCTCTCTCCATGAGCTCCTCCTATGCCTGCGCAGTTGCTTCTAGAGCCTACGTGAGGCCTCTCTCATGCAACGTGTGGACCCCCAAGGCTCTCCTTTAAGTCACAACGTTGCTCCTACTAGGAAGCACTTTATTTTATTAAAGTGAGTTGACCCTTCTTTCTCACTTTTATTTATTAATTAACTATAGGCGACAAAACTATACAAAAATGAAATATTCCAATTAGCGGTGCTAATTAGGAATATTACAACGGCGCTGCTGAAGTCACATTAGCCTCTACGTTGCTACTGCTTCTACGTATCTCATCTGTGATCTATGCACCCATTGCTCTACTTGTCCCACTACTGTCTTAAGGCTGCCGTAGCTCGCTTGTGATCCAAGAGATGAGCTGCTCAAGGATCCTGCCTTACTTCTATGTAGCTCCTCTACATATCCATGTCACCCCACCTCCGTGGTTCATCAACACTCATGGATGCATCATCTGCTGACCCATCATCTGCCACAGCTGCTTTGGAAGAAGATGCTTCCTTGTCCCTTTTATTCTCCGGACAATGGCTGGCAAAATGTCCCATTTCACCACACTGGAAGCAATTGATCTTTGAAAGATCCTTCTTCTTCTTTGGCTGCTTCTTTGATGCCAAGGCTGCATCTTCCTTATCTTCCTTCTTCACTTTGCTCAATCCTGGGCTGTGCTGCCTCTTGGTGAACCTACGGAGTTCTTCTTGACGCAGAATTGACCATAAGCTGTCCCAATCTGGGAGGTCTGCTTTGCCCAAGATACTTTGGACAAAGGTTTCCGACTCATCTGTGATTGCATTGAGGGCAGTTCTGACTATCACAACATCATCTACCGTTGCACCTGTTGCAGTCAGTTGATCCCTGATTGACTGTAGTCTGAAGAGGACGTGCTCCATGTCTTCTCCCTTGGTCATCATGAATGACTTCATTTGGGTCTCCAACAACACTTTTCTTTGGACAGACTTTCCCTCATACAGGGAAGTCAAGGCCTTCCACATCTCATTAGCTGTCTTCTTCTCAGCTATGTGTGGTACAATATGGTCCTTGATACTATCCATAATTAGCTGCTTGGCATGCCCAACAGCTTCCTTATGCTTCCAAAGGAGATCCGGATCTGTCGGTGTGGCTAGAGTTTGCTCTGCATGGTCTCTAAGATTGTATGCCTTAAGGACAATCAGGATCCTTGCCTTCCAAACCAAAACGTTTGAGAGGCCATCTAGCCTATCCCGATCACACAGTGCATGAGGAGCCATCTGCTCATAATGTGTCAGAACTTCCTTTTCTCTTTGCTAGAGAAATGGATATAAGGCCCTTGGTGACACAGGTGCCTTCTGCTCCCTCTGACACTTGATTTCCCTTCTTGGAAATCTACCAAATCAACTATGATTCATCTTCTTCCTTGATCCTCTGATCAAAATGCAAGTTTCCTTTGGCAAGAAACTCTCTAAGAAGCTGATCTCCTCCCAATCTTTGTCACTTGTGCTAAGGCTAAAAATATGAAAACTTCATAATTTTAACCCCACGAGCTCTTCTGAATTTCTGCAGCTTTTCTGCAGTCTTTTCTGGATCTGACAGATTCAGGTCTCAATCACACTCGCTAGCTTCAAACCAAACCAGCGTTGTTTCTAAGTTGCCTCTACGCAGTAATTGCATGGGCTTGCTAGGACACAACGCTGGATGTCACTCTTCCCTCTGCGTGAATCTGCTCCTGAAAACTGCATTGTTCCTTCAGATCTACGTTTTTGCTACTTTTCCAGCTGCTTTCTGCAGCTAGATCCTTCAGACTCTCCTGCTGGTGACCCTCCTAGATCTGCAATTGCTCTGATACCATGCAGAAATTTCTGAATCTTATACTTTATGCAGAAATTATTACTGTTAACCAGGTTATGCTCCCCCTACTTATGCAAGTTATTAACTGAATAAATTCAAGTTAAAATCGAAGCAAAACACATAACAAATCTCTACCAATCCAGATCTAGAATAAGCACATGCACACATTGACAAATTGACAGTTATTTCTGGACAATTAGTCTCCGGAAAAACCCAAGGTGGTAAAACCGGTCTCTGGCTGCTGGAGGGTTCTATTTTTAAAAATATTTCTGAGTACACCAATCCGGGTTCCAAATCTGGAAATTCCGATAGAGAAAACACTAGATCTACAGCTCATTGGTTGATCTAGGGCCAAAATAATGACTGATCCACACCCTCAAATGGGATTTACAGAACTCAGCCAAGATTAGGGCCTAGAAACCCCAGCGCTGCCCCTGAAAGGCTCCGTGTCAACCTCTGAAGCCCCTGAAATCCTCTGTGTCAGCCTTGGAATTCCTCCAAACCCTCAGCGCTGCTCCGAAAGGGACTGCGTTACCCCAGACTGGGTGACGCAGTCACTACGCTACCCCTGAAGGGTTTCTGCGTAACCCCTGGTGGTTTCCTGAAAATTACGCTGTCCTTGCTGCTGCTGCTGCCTTCCTCTGTGCTGTTCTTGAGCTGGTCTCTGCCTCTTCTGTATTCTAGACCTTGGGATCAGATCATCCCCTTGGTCTAAATTCCCCTCTCTGCAGCTGAAACACTTCTGAGTATTCTTAGCAAACCCTGCCCTAGAATCTCAACTTAGCTTCAGTGCTTTGCCTCTATGTGTCTTTACAAATGGCCCCAAGCCTTTCCTTTATACTTTTCTCGTTGGCAAATCAATGGCCAAGATTAAATCTTTAATCAATGGCTAAGATTAAAAGAAAGCTTGATCCGTGTGACTTAAGACAATTTCATCACATGTTTAATTGAATTCACTTTAATTATTTTATTTTCCTAAGTTTTAACTTAGGAAATACATTAAAATAATTAATTAATTTAATATCTCCTAAACCAGAAGAAATTTCCCAAATCCATTTCTGGGTCTTGTAGATCAAGTGTACTCTATTCCTTCCTCAAAATTTGGGACCTAGAGCACAATTGATGCTACCCCAATTACACAAAATCTCAACAAAGATAAGCCTCTCAATTGGCTCCCACAGGCTTCTAAACAAGCCGATCCAAATTGATCCAACACCTACAAAAATGTTATACCAAACGTACCTTAGCTCACTGTTTTAGGGTTTTCTCCACTGCTGCAAGTTTGGACAGGTTAGGGCACAAAACACAGTCCCTAACAACCCCTCAATTTCGGCCCAGAATTGCTCCTTAGAGTTGTGGCTGTCCCTCCTTGAAGGCCAAGACACCTAGTTGTAAGTCTATGTTGTTCTAGCCCTTGAACAGTCCTTGACCCTCCTTATTCTTCTGTGGCAAGCTTCGGTGAGGCTTCACAAGCCTGCGACACTTTGTATTAGGGACAAACCACCCATAAAACAACCGTTAAACGGTCCTCCCTACCTCAGCCCTCCTAACAGCAACTCGACCCTCTAGAAATGACCCTAAAATAGTCATCTATTCTCACGCTATTCTATCCTTCTTTGTTGTGGCCCAAAACAAAGAATTAATCCTCCTTAATGTGCTTGTCTTCTTGTTATGTGTTGCACAATGGATGATAAAATGGCTTGTCATCACCTTCTATTTATACACCAATAGAAGGGCTCGTCCAACGTTTAACATGGGCTTGGCAAACTGTCATATGTCTTCTTAACACCAAGCCAACCCTAATCAACTTGTGGAAAACCCAATTATAAACTTCAAAAATTCATATCTCCATTTCTACAACTCAGAATCAGATGATTCTTGATGCGTTGAATTCGTCTCTCCAAGGGCTACAACCCTCATCCATCACATGTTGAAATGTGCACATGGTTTTGTCCCAAATCACGATGGGTGCAAAACCCCTACTTTGGGTTCCAAGCCCACAAGTGACTCTTGTGGCTCTTTGTCCTCCAATCCCCGAACCTTAGGGCATGGAGTACCTCCCAAGCTACTAAAAAATAAACACTCCCTCTTAGCGAGGGAGGTACTTCCAAGACTAGGAAGTAATTCATCATCATCATCACTACTCGCAACACTCGCCCAACTCTTGGCACTCACTAATACAACAATCCCTGAAGCATGAACTACGCCTCTCTCAGAAGTGTTGCTATCACTGGAAGCATCCTGCTTCTTCTTTTCCTGTATCGCTTTCCAATCTCTCCATGATTCCTTTTTGGCAGTTGTATGAGCCCCCTTGCTCCCCACTGATCACACGCTCTTCTTAGGCTGCAAATTCTCTCTTTGAACTTGTAATCTCCCGCTAGAACTCAACTCCCTCTAAGCCTGTCGAAAATGGACCTTCTTCGCTAGAACCTATACTTGCCCCTCTGAAGCCTAGACCTGCACCTAATTCTTTGGAACTTGCACCTGCTCCACCTGCTTCTTCTTCTTTCCCTGATCCTCAGGCTTGCCCGTATGCTTGTAGAGATCATGCTCTCTAACTCTAAGTACAATCCCGTCGGAGATAGAGCCTCTAGGTCTGAGTCTTGCCTTCCCATCCTAGAACAAGACCTCAAACCCTTTCTTCTTGACAATCGAGTCAGAAATCACGCTATATCTGAGTCCTGGTACAAACAGTACATCCTGGATCTGCGTCACTCATCTTTTCTCCATCTTGAATAGCACAACACCCTATCGTTGGATCTCCAACTGACTCTTGTCGCCCAACACCATGTGCAACTTCGAGTCCCATTCAGCTAAAGTCTCAAAAACCTCTTGTGACCCTGTCATATATTTCGTCGCACCACTATCCATGTACCATCCATCCTTATTGGCAGTACACTGCGAGAAATGAAAGATCATAGCAAAGTCCTCCAACCTCCTGGTGAGATCATCTATCTCAGTAGAAGTGGCAACACCGACGACCTGCTTCCCTTTCCTCTTCTCATCATCTCGCATTTTCTTCATTGGACATCTCAACAAAAAATGACCCATCTTGCCACAATTGAAACACTTGACTTTACTCAAGTCCTTCTTCTACTTACCCTTCATTCGTGCTGTAAGTGCCACGTCTTCATCCACCCTTTTCATTGGATGAAGATCCTCGTCTCGCAACTCTTCCTGAATGAATTCATCCCATAGCCTATTCCAGTCTGGCAATGATTCCTTTAATGAAGGGCTTCCATTCCTTGATGAACCCTTTCAAGGCAATCCTCACGATATCACAATCTAAAATAGTCACACTGATGGCAACAAGCTCATCTCTGACTTGAGACAACCTTGTTAGATACGAAGTCACTCCTTCACCCTTTACCATCTTGGTGGACTTCAACTTATCCTCCAATACTAGTACTCGATTCTCGTTCTTATTCTAGAACAAATTCTGAAGAGCCATCTACATCTCATGTGCAGTGTTCTTCCCGGAAAAAAGAGGTATTAGGGGATCCTTCACAACATCTAGGATGATCAATCTCGCCCTCGTATCTAAATCTTCGTACATTTCCAGCTCCTTTGGGTCAGTTGGCTTCTTGATGGCTTTCTCGGCAAATTCCTAAATCCTGTTGACCTACAATACCAACTTGATCCTTTCCTTCCATGGACTCTAGTTGGACAATCCCTAAAACTTGTCCTCATACCGGAGACCTACCTACTATGAAAATTTCTTAATCTAAGAAATCCTACTGTTAATTCTCGATTTACTTCTCCTACTTGATTACATAAACAAGTTATTAATCTGAATATTCGCAATTAACAACGAAGTAAATACATATAACAACCTACACATACAGATCAATTACTGAATAACATGCTCATAGACGAAGTGACACAAAGATTTTTCAGACAAATGCTCTTGGAAAAAAACCCAATGTGGGAAAACCAGTGCAGCTAGCTCTGGAGGGTTTTCATTATTATGCAGAATCTGAATACAACATTTCTGGGCACCAAAATCGGTTAGCCCTACAGAGAAAAATATGGCAAGCAATACCTTTGTCCCCGGAGACAAAAAATATGGATGATTCACACCCTCAAATGGGATTTACAGAACTCGAGCCCTTTCTAGCCCACCGGAAACCCCAGCGCTGCTCTGAAGCCCTCTGCGTCAGAGCCTCCGCTGCTCTGGAAGAGCCTGCGTCGCCCTAGAAGGGATTACGTTGCCCTTGCGCTACCCTGACTGGGCCTGCGTCAGCCCTGCGTGGCCTCTACTGGACTGCGTAGCCCCTGGCTGCCTCTATGCTGCTCTGGTATGTTGCCTCTCTGCCTTCGTTGTATTCTTAGCCTGGGATCAGACCATCCCCCTTGCCAATACTGCCCCTTGCTGCAATTGAAACACTTATGAAATTCTTAGAAAACCATGCCCTAGAATCTCAGCTCAGCTTCAGTGCTCCGCCAATGTGTGTGTTCTCCAACTCACCCCAAGCCCTTCTCTTATACTTTTCTCATTGAAACATCAACGACCGTGATCTAATCTATAATCAACGGCTAAGATTATAAGCTGCTTGATCCACTTCACTTAAGTCATTCTCATCGCATTTTTAATTTAATTCACTTTAATCTTTTAATTTTCCTAAGTTAGACTTAGGGTCCTTAATTAAAAAGATTAAATAATTAAATATCTCTTAAACTGTATGGAATTTTTCTAAACGCTTTCTGGGTCTTGGAGGTCTCATGTACTCTAGCTCCTCCACAAAATTTGGGACCTAGAGCACATGCAATGCTACTCCAAAATCTCAATAGTCCCTCTTAGGGTGGAATGTGCTCTAGCAATACACTTCACCTCGAAGTACTATTCTGATCTCTGGCATTGGTATCCGTGCTGATGCTTGGCCTGCTGCCCTTCATCATTGCGCTGTTGCTGCTCTCTGTACTGCTGCCCATGATTCTGCCACCGTCACTACTACATCTGTACTGCGACTCCCTCTCAAATTGCTGCATCGTGCTGCCAACTGCTGCATTGCAACTCAATTGCTGTGAGTAAATTGAAGGACCTCCTCCCAATGATAGACAAGTCAGTCAGATTGCATCTCATCATTGAAGTTCCTTAGGCTGCTACTCTGCGCTGTTGAAGACACATCAGCCATTCTGCACTGCTGCCTTTATGTTGTTGTTGCCTTTGCTCTGCGCTGCTCCCTCTACAGTGTCCTAGCCTCTGCCTCTGCTTCATCTATGATCTTTGCACCCATTGCTCCAGTCATTCCTTTCTAATGTCTTAAGGCTCCCGTAGCACGGATGTTATCCAAGAGTTGGGCTACTCAAGGATCCCGCCACCACTCTGTAGTTCCTCTACAGATCAATATCGCACCACCTTCGTGGTTCATGAGCGCTCATGGCTACGTCATCATCGGAGCCATCGTCTTCTTTAGCTTCCACAGCCTTGGAACTAGAAGCTTCCTTGTCCTTCTTCCTTTGAGGACAATTGCTGGCTAAGTATCCAAGTTCACCACATTGGAAACATTTGATCTTAGATAGATCATGCTTCTTTTTCCCTTGCTGCTTCTTAGATGCCAAGGCTACATCTTCTTCTTCCTCCTTCTTCACTCTGCTTGATCTGGTGCTTGTTTGCCTCTTTTGCATTCGGCGAATCTCCTCTTGTCGAAGGATAGCCCACATATCGTCCCAGTTTCGAAGGTCCACTCTGCCCAAGATGCTTTGGACAAAAGTTTCCCAGTCCTCTGTGACTGCATTTAGAGCAGTCCTCACCATAACATCATCCTCCACCTTGACCCCCATGGCAGTCAGCTGATCCCGAATCGCCTGCAATCTGAAGAGGAAAGGATTGATTTCCTCTCCCTTGGTCATCATGAATAACCTCAGCTGGTTCTCAAGAAAGATCTTCCTTTGAACGGATTTCCCTTGATACAGCGTAGTTAAAGCTTTCCACATCTTATTAGACGTATTCTTCTCGACTATGTGTGGTACCACATGATCTTTAACCTCGTCCATGATGAAGCGCTTGGCATGTGTCGTTGTTTCATTATGCTTTGCTAGGAGAAGAGCATCGGTTGGTGTAGCTAAGACACTCTCGACATGCTCCCGCAAGCCGTATGCCTCTAGGACTACCAGGATTCTGGCCTTCCAAATAGCAAAGTTGGATAGGCCGTCCAACCTATCCTGATCACGCAGTCCATGTGGCACCATCTGCTCAAAAATCTGTTGGAATAGATCTTCCTCTCCCAGCTTCTGCTACTACCCTCAACAAAAACTCGAATCTAGGGTCCTTGGCGAGAAAGGCACCCTCTTCTCCCTCTGACCACTGATTTCCTCCTTGGAAATCTGCCAAACACAACGAATTAGCTCTCTTTGATCACCCTACGATCGATCCTTAGATTTGTTTTGGCGAGAAATCTGCTAAGCAGCTATTCTCCTCCTGCTCTTTGTCAACTTAACTTAGGCACGATTCTGCACCTACCGAATCTCCACCCCACCAGCAACTGCTGAAGATCTAAAGCCTCACTTCTGGTCGGCGACAAATCTACACAACACTCGAAATTGGACTGTGTCACCCTGGTTGGCCTTTGCGTGAGTAGACTGGCTCAGTGCAGCCTTTGCGCAGCATAGGCTGCTCCTTTGTCCCTCTGGAAGGCATTGCGCTATCTCTACGTCACCCAGCTGGCACTGTGTTGCCCTCTGCGTGGCTCTTTCTGCCTCTGCGTCCTTATGATGTTGTGCTGCCCTCTCCATATTCTCTGTTGCTTTCGCTGCTCTCTGCAGCACAAATTTCTTTAGTCGATTTACCGGAGATCCAGCGTGATCTGCAATCGCTTTGATACCATGTGAAAATTTCTTAATCTAAGAAATCCTATTGTTAATTCTCGATTTACTTCTCCTACTTGATTACATACACAAGTTATTAATCTGAATATTCAGAATTAACTACTAAGTAAATACATATAAAGACCTACACATACAAATCAATTACTGAATAACATGCTCATAGACAAAGTGACACAGATATTTCGCACAAATGTCCCCGAAAAAACCCAATGCGGGAAAACTGGTGCAGCTAGATCTCGAGGGTTTTCATTACTATGCAGAATTTGAATACAACATTTATGGGCACCAAACTTGGTAAACCCTACATAGAAAAATATGGCAACCAATACCTTTGTCCTCAGAGACAGAAAATATGGCTGATTCACACCCTCAAACGAGATTTATAGAACTCGATCCCTTTCTGGCCCACTGGAAACCCCAATGCTGCTCTGAAGCCCTCTGCGTTAGCCTGACTGGCTTGCGTTGTTGATTTTTGTAGCATTGGGATGTGTTCAAGGTCTCAAATTTTGAGAGGCTTGGATAGCAGTATTCCATAGAACCCAGAAATCATTTGTGGAAATTCCACTCAGACTTTGTTTTATTAAAATAATTAATTATTTTAGTGTGATTCCTAATTCTAAACATAGGGAAATTAAATAATTAAAGGGTATTAATAAAGCAGAGTGTGAATTTTCTAGAAAAAAAAGATCAAGTCATATTTTAATCTGAGCCATTGATTAAAGTTATAATCCGAATTGTTGATTCATCAGCGAGGAGACTATAAGAGAAGGCTTGAGGGTCATTTGGAAATCAAGCCGGGCACATTCTCAGTACTCGAAGGAAATCGATCTTGAAGTAAGAGAATTCAATTTTAGTGGGTGAGTTTGTAGAGGCAGGGTTGCAGAAGTAGAAGGAGGGAGAGAGAAGCAGAGTCAGAGAGGAAGAAGGCAGAGAACAAGGAGGAGGCAACTTTGAGTAGCAGCACTTGCCCTCCACGCAGAATTACGCAGTCCTGGCAGGGACTGCACCAAGAGTCTATGCAGACTGATGCAGGGGTTGCAAGAGGTCATCCCGTGTGTTGCGAATTCTTCCGGAGTGTCTGGAAAATTCACATCAGGTGTATGCTATTTGTTTTTGATCATCATGATTTCTGTAAACATACTTTTCAGTGCTGAAGATAAATACAAACCCTCATCTGCTGCACTGGTTTTCCCACATTGGGTTTTTCCAGGGACAATTGTCCAAAAATAACTGTGTTCATATAGTTGTTTCTATTGTGCTATATCTGTTATTTCTGTTCTTTTGCTTTTGATTAGAGTGAAGTATTGCAACTATGTTTATTTCAAACTTTACTAAAGCATCTGTAAATAACTTATCTAATAAGTAGGCGAAATAGATCAATCACTGCAGTAATAATTTTCAGATTGAAAATTTCACATGGTATCAGAGCAAAAGGCTAAAGACAGAAAGGGAGGATCTGCTATGGACCAAAGATCCGACATTCGGAAGGGTCCACGCAATCAGAAGGACACACGCAGTCCTCCAGAGCTCTTAGAAAAATAGAGGGAACATGACATGACTGTGCTGGCATCCATACTAGAGGAGGATTTCGCTTGTGTGTCAAGCATGACCCCTCTAGGTGTTTGGTATATTGACAGTGGAGCATCTGCTCATATGACTGGAGTTCGAGAATGTTTTTTCAAGCGACCAAGAAGAGCAAATGAATTTCTAGATTACAATGGAAAACAAAGCCAAGTGTACCCCCGTTGGAAGAGGTACCATAATATTTCAGACAGATGCTGGCAACAAGATTCAGGCCACAAACGTTCTACATGTACCAGGGTTGGGGATGAATTTTCTCTCACTGTCTCAGCTCCAAAACAAGGGTTATGACATATACTTTATTGGAAACAAAGTTTATGTCAAACATCCTACTTGGAAAATGAAGGCACAAATTGGAGTAAGGAGCCATAAACTATATAAGCTCCAACTTGAATCCCAAAGGGATCTAATTGGCAGTACAGACGAAAGGGATCTGAATGAACTATGGCGCAGAAGGATGGGGCATTTACATCATGGAGCCTTAAAGGTTCTCAAGAATATTGTCATAGGAGCTCCAAAAGTCATCACAAGGAGAGATGAGGTATGCAGGGGATGCGTACTAGGGAAGTCCGCCAAAGCAGCATTTCCAAGAAGCAGCAGCAGGGCCAAGAGCGTATTGGAGTTGATACACTCAGATATTTGCGGTCCAATGTCCAAATTGCTCTCAGTGGTGCAAATTATTTTGCTACCTTCATTGATCACCATTCCAGGAAGACTTGGATCTATTTTCTCAAAACCAAAGATGAAGTCTTTAAGTGTTTCAAAGATTTCAAAGCACTGGTAGAAAATTCAACCGGTAAGAAGATCAAGAAGCTGCGGTTAGATAATGGTGGAGAGTATATCAATAAGGACTTCACTAGTTTCCGCGTAAAGGAAGGCATCAAGAGAGAATGGACAACTCCATACAAGCCATAGCAGAATGGAGTTGCAGAGAGGAAGAACAAGACCATTGTAGAAACTACAAGGGCAATACTATATGACCAAGGCATGCCAAAATTTTTGTGGGCAGAAGCCTGCAATACAGCTGTATATGTGTAGAACAGTGTACCCCATAGATCGTTGGGGAAGGTAACTCTTGAGAGTGTGTTCACAGGCACCAAGCTGGAGGTGAGCCATATCGGGATATGTAGCAGTATGGTGTATTGCCATGTTCCAGATGAGAAGAGGAAGAAGTTGGATCAAACTGTGGAAAAGGGTTATCTGGTAGGCTATAGTGAAAATGCGAAGGCATATCACATCTATATTCCAGAGAACAAGAAGATCGTAGTAAGGCAGGACGTGAAATTCATGGAGGAGAGAGCCTTCAGAAGATCCCGGGAAATGGTTGTAGATATGCAGAGTGAGGAGGATTCACTAGTACAACCTCAACAACCTACAGAGGATGGGTCAAGTGCCTCTCCACAGCACAAGGATTTTGAGGAGAGTTCCTCCGAAGAAGAGCAGGCAGGAGCGCAGGAAAGACCACCCACCACCAATGGAAGATCGAGCAGAGAACTCCAACAAATTTTGAGGGATGAAAAAGAATTTGTTGGAGCCCCTAGAGACAGGAAGAGGGTACGGAGGCAACCTCATAGATACCAAGCACTAGAGGCTCAGGTCGGAGAACCCTCTAGCTTTCTAGAGGCAGCTCAACATCAGGTGTGGGTAGATGCGATGGTGGAGGGGTATAGCTCCATCATGACAAATGATGTCTGGGAAGTAGTCCCTAGACCATAGAACAAATCAGTGGTAGGAGCAAGGTGGATCTACAAGATCAAGTATGTTGTAGACGACAACATAGAGAAGTTCAAGGCTAGATTTGTGGCTAAGAGGTAAGCAAAAAAAGAAGGGATCGATTATGAGGAAACCTTCGCCCCTGTAGCTCGAATCACTTATATCAAATCCGTCATCTCTCTAGCAGTGCAGATGGGATGGGAGATTCACCAGATGGATGTCAAGATAGCGCTCTTGAATGGGGTGATAGAGGAGGAAATATACATAGAACAGCTAAAGGGATTCGAGACAAATGAGTAGAAGACTCATGTTTGCAGGCTTAAGAAAGCATTGTATGGTCTAAAACAAGCCCCCAGAGCATGGTATGGGTGAATTGATAGCTATTTGTAGAAGATGGGTTTCTTCAAGAGTGATGCAGATCCCAATCTCTACTACTTGAGAGTAGGGGATGAGCCGTTAATTCTGGTATTATATGTAGATGATCTGTTTCTTACTAAATAATCTAAGCTCATCAAGGATTGCAAGGAAAATCTGGCCACCGAATTCAACATGAAGGATCTGGGGCAGATGCACTATTTTCTTGGTTTGGAGGTCTGGCAACAGAAGGGAGAAATATCCCTTGGGCAAGGAAGTTACACTATAGAGATCTTGAAGAGGTTTTAGATGGAAGACTATAGACCCATGGCCACACCGATGATTACAAACTAGAAGAAGAAAGACACAACAGAGGATGATGAGGCTAATCCCACCTTGTATAGGCAGCTCATCGGATCATCGATGTATCTGGTCAACACTAGACTAGGTCACTAGACATCTGTTATGTAGTGAATACCCTTAGTCAGTTCATGGTGGAACCAAGGAGGGATCACTAGGAAGCAGCCAAATATGTTCTCAGATACTTGAAGGGGACAATCCAGTATGGATTGAAGTACACCAAGGGCAATGAGGTCCAATTGAGTGGGTTTACAGATGCAAATTGGGCTGGAATCACAGTGGATCAGAAAAGTACCAGTGGGAACTATTTCAGTCTCAGATCAGGAATGACTTCCTAGTGCAGTAGGAAACATAAGTCCGTCGCATCGAGCTCAGTCGAGGTGGAATATATGGCAGCTAGCATAGCTTCATGCGAGGCCATATGGCTTTGTAAATTGCTCTTGAACTTACTCAAGAAAAGGGTGGAACCGACCGGAATTGTGTGATAATCAGAGTTGCATCAAGTTCTCTAAGAATCCTTTGTTACATGACCGGTCGAAACACATTGACATTCGGTGCCACTTCATCAGGGATTATGTCCAACGGGGAGTTGTGCAGTCGAGGTACACTCTTACAGGAGAATAGGTGGCAGATATCCTCACCAAGGCTCTGAGTAAGATTAAGTTTACTTACTTCAGAGAAAAGATGGGGATGGTCGAGAACCTGTTCCTATAAAGGAATGGGTGGTTTTTAGAGACAGAGGGAGCTGCAGTATAGATGAAGCAGTGATAGAGTCAGTGTCACGGGCAACAGCGCAGAGTTGAAAGGCAGCAACCAGGACATTGGCAACACAGCAAGGGCTTCAAAATCATAGCAGTACAGTTGGTACCTTGCTTGAATACTTTCCTCGCTAAGTGGGAGTGTTGATTTTTGTAGCGTCGAGAAGTGTTCCAGGTCTCAAATTTTGAGGAGAGGCTTGGACAGCAGCATTCCAGAGAACCTAGAAATCGTTTGTGGAAATTCCACTCGGATTTTGTTCTATTAAAATAATTAATTATTTTAATGTGATCCCTAAGTCTAAACTTACAGAAATTAAATAATTAAAGGGTATTAAAAAAGCAAAGTGTGAATCTTTTAGAAAACGAAGATCAAGTCATCTTTTAATCTGAGCCATTAATTAAAGTTATAATCTGGTCCGTTGATTCATCAGCAAGGAGACTATAAGAGAAGGCTTGAGGGTCATTGGAAATCAAGTTGGGCACATTCTCAGTACCTGAAGGAAATCGATTCTTAAGTAAGAGAATTCGATTTCAGTGGGTGATTTTGTAGATGCAGGGTTGCAAAAGCAGGAGGAGGGAGAGAGCAGCAGAGTCAGAGAGGAAGAAGGCAGAGGACAAGGAGGAGGCAGTGCTGAGCAGCAACACTTGCCCTCTATGCAGAATTACGCAGTCCAGGTAGGGATTGCGCAGAGAAGCTACGCATACTGACACGAAGGGTGCAGGAGGTCATCCCGTGTGTCAGGAATTCTTTCGGAGTGTCCAAAAAATTCATATCAGGTGTATGCTATTTGATTCTGATCGTCAGGATTTCTGTAAACATTCTTTTCATTTCTGAAGATAAATACAAACCCTCATCTGCTGCACCGGTTTTCCCACATTGTGTTTTTCCGGGGACAATTGTCCAAAAATAACTGTGTTTATATGGTTGTTTCTATTGTGCTATATGTGTTATTTCCGTTCTTCTGCTTTTGATTAGATTGAAAAAATGCAACTGTGTTTATTTCAAACTTTACTGAAGCATCTGTAAATAAATTATCTATTAAGTAGGCGAAATAAATCAATCACTGCAGTAATAATTTTCAGATTGAAAATTTCACAGATATGACTCAGGATTACAAGCCTGCTGACAAAACAGTCTTGGAAACATACCTTGAAGCTTATCATGTTGAAGTTCAGTATGAGATAAGATGTGCTCACCCTACTACTTTAGTTGTTGCACAAAACAAAACTGAAGAGTTAGAAAAAGATAAGAAGGCTTTGGGAAAATCTAAGATCCCTGATTATGAAAGAGGTCCATCTAAAAATTTCAATCCTAAAAATACTTTTGTAGTGATTGATTTATTTCTCCTACTTATTATTTCCAATAAGTTATTTACAAAATTCTTCCAGTAAATTTCGAATTAAATACTACTACAGCAATCACTCAAGTATATGTAGAGAACCGAACAGTAAGAAATACAAGCATAAGAATCAATCACATAGACATAATTATTTTTGGACAATTGTCCCCGGAAAAACCCAATGCGGGAAAACCGGTGCAGCAAATGAGGGTTTATATATTATTCTTCAACAATGAAATTATTTACAAGGAAAATACTGGTAGACTTCTTTGGAAAACACCTGGGATAAATTCTCATGAACCCTCTGGAGAATTTCTGACACCCGGGAGACTCGCAACTCTCTGCATCCCTCTGCGTGTCTCTCTGCACAAATCATGCTTGAGATTGCGTCACCCTGCGTGAGCTCTTTGCACTGCTACTCTGTGCTGCCTTCTCTGGCCTTCTGTGTCCTTTCCTCGACCCCTGTCACTGCAGACGCCCTCTGCCCTACAACGCTCCCTTTGAAATCGAATTCTATTCCTTTAGAATCGACTTCTTTCGGGTCACTGAGTGTATGCTCAACTTGCTTTCCAAATGACCCTTAAGCCTTCTTTTATAATCTTCTCATTGATGAATCAACAACCCTTATTAGAAGTCTAATCAATGGCTAAGATTAAAACTTGACTTGATCTTCGTTTCTAGAAGATTCTCACTTTGTTTTATTTTATTTTATTTTCTAAATAATACTAATTCTATTTATAAAACATACTGATACAAAACTGCCATAGTTTTAGCTTTGGAAGCCTGAAAACTGGGCTTGATGTCCATGCTTAAAAAAAATTACGAATTGCCCTGAGTGGGAAACCAGTTCTTTTAGAGAGAGTTGCGCCGCCCTTGAGAGGGAAACGGGCTCATTGTTCATAGCATTTAACATATCAAAACAAAACATACTAGAGTAGCAAACAACTGTTTCAGCTGAAGAAGAACAAAGAAAATTAGAAATTCTCCCAAAACGATTGAGCAATTGTACCATGGCAGGCCGAGGCAGGCTGAAATCACTGCTCATGAGCTGGAGAAGGCGGTTCCTCCACAATTCTGCACCAGTACTCGTTCCTTGGAACTTTGATGTCTTCCTTTGGCTCGCTATCCTTGTTGGTGACATCCACCTGCATAGGTTGCTTGCCCAAGTCCAGAGGGCGCAGCAGGGCTCAAAGGATTATTCGTAGCCACCACAGGATTAGGACCAAGGGGAGTGGGATTAGGATTGGGCATAGGTGGGAAAACCAGGTTAGGCAGCTCTTCTCTCAGAGTGACAGTAACAAAAGCAGTAACGATGCGCTGATTGAGAGAGCATTCAAAGCGGAATTCTGCCCTCTGGGAGGACTGGCGAAGGGCATGACTGGCTGAAGCACGGGAGGCAGGGGAAACAGGCCTTGGAGGGTCAGCAAAAGGAAGCAAGGTGGTCTGAGCGATGCGGACATTGCCAAGATGGCAAGCGCGACCTCTTTGGCTGCGAGTATCCGGATAGCGCCCCCATGCAACATCCTCAGAGGAAGTCTCTGCATCAGAGCTGGTAGAAGGTCGAGAGCGAGCTACCCGGCCTCGACTCGCACCACGGCGGCATCGCATTCGGTGACGTAGCCGTGGCATGGCCACAGAAGTATTTTGGAGATGCCTGAGACAGATAGAACAGGTAGAAAGCGATGGGAGCCAGCAGTGATTGACAGTTTGGGTATGCAAAAAGGAATTAGAACAGCAAAAGGCGCTCTGGGAGAAATGGTGGCCTGGTAACGTCTCCAAACAGCCCAAGAGCGAGCAGCGTCGCCTCGTTTGTGTGCGAGCACTTGGCTCAGCACAAGCAACAGGGCAAGCGCTCCACAGGGGAGGCGGAGAATGGCAAGCAGAACAGGAGCAATCCAAATTACCCAAGACGAATTCCATCACTAACTAGTTGAGTAGGACGGGGAGATGAAGACGCCGGCGAGGGTGAGTTACTGTCGAGCAAGCTGGCGGAGTAAATGCAACGATTATGGAGCTGCAAGGGGCCATATGGCCACCCCACGCGAGCTCCATCGGGAGTCGTCCAGGGACTGATGTCCCATCAACCGAAACTACCATCCACATCCGGAGTTCTCACTTTGTTTTATTAATACCCATTAATTATTTAATTTCCCTAAGTTCAGACTTAGGGTATCCATTAAAACAATTAATTATTTTAATAAAACATGAACCTAGTGGAATTTTCACAAACAGTTTCTGGTTTCTTTGGAATACTGATGTCCAAGCCTCCTTACAAATTTTGAGACTCATAATACTTTCTGATGCTACAAAAATCAACACTCCCTCTTAGCAAGGAAAGTGTTCTAGCAATATGCTTGTTGCATGTTGCTCTGTCTTGAAGCATCCTCTACGCTGTTGCCCTCTATACTGCTGCTTATGACACTGTCACTTTCACTGCCTCATTTGTACTGCAGCTCCCTCTGAATCCTAAGTCTATCCATTTCTGCTACTGAAATGTATTCTTGATCATCCCAATCTTTTCTCTGAAATAGACAAACTTTGTCTTCTCCAGAGCTTTCGTGAGGATATCCGCCACTTGTTCTCCCATAGGAGTGTACTGCAATTGTACAGTTCCCTGTTGGACATAGTCTCTGATGAAGTGACACCTGATGTCAATGTGCTTGGACCGATCATGAAACACATGATTTTGATAGAGCTTGATGCAACTCTGATTATCACATAGAATACTAGTCACCCCTATCTTTTCCTTGAGTAAGTTCACAAGCAATTTCCGAAGCCATATGGCCTCACACGAAGTCGTGATTGCTGCCATATATTTTACCTCTGCTGATCTCAGAGCCACGAATTTCTGTTTCCTGCTGCATCGGGAGGTCATTCCTGATCGAACACTGAAACAATACCCACTGGTACTTTTTCAATCTACTGGGCTCCCACCCCAATCTGCGTCATTGAACCCACTCAACCTGATGTCATTGCCTCGGGTGTATTTCAGTCCAAGCTCGATTGTTCCTTGTAGATATCTGAGACATGTTCTGCTGCCACCCAATGAGCCCTCCTCGTTTCCACCATGAACTGACTGAGAGTATTGACAGCATAACAGATGTCTGGACTCGTGTTGACTAGATACATCAAAGATCCTATGAGCTGCCTATACAAGGTAGGATCAGCCTCATCATCTTCGGACGTGTCAATTTTCTTCCAGTTGGTAATAATTGGAGTAGCCATGGGTCTACAGTCCTACATCTGAAACCTCTTTATAATTTCTGTAGTATACCTTCCTTGACCAAGGAAGATCTCACTCTTCTACTGCCAAACTTCCAACCCCAAAAAATAATGCATCAGCCCTAGATCCTTCATGTCAAATTCTGCAGCCAAATTCTCCTTGCATTCCTTGATGAGCCTAGATGATCCTGTCAGAAATAGATCATCTACATACAACACCAGTATCAGAGGCTCATCCCCTACTCTCAGATAGTAGATTGGGATCTGTGTCACTCTTGACAAATCCCATCTTCTACAAGTAGCTATCAATTCGACCATACCAAGCTCTGGGGTCTTGCTTCAGTCCATACAAAGCCTTCTTGAGCCTGCAGACATGAGTTTTTTTCTCATTCGAAAGCCCTCTGGTTGTTCAATATATACTTCTTCTATAACCCCATTCAAGAATGCAGTCTTGACATCCATCTGGTGAATTTCCCATCCCATATGCATAGCAAGGGATATCACAGATCCAATAGAAGTATATTGGGCTACTAGGCGAAGGTCTCTTCATAGTCTATCCCTTCCTTCTGAGCGTACCCCTTAGCCACAAACTTGGCTTTAAATTTCTTGATGCTGCCATCTGCAACATATTTGATCTTGTAGATCCATCTCAAATCCACAATTGATCTGTCCTGAGGCCTAGGAACCACTTCCGAGACATCATTTTTCATGATGGAGTTTTATTCTTCCACCATTGCATCTACCCAAACTTGATGCTGAGCTGCCTCTTGAAAACTAGAGGGTTCCCCAACCTGGGCTGCGAAGGCTTGGTACCTTTCAGGTTGCCTGTGCTACCTCTTCTCATTTATGGGGGCTCTGAAAAACTCCTCTACGTCCCTCATAATCTGTCGTAATTCCCTGCTCGTCCTACCACTATTAGTGGGTGGATCTACCTTCTCTCCTTCCTGCAACTCCTCGGGAGATGTATCTCTTAGATCCCCATGCCTTAGAGAGGCACTCGTATTACCCAACACAGGTCGTTGTGTTTGGACCAGCGGATCCTCTTCAGAGTGCATAGCAGAAGGCATCTCCCGAGATTTCCTGAAGGCCCCTTCCTCCACAAACTTCACATCACGCCGTACTACAATATTTCTGCTCTTAGGAATGTAGATGCGATAAGCCTTGCATTCTCACTGAATCCCACCATATATCCCTTTTCCGCAGTCTTATCTAGTTTCTTCCTCTTCTCTTCGGGCACATGGCAGTATGCCGCACTGCCAAAGATCCTAACGTGTCTCACCTCTAGCTTCCTTTTAGTGAGGACAATTTCTGGAGCGATCTTACCCAATGCACTGTGAGGAATCCTATTCTGTACATAGACAACTGTATTACAAGCTGTATTACAAGCTTCAGCCCAAAGGAATTTGGGCATCTCTTGATCATACAACATTTCCCTTGCAGCCTCGACAATAGTTCTATTCTTTCTCTCTGCGATTCCATTCTGTTCCAGATCATACGGAGCGGTCTACTCTCTTATGATGCCTTCCCTTGCGCAGAACTTTGCGAAGTCTTTATCGATGTATTCTCCACCATTGTCTGATCGCAGTGTCTTAATCCGCTTTCTTGTCAGATTCTCTACCAGAGCTTTAAACTCCTTGAATCGATCAAAGATTTCGTCCTTGGTCTTCAGAAAGTACATCCAAGTCTTCCTGGAATGATCATCAATAAAGGTGATGAAATATTCGGCACCACTAAGAGCTCTAGTGGACATTGGTCTGCAGACGTCCGAGTGTATTAAGCCCAACACACTCTTAGCCCTATTTCTGCTTCTATGGTATGCTGCCTTGGCATAATTTCACAATACGCACCCTCTGTAGACATCGTCTCGCTTGGTGCTTAGTTATGGAACTCCCGTGAAAGTCTTCTTGAGAATTCTTAATGCCCCATGGTGTAAGTGCCCCATTCTCCTGTGCCATAGTTCATTCAAATCCTTTTCATCAGTGTTGTCTATCAACGCCATTGGGGATTCGAGCTGTAACTTGTAGAGTTTATTTCTCCTGACTCCGATTTGTGCCTTCTTCTTCCAACTAGGGTGTTTGACGTATACTCTTTTGCCAATGAAGTAAACGTCATAACCTTTGTTTTGAAGCTACAACATAGAGAGTAAGTTCATCCCCAAATCAGGCAGATGGAGCACATTGGTGGCCCGAAGCTTATTACGAGCTTCTGTTTGAAACACTATGGTACCTCTTCCAAGAGGGGTACATTTTGCCTTATTTCCCATGGTGATTTTAAAATTCATCTGCTCTTCTTGGTAGCTTGAGAAACATTCTCGTACTCCCGTCATGTGAGCAGAAGCCCCACTGTCAATATACCAGATCTCAGGAGAAGCAGAGCTTAACACACAAGTAAATTCTTCTTCCAATCTGGATGCCAGAATAGAAGCATCATGATCCATCTTCTCTTTCATGCTTTCCCTCTTCTCTAGAGAACTGCGTGAACCATTTCGAGTTGCTGCTGCAACAACGTTTGATCTTTGTTCCATTGTCGGTTCTCTACTCCTGTTACTCATCTTTTCTCTGATACCATGTGAAAATTTCAATCCTGAAAAACTTCTGCAGTGATAGATTTATTTCTCCTACTTAATATTTCCAATAAGTTATTTACAAAACTCTTCCAGTAAATTTCCAAATAAATACTGCTGCAACAATCACTCAAGTATATGCAGAGAACATAACAGTAAGAAATACAAGCATAAGAATCAATCAAATAGAAACAATTATTTTTGGAAAATTGTCCCCGGAAAAACCCAATGCGGGAAAACCGATGCAGCTGCCGAGGGTTTATATATTATTCTTCAGCAATGAAATTCTTTACAAGGAAAAAAATGGCATAATTCTGTTGAAAACACCTTAGATAAATTCTCACGAACCCTCTGGAGAATTTCTGACACCCAGGAGACTCACAGCTCCTCTCTGCGTACCTCTGCGTAGAGCCTGCCTGAGACTATGTCACCCTGCGTAAGCTCTCTGCGATGTTGCTTTGTGCTGCCTTACCTGGCCTTCTGCGTCCTTCTTTCCTCGACCCCTGTCACTGGTGTCGCCCTCTGCTTCCTCTACCCTTCAACTCTCCCTCTGAAATCGAATTCTATTCCTTCGTAATCGACTTCCTTCGGGTCACTGAGTGTATGCCCGACTTGATTTCCAAATGACCCTCAAGTCTTATTTTATAATCTTTTCATTGATGAATCAACGACCCAGATTAGAAGTATGATCAATGGATAAGATTAAAACTTGACTTGATCTTCGTTCTCTAGAAGATTCTCACTCTGTTCTATTAATACCCATTAAATTTTTAATTTCCCTAAGTTTAGACTTAGGGTCTCCATTAAAATAATTAATTATTATAATAAAACTTGAATCGAGCAGAATTTCCACAAATGGTTTTTGGTTCTTTGGAATATTGATGTCTAGACCTCCTTACAAATTTTGAGACTTGGAACTCTTTCCGATGCTACAAAAATCAAAAGTCCAGCCAAAGTTAAAGAAGAGTGAGAAACAGTAAAGGAATTAACTCGATTGGTTAGAGAAATGGAAATTAAGCATGCCAAGCAAATAAGTGACATGCATAATCAACTAATACAGATGGAAAGGAATGTCGAGATGCTAATGCAAAGCATGCCTTCCAGGAACAACAATAATAACAGGGGTAACAATAACAATCAATGGCCAAGAAGGAATTCCTCAAGTGATCAAAGGTCTCTTACACCACTTGATTCTGCCAACATGATTGATGAATCTATTCCTTTTTGCAGACCTTGTGACAGTTTTCATGAAGAAATCACATGTGCCTTTGCTAGAAGAATCTTAGAGGAAGGTAGCAATCAACAAAATAATAATGCAAGTGAAGATGAGTCAAATGAAAGTCTATGCACCAATATGATTTCTTCATCCTTCGCAATAAACACCTTTTGTGAAGAAAAAGACCCCATTACTCAAGCATATGGTTAGAAACCAACTCAGGAAGAGGTTCTAGAACTTGCAAAGAATAAGTGCTATACATATCAAAGGAAGGGTAAAATTCAAAGTCAGATTAAGCAAGTTCCTGCCGAAAGATACAAATATGGTTTAAACGTAGTTTGGGCCGCATAGATAAATAGTATTAAGATATATGTTCCAGTCCTTGAACTTTTAAAGATTCCATCTCATCAAGCATCCTTTTTCAGGGCTTTGGGTATGGCTCAGGATGGCAATATTGACAACTCTAAATATGAAGAAATTAAATTAAAAGATATCAACTGCCCTATGAAAAATGAGGATCATCAACCGTTCTTCTTTACTTTGGACATAAATGATAGATTACTCCACAATTGCATGCTTGATTCCGGTTCATCCACAAATGTTACGACTAATAAGGTCATGGAAAAATTAAACTTCAGAATTTCTAGACCATATCATAATATTTGTTCAATGGATTCTAGAAAGGTTGAAGTCTTTGGTGTGGTTAAAGATTTACAGCTTGCCTTGGCTGATTATCCTTATATAATCATTACCATGGATATAGAAATCATTGATGTACATGATGTATGGGGAATGCTTCTCTCCATTAAGTTTGCAGCTGACTTAGGTGGATACATTCAGATGAATTTAGCTTATGCCACTATTCCCGCAAAAATAGGTGGAATGGTCAGATTATACAGAGAAGTAGAAAGAAGATGTCATGTGGAAGTTCCAAAGAAGTTGGAAAATGGTGAACAGGTTGTGCCATAGGAGCATCTGCCTCATTTTGAATCAGATTTATGTCACTTTTTCCACTGCCCATCCCCTCCGCCAAGCAGAAAAAGAAGAAGATTTCAGATTAACAGAGATATGCAACCCAGTGATGAGCAGTCACAACGACCTAAGAGGATCAAACTTCAGAATGGGACATCTGAAAAGCAACCAATTGATCTACCGATTAGCAGAGAAATGCCCGATATTGTTCCTCATCGATGACATCTGATTCCATAGGGCATCGTTTTGTATAGTATCTCTAAACATATTCCCTTTTATTTCATGTCAGTAGGTAGTTTTACTTTTTGTATCTATATTATGTCATTTATATTTCAGTTTATTAGAGTACATTTTATGTTCCAGCGATATTTCTATATATGCATATGATTTCAATGATGAATGGATATCTATTTGATGGAATTTTGTTTTCTTGGATGCATGATTCTGGGGTTCTCACGTTACTTCATGGAAGCAACGTGTCCCTGTGAAAATTCGGATACCCCGAATCCTACTGTAACAACTAATAATATTTCTTCTATTTTTTAAATTAATTAAACAAATTATTTCATTAGATAACTTTTGAGGTCTAAAATGGACCTTCTAAGAAAAATGTACAACCAAATAAACTTTATAAGAACCAATAGGATTCAAGATGATGATGTCAACCATTGGGGATGATTCACCATTTTTGGGGTAAAAAAGTAAAAAGATTAAAAAATAATAAAATAATAAAACTACTTTTTCAACTTGTATTTTCAACTTATTTCCCTAATGTTTTACTCAAATTTAGAGCGGGAGTACTTGATGGATGCAAAATTTAATTCGTCATCCAAGGAGTACCCATGTTGCATACTTTCAATGGACCTTGCTACACGAAAAATGAGAAATACATGAAAAAACGTGATGCATCGAAAGTATGCAACATGGATACTCCTTGGATAAGGAATCAAATGAAGCATCCAACGAGTGTTCCTGCTCGAAATTTGAGTAAACCCATAGAGAGATAAGTTGAAAATACTAGTTGAAAAGGTAGTTTTTTCTTTTTTCCCTCTAAAATTTGATGATGTAATCTAATCTTATTTTATTATTTCCACTATTATTTTATAATTTCCTTAGGAGGCCCATTTTAGACCTCAAAATTCCCCTACTGGCAGTTTTCTACGACATATATCGAAACATATACACTGCAGGCTTAACAAAACAGATACTGCGGAAGAAAAAAAAACGCTAAAAGAATAGATGCACACACACAAAAATACACCGTTATTTTTGGACTAAGTCCCTGGCAAAACCCAACTCGGCAAAACCGGTGCAGTAGCTGAGGGTTTGATTATTATGCAGTAGTAAATCTGAGTACAATCTATGGTTGCTTAATCTAGCAAACCAAAACAGAGAAATAAATGACAATGAAACTAGTAAGAATTATTCTCACTTCCACAGGCAATCCGACATTGACCTCAACTCGATTTGAGCTGCTCCTAGCTCCCTCTGCGTAGTCACTACGTCAGCCCACGCAGTACTACGTCCCACAAGCTTGGAACTGCTTCTCCTCTTGTTGTCTCTGCAACTATTGTCTAGAACACTGATCTCCTTCACCTCTAGACCCTCTGCCCAGCTTCCGGCTCAGAAAATCTCCTACTCCCCGACAAAAATGGAATCACCCACTGAAGCTCTACGCTGCCTTAGCGTGGCTTTGCATTGCCTCTCTGTGGCACTCACTACCTCTCTGCAATGCACTCACTAGAACTGGAAAAGCTTCTTCCGGCCTTACTATCTCTGCCCCTCTCTCACTGCTTCGAGCTCACTAGCTCTCTCTCCGACAAGAAAACACTGCTACTCTAGAAATCAATCTGTGAATGAAATCGAACTGTTGAAGTGTGTTCTCCAAGCCCCATCGAGTTTCTTCTTATAATATTTTGTTGAGACTTCAATGACCACGATTAAAACTTAATCGACGGCTAAGATTAACTAGAAATTGATCCAAGTCTTTTTCTAGAAGATTCTCACCATAACTTAATTAATCATATTTCCTAAGTTTAGACTTATGAAATATTAAAAACCGACTAATTAATGTAATTAAGTCATCTCTAGGTGGAATTTCCAAAAATGAATTTTGGGTATTATAGAATACATATATTCTAACCTCTCTGCCAAATCTAGAGGCTAGAACACATCCTATGCTACAAAAACTAACACTCACTCTTATCGAGGAAAGTGTTCTAGTACTGCAACTACAACTACAACTGTTGCTACTATACACTGCCTCTGCACCATCTCTTATCACACTGTTGATGTCTGGCTAGTTCTGCCCACCAACTACTGCGAAACTCTGATATGTGTTGCACTTGTGCTACTGTTGACGCTGCTGAACTGCTGCCAACACTGCATCTTCACTGCAACTTTGTTGTTGCTGCTGTTGCAACATTTGCAACTTCTTCTCATCTGTTGCTGCTGCAACTGAGAACTATCCAAAATATTGAACAAACTGTGGTCAATATGATACATTTGTCACCCGAGTCTTGACTTCTACTAGTCTCTGCATTGTCACTAAAGCCTCTACCCTGTTGCTGACTCTACACTGTGCCAATTGCACTGCTGCCAACTCTGCACTAAGTTGCTCAATTTGTGACCGCTACTAGCCACTGCATATGTCACTCTGGCATCTAACTGCATCAACTGCCACTGGTCCATCCTGCTACTATGTACTATGGGCTTCCGTTGCAAGGTATTAATTCATGATGTGGACCTCCTCAAGAAAATCCTACTCTAGCCTGGAGGAAAACCTATCAATATCTGTGGATGCAGCCTACTGGTCCTGCTTCTCCTCTTTGTCCTGATTCCTCCTTTCTGAGAGGACACTGAGTATTGTAGTGGTCTAACTCGCCACACTTGAAGCACTTGACCTTAGAAAGGTCCTTCTTCTTTCCACGTTGCTCCTGCTGCCCCTTTGATGTGAGGGCCACATTCTCCTCCTCCTTCACTTGCTTCGTCCCACTGCTGTTGCTGTTGCAACTAATGGTGGTCTTCACCAAATCTTGCCTCATCTCCACCTGTTGCAGATCAACCCACATCCTGTCCCACTCTGGCAACTTGTCTATGCCCAAAATACTCTGGACAAAGACCTGCTAGTCATCGAAAATACTATTGAGAACTAACTGCACCAATTCTGTAGGTTGGGGCGCTGAACCTACAACTGACAGCTGGTCTTGGACATTTTAAATCCTAGTGAGGAAGGGGTCTATGCGCTCCCCCTTCTGCATATGTGTACATCTCAAATTCTCCTCAAGATACATCTTCTGTTGCTCGGAAAATCCCTAGTATAGCATAGCGAGAGTATCCCACATCTGCTTGGCAGTGTCCTTTTCAACTATGTTTGATACCACATGATATCGAACCCCATCAAGAATCAACCTCTTCGCCTTCACCATCTCCTTATAGGCCTTAAGGTGATCTGGATCCCTGGGTACAACCACCACGTTATCGATGTAAGCCTTAAGATCGTATTCATATAGAGGGAAGGTAATCCTAGCCGTCCACATCACATAGTTGGATGCTCCATCCAACCGATCCTGATCTCTCAACCCTGCTAATGCCATCTCAACAAAAATAAGTTGAAATCCTCCTTTTCTCCTTTGCGCAACTGCTGCTAGGCTCTACGCACTCTCTGCTTGTAATATTCCTAATGGAAAATTAATAATGATAATAGAAAACATGCAATTACAGTAACACATAAATTTTCAGAAATTAACACATGAAATAGAAAAATGTACACCAACTCCACAAACTGGCCAAATTTTATTATATGATAATGCCATGGTACAAAATAGTTGGAGAAAATACACTTGGGCTTGCACAAGGCAAGCTACAAGCACCGGGTGATGAGTACAACCAAATCCAACTGCTCCAATAGAAAGCTCCTCCAGAAAACTGCATTGTTGCTCCACAACCAAGGTCCAAGACTACACTGTTGCATGACTTTGGCTTCAGATTTACCCAATGAAAACTGCTAAGAAAATTCTAGGAATTTGGGAATGTGATCTCTGCCCAAAACCCAGAAAAACCCAGAAAGAGTTTCCTCTAATTCCAACCTTCAAAATCTGACCCTTTGTAACTTGGCCCTCTTCCAATTTCGTTTTTTGGCACTGTAGCTGCTAGTGTCAATCATTGCTCTCCAAAATCCCAGCCAACCTCCTCAAATGGCTCTCCTATGAATCTCCCAACACCCCAACTCCAAAATCCCACCAATGCAGCTCCCACAAATGAGCCTCCTCCAATGATTGCGTAGGCCCTTCTAACCAAAATAGCCAGGACAAAAGCTGGCCTCCAAGATAATCTACTGCACTGTTATGTTGGCCCTCCAAACTAAAGTGAACTACATTTTTGAGCTCTCCTGTGAATTCTGGATGAATCCACCAAGGGGAGATGGGTACTCGCCCAATCTCACTGCATTACCTGAGGGTTTCTGTCCTGGGGCTACCAATGGAGTAGAGAACTGGGTTCTCAACCTCTCATACAAGAAACAATACCAAATCCAAGATGTTCTCTAATGGCTCTTCCTCCTCTTTTTATAGATTTGATGGACTCCTCTAGAAGCTCCTATTTTATTATTATTTTAATCATTGAGCACATTTCCCTTAATTAAAATATTCTTTTTAATGTGGGAAAATGGTCAATTGGCCACCATGCCTCCTTAGGTCACTGAAAATCACTCCTAGCCATCCCATCCTGTAGATATTCTCGTTCTAATTCCAACAAGCTATTACATAAAGTTGTTCTACCAAGAATTCCTCCCAAAACGCCACCTTAGGCGTAATTAATTGAGTTAGATCCATTGGTAACTCAGGTTTCTGAAAGTTGTCGGAATGCAACGGAACAAAAAACAAATTGTGCGGATGGTGGAATATACTAAGCTAATGCCATCATACCTCACAATAACTTCTCAAAACCCCTCCAAAATCCCCCAAGGCCTGCCAATGATGCCAACCCACACCTGTGACCTGTTTGCTCCCAACTCTTAATGTCCATCCTAACCATGTCATAAGGAATACTAGAAAATGGAACATTACAAATCCCCTGCCCCAATATTGCTTGCCCTCAAGCAATCCAAATATGTGGACCAGTCTGTTGGTTCGATGCAACTGATACCCAATGCCCAAATCCCATACAAACTGCTGGGTGATGCTATGACTCTGTGTCAACCCACCAGGAACAAACCCCTCAATGCCCAGATCCCAGACCAATCTCTGACTAAGTATGTCATCACCAAATCCTCCTGGATCCAAATGCCACCAAAAACAAGTATCTGTGCTCCACGGCTCCTGCTGCATTATAAATCTAGCTGAGAATACCGACCCACTGACTACATACCAACTCATCACCTCTCTCCAATCCAACCCCTGACTCAATCCAATGTTAATCCTACTCTCCTTATGTTGGGACGAAATGCTGAAGAGTTGTCAATCTCTATCCCACTTCCAACTGAAACTTGTAGTACCTGTGATGTCTAAGGGTCACTGCTCCACTATGCCGCTGACTAAGAAGATCGTACCATCAATAAGAGACCAAATCACGATCTCCTGCCAATCTAATGTATGGACACCTGTGCAAGGAGTATGTCTACTAGGGTATACTGGTCCATGGTCAACTCTTGATGCTCTGCCTGATCAACCAACAAAATACATCCAAGAAATCCTACCTCTCTCCCTATAATGGACCCAGGTGGGCAAGTTGTGCTACAAGCCTTGTCTATGTACTCCTGGAGAGGGCTACTGCCTGAAAATGCTACAGCTCTGTTGGCTTCCACTACATCTACTTGCACCTCATCAATGGGTAGACCCAAATATGGATGCACTATTGTCTCCCTCTCCTGATAGGAAACTCCACTCTCCTCTAGCCCACCAATCCTCTGCAAAACTATCCTTCTAGACTCCAACACCTCCCGAGGACAAGTGTCTGTACATAATGCCACCCTCCATCATGGGCTCAATGTGATCCTCCAACTAGCTCTCCCCAAAAGGATCATCATGCATATTGTGCATATCCTCCTCCTCAACTGACTCGTGCTCCACCATATGTTGTTCATGCTAAATCATCACAGGTGACTCATCATCCTGAATGTCTCCCCTAGAGTTCCCTGACTGCTCACCATACAAACTGAAATATAAATCTGGCCTACTGTCAACAACTCCACATGACTGGTCATGCTCCACAAAGGCATCCTCTATGACCCCATGGACTCATCCATGACTCCGCTAGTGACCCCACCATGATGTGGGCTACTCCTCCTCATCTGCCCTGGTAGACCTATGTGGTCTATCTCTTCAGATGCTAATGGGAATGACACTATTGTGCCTAGCCTCCATGGCACCTGTGTCCAATGTGCCCATGAGAGAGCATCATCTCCATACAATGCACCAACTAGTGGCTTGTTGATGCCACATCCTCTGCCAACCCCTGTCAGAGTATGCCACTCTCCCTGTGACTCCATGTGCATCCAACATGTCCAAAAAATCCATGGGTTCGGCTCACAAACCCCCTGACTACTAGTGTCGATTGGAACTCCCCCAAGGAATGAGTGCACTTAGTCACTGAGTTCACTATCCCACCAGTGCCATAGCACTCCTGCATCCCAGATATATGATAGGAAGCCCCACCTCGATTCCAACACCAGCCTGGAACTCCAGCATCCCCAATGTCCGAGAGCTCCTGCTGTGCTTCCCTCCGGACTATGATCATCTTTACAAGGCTAGCCCACTCTGTCGGGTACCAACTCAGAATCTCTCGCCATCCAACCCTAAGGAAAGGATCAAATGCATGGACATCTATACAAATAAGAAACCCTTCATTGTACAAATGTTGCACCCTGTGAAACTCATGTCGCCTCGTCTCGCTAGTCTGGTTAGCACATATAATCTGACTAGGTAACTTTTCCTCTCTCTCGCTAATGTGCATAGATAACGTATCAGTGCTACAAGCCCCATCTATATAGGCTTGAAGAGGGCTGCTCTAATGCTCCAAGGTGTACTCCTCTAGCTATGTTGCTAGGGAATCCAATCGTTACCCAATGCGAGTTAGTTTGGCCATCGACTCAGCATAAACCAATCACATACCCTTTAGCTCCTCATTCTGCTGTAGTATGGTCTCTCGGACTGTCGTGGCCTTCCTTTTCAATGCTAGAAGGTCGGCATGGAGCTGTTGAAATTGTTGTGGGCGACTATCATCTATAAACTCAGTCACAACTCTAGATACCTCTGTGTCTCTTGGACCCTCATCAACCTGCAGTAGTTGGTCATCATCTGGAAACTCTATCACAACTTTGAATGCCTCGTCAACTGATACATCCTTAACGAATGGCCCTACGGGCGTATGCTCAGCTGTCTCCACCAAGGTGCCAATCGAAACTATCAAAGGGATCTCTAACAAGGGTGACACCTACGTCACACTAGGTATGTCTACCTGCTCCTTGCACTCCGTGTGCCCTCAGATTCCTACTCAATCTCCTCCTCAGGCTCTCGACATCTGAGGCCCGGTCTCCACCAACAGTAATGCCTCCTAGCTCCATCCTCTAACGATCCTCCTCTATGCTCCTCGAACAAGAAATCCCTCCTGATCCTAAGGTCCGACGCCTCATACTCATCAATCGCATTCACTAAGGACCTCCTCAAATCTGCAAAAGTGTCTGGTTCCCTTCCCTTCTCTGGTTCATCTAGAAAATGAGGCATGGTAGGTTGGCTAGGATGGCCATGGGTATTGTTCTGCTGGAGCGCGTGCACATGCACATGGCTTCTTTGCTAGGTATGAATCAATGTCCCCATCATTGTTGCATCCTCTCTAGGACCTGTTGGTTTTGCCTCCTTAACTCCTCTATGATCCCCCGTGTACTCTTCCCTTTTTGTGTCATTGGAGTGCCCATGAAATTCACCAGTCACTATGCATGTATGGAAAACCCAGGTAAAATGAAGTAGACCCAAGTGTTGAAAATCACTGAAACAAGTAGCATGCACTACCTAGAAAATATTACAGATGCTACTGAATAACAACTGGAGTTTCTACCCTCAAAATTGCTTGGATAGTTCTGAAAAATTAACACAAAGCTCCTCACACCAAACCCATAAAAATCTAGAAATAGTTTGGCTTAACTCCAAGCCAAGATGAAGCTCACAAGGTGTTGTGCACTATCCAGTTCACTGATAAAACACACTGTTGAAAGAATGTTTATTTCCATCTTGAATATTGCCCAAAAGATTCTGAAATTTTAACCATGGACTCCTCTCACAAAACCCAGAAAACCCAGAAAAATATTGGGTAAATTCTAGCTGATCTATAAAATCCCCAATTTAGTGTAAGTTTCCTAGTCCGCCCAACTCTGCACACTGCTCCAAATAAGATAAATTCATACCAGAATGTTCCAACTCTACAACCCTGCAAATTCACTATAGAATCACTGGCTCAAATGAGAGAAATCTCTTGCAACAATTATCCTCCAACAAAATAGATTGAAAAATTTGATCCACAAACTTGACTCTCTTATTCTTCAAGAACAATACGACAACTTTGATTTTAACCCATAGTTGACCAACATCACACTCTGATAGCATTGTAATATTACTAATGGAAAATTAACAATGATAACAGAAAATATGCAATTACAGAAACACATAAATTTTCAGAAATTAACACATGAACCAGAAAAGTGTGCACCAACTCCACAAACTGGCCAAATTTTATTATATGATACTGCTGTGGTACAAAATAGTTTGAGAAAATACACCCAGGCTTGCTCAAAGCAATCTACAAGCATCAGGTGATGAGTACAAGCAAATCCAACCACTCCAATAGCAAGCTCCTCGAGAAAACTGCGCTGCTGCTCCAAGAATACACTGCTGCCTGACTTCGGCTTCTGATTTACCCACTGAAAATTGCTCAGAAAATTCTAGGAATTTGGGAAGGTGATCCTTGCCCAAAACCCAGAAAAACCCAGAAAGGGTTTCCTCTAATTCCAACCTTCAAATCTGAACCTTTGTAGCTTGGCCCTCTTCCAATTTCGTTTTTTGGCACTACAACTGCTACTGCAATCAATGCTCTCCAAAATCCCAACCAACCTCCTCAAATGGCTCTCCTATCAATCTCCCAACACCCCAGCGCCAAAATCCCACCAATGTAGCTCCCACAAATGAGCCTTCTCCAATGACTACGTAGGCCCTTCTAACGAAAATCGCTGAGATGAAAGCTGGCCTCCAAGATAATCTATTGCACTATTATGTTGGCCCTCCAAATTGAACTGAACTACACTGTTGAGCTCTCGTGTGAATTCTGGATGAATCCACCAAGGGGAGATGGGTACTCGCCCAATCTTAATGAATCACCTGAGGGTTTTCGTCCTGGGGCTACCAATGGAGTAGAGAACTTGGTTCTCAACCTCTCATACAAGAAACAATACCAAATCCAAGATGTTCTCTAATGGATCTTCCTCCTCTTTTTATATATTTGATGGACTCCTCTAGAAGCTCCTATTTTATTATTATTGTAATCATTGAGCACATTTCCCTTAACTAAAATATTCTTTTTAATGTGGGAAAATGGTCAATTGGCCACCATGTCTCCTCAAGTCACTGAAAATCACTCCTAGCTATCCCATCCTGTAGATCTTCTCGTTCTGGTTCCAACGAGCTATTGCACAAACATTTTCTGCTAAGAATCCCTCCCGAAATGCCACCTTAGGCGTAATTAATTGAGTTAGGCCCATTAATAGCTCAAGTTTCTGAAAGTTGTCGGAATGTAACGGAACGAAAGACAAACTGTGCGGATGGTGGAATATACCAAGTGAATGCCATCGGACCTCACAATAACTCCTCAAAACCCATCCAAAATCCCCCAGGGCCTGTCGATGATGCCAACCTGCACCTGTGTCCTGTCTGCCCCCAGCTCTGAAAGTCCATCCTAACCATGTCATAAGGAATACCAGAAAATGGAACATTACACTGTTGGAGTGGGAAAATCTTCTCACAACGGCTGCTTCTCTGCAGTGAGAAATCGAACTTCTGAACTAGAAGTTCCCTGAGGAAAAATTTCCCTCAATGTGTGCTCTTTCTTCCTCTTGACGTTATTTTGCACTAGCAAATGCTGCAAAATACTGCATCCAACGGGATATCTTCTCTACAAGGAAAAATATTGTTGCTCCCTCTGCCTCTGGTAATCTTCGATCTGGAAAATCTAATTTCTCTGTCGCTCTTTGAGAGAAATAGACTTTTCCTCAAAAATTGACCCTCCTGGCCAAAGGGACTGCATTGCCTCTAAGGTTTCGAGCAGCTGCTTATGCAATGCTACAAAGCTCCTCTTCCTTTCTGCAACTGATCTCTTTGGCTTTCTATCTGCGCTCTGATACCATGTGAAAATTCGGATACCCTGAATCCTACTGCAACAACTGATAATATTCTTCTATTTGTTAAATTAATTAAACAAATTATTTGCAGTTTTCTACGGCATATATCGAAACATATACACTGCAGCCTTAACAAAACAGATACTACGGAAGAAAAATAAACATTGAAAGAATAGATGTACACACACAAAAATACACCGTTATTTTTGAACTAAGTCCCCAAAAAAACCAAACTCCGAAAAACCGATGCAACAACTGAGGGTTTGATTATTATGCAGTGGTAAATTTGAGTACAATCTATGGTTAGTTAATCTAGCAAACCAAAATAGAGAAATGACTAGCAATGAAACTAGTGAGAAATATTCTCACTTCTACAAGCGATCCACTGACCTCAGCTCGATTTCAGCTGCTCCTTGCTCCCTCTGCGCAGTCACTGCGTTAGCCCACCCAATACCACGTCCCACAAGCTCAAAATTGTTTCTGCTCTTGCTGTATCTGCAGCTGTTGTCTAGAAGACTGATCTCCTTCACCTCTAGACCATCTTCCCAGATTCTGGCTCAGAAAATCTCCTGCTCCCCAGCAAAAACGGAATCAACCATTGAAACTCTGCACTGCCTCTGCGTGGCTCTGTGCTACCTCTCTATGGCACTCACTGCGTCTCTGCAATGGACTCACCAGAACTGGAAAAGCTTCCTTCAGCCTTACTATCTCTGCCCCTCTCTCACTGCTTCGAGCTCACTAGCTCTCTCTCCAGCAACAGAACGCTGCTACTCTGGAAATCGATTTGCGAATGAAATCGAACTGTTGATGTGTGTTCTCCAAGCCGCATCGAGTTTCTTCTTATAATCTTCCGTTGAGACTTCAACGGGCACGATTAAAACTTAATCGATGGCTAAGATTAACTAGAAATTGATCCAAGTTTTTTTCTAGAAGATTCTCACTGTGACTTAATTTATTCTTTTTAATTAATCATATTTCCTAAGTTTAGGCTTAGGAAATATTAAAAATTGACTAATTAATTTAATTAAGTCGTTTCTAGGTGGAATTTCCAAAAACGATTTCTAGGTATTGGAGAATACATGTATTCTAACCTCTCTGCCAAATCTCGAGATTAGAACCCATCCGATGCTACAAAAACTAACAGTCCCCATATGGAGCTAGATGTCGCACTCAAATTGTCAAAGTTCCAAGGAAGCGGAAGTGCCTATTTTTTTCAACAAATATTGGATCACCTATCAGCAGTCTGTGTATCATAGTCATCCCATTCTACAAGTTATATGATGTAAATGACCCTATTAAGACCTTGAGTACATGTAACAAACTAGGTAAGCCTATGATTTTGGCGACGAATTTCATCCTAGGAGGTTTTTTAACCTTGTTGATTATCTGTGTTTCTAAACACCGCTAATCAGAAGAGTTTTTCCCCTCCAGCTTAAACCCCGAAATCTAGGGTGAAATTTATTGTTGAAATCTTAAGTCAGTCCTAGTATTTTAGTCGAGTCTAATGTAAAATCTATTTGGGAATAGTTTAAGTTAATTGGCTTAATTATTTTCTTACAAATAACTTGGTCTATTAGAACATATTGAGTCACAGATGGGTTATGTGTCTTGAGGGTCTAATCCAAATGTGTATTCCCTCATTGAGTCTTATATATGTAAAATCTTATGTATTAGAGGGTTGGAAAAATATTAAATCCTCTCATGTGTAAATTAATTAAAGTTTTTGGCAAAATAAAATTAAATCCTAAGTCAAAAAATTAATTAATTAGAGTCAAATTTAAATTGTCTTAGGAAAATAAATTCTCCAAATGGAAAAATCCATGGGTCTTAAAAGAGTCAATTTTAAAAGGTCCTTTGCTAAGGGAATATTGTATATTTCAAGAAAAATTGGATCCTTGTTAAATTTTTGAGGAAATTAGCTCAAAATTAATTAATGTGCAATTAAATGATAGATTCAAAATTTCCTCAAAAATAAAAAATCAAGGGCCAAGATTAAAAGATGTTGAAGTGTTTATCAATGGCCAGGATTATTTTGACAAGGATCAAAGAAAGTATCCGTTATTTTTCCACTTGGAGGATTTATCTATAAATTAGAGAGTCATTTGAGTCTCTAGTTATCTTGATCTCTGGCTAGATCTATTGTTGAAGCCTTTTGTAAATTATTGTCCCGCTAGGAACTATTTTTTCTACTATAATAAAAGACTTTGGGGTGCAACTCTAGGTGTTCTTGTTCGTTGATCTGTGGTATGTATTGACTACGGGCTTCCTATGTGATGTTTTATTTGATTATTTTGAGATAATACATAATTTCTGCAGGTACTCAATCCTTGGTCTCCAAGTTCATAGACTGTGGACAAGGATCATCTTGCTTGGATTCCTAGTTTTTATATGGTGGATTGAATCTTCGCTAGGGCTATAGTGAGCAATAATTTTTCTGAAACATTTTAGCCATTCTTTCAAGGAAAAAATATTATAAAAAACATTTTCTCAAAATCTATTAAAAAACCCATGTATAATTTGTAAAATAATTTTGTAATTTTAAGTGTAAATTATTTTTCTAACTCGGGTTGGGGTTTTAGATCTATTTTTTTATATATTTGGGGTTTGGGTGTTTTTATTTTCATTTTTGCAGGTTGGATCAGTGTTGCAGGAAACGTCGCTCGCCCTGCGCACCCAATGCACGATCCGCATCCATTACGGAATCGTATGGGATCCAACGGACGAAACGCGAATTTGAATTTCGAAAACATGAACTAGAAAGAAAAAAGAAAAAAAAACGATTCTTGGAATTTCGGAAACGTCCTGCCCGATCCGTGTTTCCGTACGTCAGATCCGCGTTTCGTATGGCGAATCAGCGTACGGAAACGTCACGCTTCGAAGGTGGATCCGTACGGATCGCGAGCGTTTCCGTACAACGGCATATGGAAACGCCACGCTTCGAAGGCGGATCCGTACGGATCGCGAGTGCTTCCGCACAGCGACATACGGATCCGATATGCGCACTCAAAAAAAGATATTTATTTATTTATTTTTTTGCTTTAGTTGGGTTAGTGTTGAGTTAGGGATAGGATGAAAAAATTAAAAGCTCACTTTCACCTCTCATTTGCTCACTTGTGTTTTTGGAGAGCTTGAAGAAGATAGGAGAAAGGGAGGAGAAGAGAGCTTGGAGAAGAGAGAGCTGAGGAGAGCTTGGAGGAGTGAAGGAGGAGGAGCTTGGAGGAGTAAAGAAGGGCTTCCATCTACAAGAGCTAAAGAGGTAAGTGCAAATCTCAAATGTTCTCATTTTTTTTCATTGTTTTTTGTATTTTCTCTATTCCCTCTCCTACACTTTCCCATTCTTTCTTCTTGTTCATTTATTTGTAGGTTGTCCACCACCTATATTCATATTCAAAGATAATGTTTTTTTGGCTTCTATGTATCATTCCACTTTTGGTTTTCATGATGGTCAGGGGGAGTAGAAATAGAAGAGAAGAAGATGAAGAAGAACAACACAATGGTCCCCATATGAGTGACCCAATGTATGATGAGGAGGAAGGGTTTGAAGAGGAAGGGGATGATTTTGATGAGAACATTGAAACACTAGAGGGGAAAGCTGCATTGACACCCTTGTGGAAATATGTGACCAAACTTGAAGAGGGAAAAGGTAGTGGAAGCTACAAGTTTTTGTGCCCTCATGGTTGTCATGGAGAAAAACCATATAGTGGTTCATATACTTGTGTGAGGAGGCATCTTTGTGGGGTGATGGACAGTGATGAAAAAAAGGGTGTTGTGGGGATATCAATTTGCCCAAAGGTTTCAAATGAACAAAGAAGAAAATACATCCAAATAGAGGAGGCTGCAAAACCAAAAAACAAGAAACAAAAAACTCAATTTGAATTAAGTGCAACCTCTAGATTTGGTAGCTCATCTCCTCATGGTATTTCTACAAGCTTTGGAGGTAAAAAAACAATAGGGGATTTCTTTAATGTTGCTGGGAGGGATGATGTGGATGGAAAAATAGTCTGATTTCTTTGTGCTTGCAGTGTACCATTCAATGTGCTTTGGTCTCCCTGTTGGCATGAAATGGTAAAGGCTATCAATGAAGCCCCAAAAGGATACAAGTCCCCCAACTATGAGAAATCTAGAACAATGTTATTAGAAAGAGAAAAAGGAAAGGTTCAAATAGATTTGACACGTTTTACAAATGAGTGGGTGGATAGTGGGGTATCCATTGTATTAGATGGGGGGACAAATATCAGAAATCAACATTTGATAAATGTTCTTAGTGTTTCTGCTAATGGTGTAGTGTTTGTTACATGTCATAACTCCTCCTCTGTCAGTGCAACTTCCCAAAACATTGCAGATCTCCTATTGCAATCAATCAAAGATGTTGGTCCTAGTAAAGTGGTTCAAGTGATCACAGATAATGCAAAAAATTGTAAGGGAGTAGGAAGAATTATTGAACATACTTATCCACACATATTTTGATTTGGGTGCTTGGTGCACACATTGAACCTTTTGATGCATGATATTGTGAAGTATAAAGAATGTGGGTGGATTAATGAGCTTTACAAGAGAGGGAAGCAACTCATTAAATTTATCACGGGGCATACAAGGGTAAACTACTTCTGTGGCACTTACTCCAAGTTGCAGTTGCTTAAACTTGCAAAAACAAGATATACAAGTTATTACCTCACCTTTAGGCGGCTAGTGAAGGTGATACAAGCTTTAACTAATATGGTCACCACTGAATCATGGGAGGAAATTAACACTGATAGAGATGGTGCTAATGTAGCCAATGACACTATTCTTGACATGTACTTTTGGTCATAGGTTAAATCTGTTTTGCAATTCACCAAACCAATTTATTACATGATCCAATTTGCATATTCAGATCGGCCAATAATTGGGGAGGTGTATGAGAAAATGGATAAAATGTCAGGACAGATTAAAGACATTATTGAACCTAGAGATATCACCTTGTACAGTTATATTCGTGCAGAGGTGGAAGCAGTTATATGTTTTGACACCTAAATACTATCATCCATCATGGCTTTCAACACTAGCACCTGAGGGGGGGAGCAGGAGAAAACCACACCTAGATCCATAGGTTCTAGAAAAATATATGATTGCATTGACTAGATTAGTCCCTGATGAGGAGGAGGCTGCCTTGGTATGGAAATAGTTGAGAAACTATACTCTTTGCACTGGTCCATTTGGGAGCATGCATGCAATTAGAGATCGAGAGACTTTTTCTTCTTTTATGTTTTATAATATGTGGCATGCTTAAGTGTTTTATGTTTTATAGTATACTTAAATGTTTTATCATGCTTAAAAATTTGATGTATGTTTGTTATTGCTAGAATCTAGATGGTTGATGCTCGAATAATTAATTATTGATGTACAATAGAATCATGGATGTCATATCTATCTTGATTTATGTAACAATATGCATGTTTTCATGTCTTCTACAACTAATTTGGTATTTGGGATGTTTGTTTTGAATATAAATGCAAAAAAATATAATATATATATATATATAGTAGACGCTTCCAAAACGCTTCGCTTCCTAAATTTTTGGAAAATGATGCTTCCATGTCCCTGCTTCCAAAAACCGTCCCCGCTTCGTGCAGTGTTGGGTTGGATCAAGGGATGTAGTGAAAGAAGAGCTAGATCTAGGCCCTTGAGGGTAAGATCTAGTATTTTGAGAATTTTGCAGGGTTGTTCATTGAAGATTTCGCGGCAAAATTAAGATCCGAGGAAGATTTTTTTTTTTGAGAAAAGGGTTTTTAATATTTAGGCCTCCCAAGCCTAGATCCGACTCCTATAGGCCCAACGTCTTCCTTCCTTGGCCTACTTCAGCCTCTAGAGACCCTACGTCATCTTTTCTAAGCCCTCCAAGGCAGGTTGTAGCTCCTAGAGGCCTCAGCTTCCCTTTCCTGGCCCATCGTTGAGGGTTTAGGGCATTGAAAGGCCTTGCCGTGGGCCCTAGGCCACACGACTGCCCTCCTCTTGCCCAAATGACTACCCTTTAGGCATGCTATCCTCTTTTTGGCCCTAATTTTCCTTCCAAAACCCCAACGCCAACCCTCTCTGGGCTTTCCTCCTCCAGTGTTGAACTTTTCAGGCCTCCTCTTGCCTTTTCCACCCTCGATCTATCATCTTGAACTCCTTATCCCCACAAGTTTTCCTTCCTTGGCCTTGTTTTGCCTTTTCTTGGCCTCTTTTGCCCTAATAAACCCTAAACCTTAGATTTAAAATTTTGGCATTGAATACTTGGTGGTTTTGCAAGTTTAAGATCTCAAAATTGTATTTTTTAGGTGGCAACTTGATCCTAAAGTTCCAACAAATTTGACCACAAGATCTTCAAGGCCTTGAACCTAGGGTTTGACCTTTAAACCCTTGTTTTATTTCAGTTTTATTACAACAATCAAATCACTACGAATTGAGCTCTAAAATCACATAATAAATAGTCAAAATTGTTAAATCTTGAATTTCATAAGTTTTGGCCACTTGGGCATCTTAAATTTGGCCTAGATCTAAACTTTTTGCTTGCTGGAATTTTTTGTATAATTTGTTGAATCAAGCCTGCAAAATTTTCTGAATCAAATACTTAAAGAGGGTCAAAAATTTTGAATTTTCAATTTCTGGCAAAATTTCACTATCTTTGGATATATTAGGGATTTTCTTAAGCATTGTTGGGTTGCTAATATGTCATCTATTTGCTGTTGTAATAAATAGATCATATCTGATTTCAAGTTGAATTTTTCAAGTTCTATTGCATTTTGGCTATTTTTTGGCATATTGGCCATCTATTTTTGGCTTCATTAGCTTGCTGATCTATGATTTATTTACTGTTGTTATAAATAAATCAGATCTGTAATATCACTGAATACATCATTATAAAGTGGGCTAAACAAGTTAATTTAAATTTGCTGGTTATTGGAAATTTTTATGTTTCATGGTTGAGCAAATTTAATGTTTGAAGTAGTTTCCGCACTGTTGTCATAACACTAATAAAGTCTGAAATTTCTGAATTATTAATGCTGATATAGATATGAAATTGGCTTACCACATCTTGATCTTAAAGGTTGTCTAACTTTGCACTCAAAATCTGAAGTTAATCTTGTTGATAGAGTTGACTTGGGCTTCTAAGTTTGAATTGGCATAATATCTTTTGTTGATAATCATTGGTGGATAAATTGATTTACTTAACCATGTTGTTGATTGAACTATAGTTGAATTTTGCACTTGTATCATTAAGCACTCATCTTGTATTAAGATCATTTTTTTCCATTGTTGTTAAGTACTATTGGCATAAAGAGTAATCATAACTTAAGTACTTATGAAACTAAAAAAATCTTAATTCAATATAACCTCACTCATCATTTTTCATTTAGCATCCAAGATCTAGGTTGCATTTAACAATTTACCTCCTAGCACAAGCTAAGTTGATAGAGACTTAGGGCAACCCTTTCCAAACTAACTTGAGAGATTCAACTCTTCCTCCTAGTAGTTAAAACGGTGACCTTGCAGTCGTCAGAGCCAGTCTTTGTAGCATCAGAGGAACTGCGTGAGTGGAACACAGGGAGAGGTATCGTTAATTAGGCCACTGCCTGTTTTCCGTTGGTTTCCATTTCACAACTTACTTTGAGGATTGTTTCTCAAAACAATTGGACAAGTTTCACTTAGACTAGGCATTTAACTAAAATTTACCAAGATCACTGCATCTCACATAGATCCTAGGTCTTGCATACCATAGTCAAGCATTTCAAGCAGCGGGTGTCCATCCGGTCATTTGGTTCTAATTTAATATAAGCAAGAATTTATGACTCCACTAAGGCACTGGTCTCATCCTTCAAAATCTAATCTAATTAATAATCTTGCTTAAATTCAACCAAGTGGCTAGGCCAATCATTCGTGTCTCCCAAACAAGTTGGTTTCCAACTTGTTTTCTTTCACTTCATTCCATAGGGACTAACCCGCATTACTTGTTGTTGGGAGACAGCTAGAACGGAGTGGGCGGGGATTAGAGGGACAACACCCGTCCTGAACGTTGTCGCGGTGCTTGTACAATCCAGGCGACAATAGGTCTAGTCTTGGAAAAATATATGAAGAATTCCTATTCCCTGATAAGTTGCTAGAACCTCTACTTCCTTGTTTGTAGAGTATCCTATCCGCCATGCAAACTCGAGCTTCTAGTAGCCTTCAAGATTGGTGATGATCCCCCTTGTTCCTACCACCTGATTAATATATGCAACTTTTGTTTGTGATGATGGATCCTATTTTCACCCAGGTGAGTTGGATTGTTATATGATTCATGTTTAAATCTTAATATAAATTTGCATTTGACTAAAAAACACACGTCTTACCAGATTTAAAAGCATAAACATACAGCAACACTTGAGCCATTTTTATGGTCATCCTAAATGGATTAAGTATATTGTCTCGTTGGGTTTGAAAATATTTAGTTTGGCATAAGGAGAAAACTATTTGATTTTATAGATGTACAAATATGATGTATCCACAATCTTTTTGGAAGATAAATGCGTTCTAGAAACCTAATTAAAGTACCAACTCCTACCAGAGTGATTTATTAAATATGAAATATTATTTATTCAATTTGTCACCTTGGGTAATTCTAATGCTTTTTATTACGTTTTGGTATAAACATAAAAGGGATGTAATTAACTTTGGTTTCATGAACTTTATTACATTTTATGCATTACTCAATATGTATATTCAAGGATTTTTTGTTGCTAGCTTCATTCTACTCTTGGTTGCATCTGATAATGAAATATGTTGATGTTTGGGGGATTGGTTGATTATTTTGCTTTGATTTGTAGCCTTTCACCTGTCTTACACTTTGAGGTTTCATTTTATAGCTGTCTCCCTATGATGTGTAGGTTTTTCTTGTGCCTTCAGCTTTAGCTTTTTTCTATTGTATTGTACTCTTAAGAGATGAATTTTGCAGTACCATTATTACTATTTTAGCATCTTATACTTTCTAGTCCCGTTGACCTATTTGGTCATTAGTGGATATTAATATTTTTGTTTCAATTCATTTTCTTAAGTTTTTTTCCACACTTTGCAGGGCACTTCTTATTGACAAATCTTCTTTTAGACAAGCTAAAGGCGACTGCTAAAGAGACTGGAATTGAGGGGAGAATTATCAATGTTGCATCTGAAGCTCATAGAAAGACATATCAAGAGGGTATTCGCTTGGATAAAATCAATGACCAATTTGGGTCAGTTTTACTCTCTGTTTGTATTCTGCTATACGGTATTTTGATAATCTCATGAAAATATTTTACCCGTCATTAGCTTGTATATTCAGACTCAATTTTGAACACCTTTACCAAGGTTGGACATTATGTGAACCTTTTTCTGCATTTCTTAGCAGCTTCAAACCCTATGCAGCCTATGGTCAGTCAAAGCTTGCAAATATCTTGCATGCAAATGAGCTTGCAAGGCATTTTAAGGTAATTTCAACTTGTCCTTGCATTTGAAATCAGTTAATTTGAAGGATGAAAATGACACTCAAATATTTTCTTTATTGTTCAGGAGGAAGGAGCCAATGTAACAGCCAATTCTTTACATCCAGGAGTAATACCTACTAATATTATTCGTTATTGGAAAGCACTAGGTAAGAAAGTTTAGTTTTATTTTTCCTTGTCATTCTTTTGTTTTTCTATATGGAACCTGCAACAGGTTATTGCCTACTCACGTTGAGGTTTTGTAATTGCCACCATTTCTTCCCCAAAATTTCTATGTATGAGAATTGCCACATACACACACCCCAAAAAGTAGCATTTTCCTTTAATGTTCTATTTCCCATTTACAGCAATTCAAGACTAATGGTTCGCTCAGACTCGCATTCATGCTATTTTGCAGCTCTTCCTCTGGCTTTGGGGAAGTTTATGTTAAAAAACACATCACAAGTAAGTTGCTTGTACAAATTTCATTCTTGCTCATTTCTGACATTTTAAAGTATTCTGATATGAAATTATTTCTGCCATAAACCTGGATACACCAACAGGTTTTTTCTTTAAACATTAATCAATGCAAGACAAGTTGCATTATAAAAATCTATTGCTTCAAAAGAATCTGTAGAATTCTGCCTGTCTGTTTATCAAGGGCCAATACTCTGAAAACAGCCAGATCTTTACAAGGAAATTAATCCATTTTCCTAGATGTCTTTCACAGGTGAGCTTATTGGTTAACTAGTTTGATTAATTTTCCTACAATCTGTGCATGCTGTTTTTAATTTATGTGCTGCATTTCCATCATTTGTTGGTATATTTTATCTAGTCAATACTGTTGAGCTCATGTGGTCACTCTTCACTTGAGGCCACATGTCGATCCATCTTGTTGATTATAGCTTTGTGGAGCCAACATATGGGTACCTAACTAACCCATTTATTTTACTCCTATATTTGAGTAGGTTGGCCTAGTCACACCCTCTTGTAGAGAGTACCCTAACCGTGAAGGATGTGCATAAATATAATGTACACGTCTGATTTGTACCATATTATTTAAGCAAACTCATTCATTCTTTGCTAGTGGGCACCTCTAAACAATTCTCTCTACTTCTTGTATTTCACTCTATTTATCTGGTTGACTGTTCTTAGATGAAGATATGCATGTGAATATTTGTCTTGTGATCTATATTGAGAGCTGTTATAAATCTACTGGTTTGATGACTGGACTAGGGTTTTGAAGAGATCACCATAGATCTACTATCTTATGCCTTCAACACTCAGTTAGAGTCAGTGATGAAAAGCATTCTCTCTTGTAATATTTCAAGCTTAACATCTAAGGATGGGACGTAGATTGGTTTTTCATCCAAAGAAGAAATCTGTTTGACTTCTGATATCTTTTTTGAAAATTATTTCCCATTAGCTAAGGAGTTTCTGTCTTTTAGCTTCTTTTATAAAGTATTTCTTATTGGTCAAGAAGTTATGTGCCATCTTGGTTTCCAACTTAATATTACTTTGCACTTACAACACAGTTTACAGATGGTACTACCTCTGCATTTTATAAGTTGTGGTAGGACGAGTTACATATTTGTTAAATTTGGACAACTAGGTCCAAACTCCATAGTAAGATGCTCAGATTAAGAGGCTAATATTTTTGTTGGATTCCTCTTTCTGAGAGGTGTAAAATCCATATAAAATATGTCTTAATCCGATGAGCAGAACTTATATTTTGAATTTATTATTTTCAATAAATTATATGTGCAAGGTCGGCTAGTTTTGTAATGTAGGCTCGCATGCCCAACATATGTGTCACACACCCTCATGATGGATATATATACAGGAAAAGTTGGAGAGATTTTCATCATCATCACAACTCTCATATTCCTCTCTCATCTTAGAGTACGAGCTACCAAGAAGGACGAGTTTCAGCCACACGTGTGAAGGACGAAGAGGACAAACTGTACGGCTAAGCTGAAGTACGGATTTGCTGCTGCTAGGGTTTCGCAGAAACTTTGACCAGCGTTGACTTTGGTCAACGCCTGGTCCAAACAAGCTGAAATTTGGTGGAAGGTTCGATTTATGAAGGCCGTACTACCTGGCACAAAAATCGAGGTCAAAGGGTTGACCGTTTTGCTGCTGCGTTGATTTTTAGCTTGCTGCCCCTGCGTTGACTTTTCAGGACATCGTTGACTTTTGCAGAGTTGACTTAGGTTGACTCATCTACAGATTGAAGGGTTGTTGTGACACATGCTGGGTTGGCTGACCAAAGGAGACTTTGCTGGTTGAAGCATCCTGTTGACCGCCGAAACGAACATACACATTTTTCCTGTTTCTGATTTGTCTTCTGTAAGATCTACTTATATGTTCTATCTGCATTTTGCTTAACTACTTGTATGATTGCTGAAAGAAAAGTGAAATTGCTACTAGCATAGAACATCTACAAAACTTAACATGGTATCGGAGCCGAGGTGAAGACAAACTCAATCTATAGCAATCATCATCGTGGAAATGGGTTCCACTAGTCTTGAATTCAAGGAGAATGACAAGCTGACCGGAAGTGATGACTTCCATCCCTGGAAGATGATATTAGATCTCAATTTAGAAGATCATGATCTCCTGGATCATGTGACAGGGAGGATTCAAGAACCTCCATCCAATGCCTCTGCTGCTGTTAGAAACAAGTATAAGAAGGGAGAAATCAAAGCAAAGCTGCTGATCAGGGAATCCATAAATAAGAGTCTCGTTGCCTACATATCTGAACTAGGCACATCCAAGGAGATGTATGACAAATTGATACTTATGTTTCAAGTAAACAATGTGAACCAAGTGCTATTCCTCAAGAACAAGTTGAAGAATATGAAGAAGGGCCGAGATGAGTCTGTTCAAACTTTCTTTCTGAAGTTGACCGAAACCAAGAACAATCTGCTAGCTATTGGGGAGATAATAGCTGATCGTGAGATGGTTCTCACCGCACTTGGAGGACTTCCATATGAATGGCAAGTATTCACAACTACTATTCTCAACAATAATAACATTCCTAACTTTGATGAGCTTCTGTCAAGATGTATGCAAGAAGAAACAAGGATGAAGGAATTTGATAATGAAAGAAATGCTGCCTATGGTGCTCATTCCCGAAAGAAGAACTCTTGTGGTTCTAAGGACAAAAGAAGGACAAAGACTCAAGAGAAGAAGGGTAAATGTTTCACCTGCCATAGGCCTGGACACTATGCTAGAGAATGCCCCTTCAAGAAGGATTCTCCCGATAGTGACGATAACAACAACAACCGAAGAAATGGGAATCGAAGAAATGACAAATCCAAAGGAAAGAGGAAGGCTCACTTTGGTGGAAACAATCAACCTTTTAAGAGGTCCAGAAATACCAGGTATGAGGAGTCTAATGTTGTTGATAAAAGAAATGAGTATATTCTGGTATCTGCTCTCTCAGCTGCATCTCTGCCCGACACTATGGATGTCTGGCTAATTGATAGTGGTGCCTCAAGACACTACACCGGATTCAAGGAAGCACTTTCTGACATGGTTGAAAGGGATACTAATTTAGAAATTATCCTTGGGGATAATGCCACTTATCCTGTGAAAGGGACCGGGACTGTGACCCTCCACTTGTCCCAAGGACAAGTCCTCCGTTTGCAAGATGTACTCTATGTACCCAAATTGAAGAAAAACCTTGTGTCTGTATCTGCCATGGACGACAAAGGATTCAATGTTACTTTCTCTAATGGAAAGGTGCTCATGTGGAAGAAGAGCTTCAAGGAAGCTATCTCAATTGGTTTTAGGGTTGGTACACTCTATCAGGTTGGAGGGAGTCCGTTGAGAGCTATGACTTGTGATACTATCCAACAAACCGAACTATGGCACCGAAGATTTGGACACCTTCATTACAAAGCCCTTCCCGAAGCAAGGAAGGTGGTGACAGGGATGCCTGATTTTGGAAATAATCATGAAGGTGTATGTAAGGGCTGTGCTGAAGGAAAACATACAAGGGGACCTTTCCCCTCAAGTGTCACAAAGACATCCGAGATATTGCAACTGGTTCATTCTGATCTTTCTGGTATGTTGCCTGTAACATCCCTGGGGGGATGTTCTTACTATATGACATTTATTGATGACTTCTCTCGCAAAACCTGGATATACTTCTTGAAGAAGAAGGATGAGGCTTTCATGTGGTTCCGTACATTCAAAGCCTTGGTGGAAAATATGACCGTAAAGAAGATCAAGATTTTGAGGACTGACAATGGCACTGAATATGAGTCAAATGAGTTCAAAGACTTTTGCAGAGAAGCTGGCATTAAGAGGGAGACTACCACTGCATATACTCCCGAGCAGAATGGTGTTGCTGAACGCAAGAATAGGACTATTGTGGAAGTTGCCCGTGCCATGCTTTGTGACCAGGGTCTACCAAAGTTTCTGTGGGGAGAAGCTGCAAATACTGCTGTGTACATTCAAAACCGATGCCCTCATTCCGCTTTGGACTCCAAAACTCCCGAAGAGGTTTTCTCTGGTAAGAAACCTGATGTCTCACATTTCAGAATTTTTGGATGTCCCGTCTATTTTCATGTGCCGAAAGAAAAGAGAAGTAAGCTGGATGCTACTGGGAAGAAAGGAATGTTTGTGGGCTATAGTGAGACTTCTAAGGCATATAGAGTCTATGTACCTGGTCAAAGGGAAGTAGAGATAAGCCATGATGTCACTTTTGACGAAGATGCTTCCTTGAAGAAAGTAGTAGATCTTCCTAGATCTGAAGAAAATCATGAAGAAAGACCTGGAAATCTGGAAGAACCCCAGGATGAGACTATGCCTGATATTGAAGGGCCAATGGACCCTATTGATCCAACCCCTTCACTAGGAAAGAGACCATCATGGCTCAGGGACACCCTCGAAGATGCTGAGGGTCATGCCGCCCCAAGGGGGACATTCCGAGAAAGCAAGAAGCCGTGTAGATACCAAGGGTATCTAGCTGCCATGAGTACTATTGTACAATCTGAACCTGGATCTTTTGAGGAAGCCATCAAGCATCAAGTTTGGAAGGATGCTATGCATGAAGAATATGAGTCTATTATAAAGAATGATGTCTGGGATGTGGTCCCGAGACCGAAGGACAAATCTGTTGTCACCGCTAAATGGCTCTACAAAATCAAACATGGATCTGATGGGAGTGCTGAAAAGTTTAAGGCAAGGTTTGTTGCCCGTGGCTTCTCTCAAAAGGTAGGAATTGACTATGACGATATATTTGCACCTGTGGCACGATATTCCACCATCCGATCAATCATAGCCCTTGCTGCTACACAAGGATGGAGTCTTCATCAGATGGATGTCAAGACCGCTTTTCTGCATGGTGCAATAAAGGAAGAGGTGTATGTAGAACACCCTCTGGGATTTGAAGTTCAAGATCGAGACACTTATGTCTGCAGGTTGAAGAAAGCCCTCTATGGGTTAAAGCAAGCACCCAGAGCTTGGTACGAGAGGATGGATAGTTACTTGATGAAGCCGGGCTTCACTCGAAGCAATGCTGATCCGAACCTATACTTCAAGGTTGTGAAAGAGAAGCCTCTCATTCTAGTGCTGTAGGTGGATGACCTCTTCCTGACTGGTGATGACCCTCTCATTCATCAATGTAAGAGGGAGCTTGCTGCTGAATTCGAGATGAAGGACCTAGGACTGATGCACTATTTCCTAGGCCTGGAGGTCTGGCAGAGACCTGGAGAGATTTTCCTTTCTCAAGGAAAATATATTGTGAAGCTTCGGGAAAGATTTGGGATGGTGGACTGTAAGTCCGTGTCGACACCGATGGAACTCAACTTTAAGAAGTTGAGTGGCAGCGCTGCTGGGCCTATCTTGGCCAATCCTACCGAGTATCGTCAACTCATAGGAGCTTTGATGTTCTTAGTGAACACCCGTCCGGACATATGTTTTGCAGTGAACACTTTGAGTCAACAGATGGTTGAGCCTCATCTTTTTCACTGGGTTGGTGCCAAGAATCTTTTAAGATATCTTCGGGGCACGATAAACCATGGGCTGAGATACACTGCCGGGAGTGTGATACTCCGTGGATATACCGATGCCGATTGGGCTGGCAGTGTGGTGGATCGTAAGAGCACATCTGGATGCTGCTTCAATCTTGGTTCTGCTTCGATCTCATGGATGAGCAGGAAGCAGAAGTCGGTGGCTTTGAGCACCGCGAAGGCCGAATACATTGCTGCTAGTATGGCCTGTTGTGAAGCAGTTTGGTTGCGGAAGCTCTTTAGTGAGCTGTTTGGACATGTGCTAGATACCACTGTGATACTCTGTGATAATCAGAGTGGGATTCGTATGACCGAGAATCCTGTGTTCCACGACCGATCCAAGCATATTGATATCAGGTACCACTTTATCCGGGATATGGTACAGCGAGGCGCCGTAAGGCTCGATCATATAGGAACTGATGAGCAGGTCGCGGATATTCTCACTAAGCCCCTCGGGAAGGTCAAGTTCCTAACCTTCCGTGAGAGTCTTGGTGTCATGGAAAGACCCTATGATGTGGGTCCTGTTGGACGATGAGCTCTGGGAGCTCTGGGGGGCTTTGGGGAGAGCTTCTTGGAGCTATGGGCAACCACAAGGCTAGGCTTGCCAACCTTGGTGGTGTGCTTGGACCCCACCGTTGTGATTTTGAGTTGGTACACCTCTCATTTTCTGTGCCCCGTATGCATCCTACCCATTGAGTTCAGGGCTCATGGGAAGTACCTCTCATTTGGCCAATGAGGTGTGGAAAAGTTAGAGACTATTAGCAAAGACCGATGGACGCATCAGAGATTGCCGTACTCTCTATCTAGGATGGCACGGTCCAACCACTTGATCTGGGATCAAGATTTGTGAGGTCTGGGACCTCTGGACTGACTATGTCAGTCGGGGGATGATGTCTTTGTGACTAACCCACTTCTGTTCTGAAATAAAGAAGCCAGCAAAGAAAGTTTCGGCGGGATGACGCACGATGTTGATTGCACTAATAGATGGAGTTCTCCCTAGTTGAGAGGGAGTGTTAAATTTGGACAACTAGGTCCAAACTCCATAGTAAGATGCTCAGATTAAGAGGCTAATATTTTAGTTGGATTCCTCTTTCTGAGAGGTGTAAAATCCATATAAAATATGTCTTAATCCGATGAGCAGAACTTATATTTTTAATTTATTATTTTTAATAAATTATATGTGCAAGGTCGGCCAGTTTTGTAATGTAGGCTCGCATGCCCAACAGATGTGTCACACACCCTCATGATGGATATATATACAGGAAAAGTTGGAGAGATTTTCATCATCATCACAACTCACATATTCCTCTCTCATCTTAGAGTACGAGCTATCAAGAAGGACGAGTTTCAGCGACACGTGTGAAGGACGAAGAGGACAAACTGTACGGCTAAGCTGAAGTACGGATTTGCTGCTGCTAGGGTTTCGCAGAAACTTTGACCAGCGTTGACTTTGGTCAACGCTTGGTCCAAACAAGCTGAAATTTGGTGGAAGGTTCGATTTATGAAGGCCATACTACCTGGCACAAAAATCGAGGTCAAAGGGTTGACCGTTTTGCTGCTGCGTTGACTTTTAGCTTGCTGCCCCTGCGTTGACTTTTCAGGACAGCGTTGACTTTTGCATAGTTGACCTGGGTTGACTCATCTACAGATTGAAGGGTTGTTGTGACACATGCTGGGCTGGCTGACCAAAGGAGACTTTGCTGGTTGAAGCATCCTGTTGACCGCCGAAACGAACATACACATTTTTCCTGTTTCTGATTTGTCTTCTGTAAGATCTACTTATATGTTCTATCTGCATTTTGCTTAACTACTTGTATGATTGCAGAAAGAAAAGTGAAATTGCTACTAGCATAGAACATCTACAAAACTTTACAATATTCAAATTAAAGCTAATGCTTTTTGCTTGTCCAAAATGCTAACAATGTACCTATGTCTGCATGTTCAGCCCTTATTGCAGAAATGCATGCAATAAGGTAATTGCTTCTTTTCTTTTACATATATATCTTCTGTATAATCTGAGGAATATTTGCTCAATACAAACTTAATATCGCTTCGCTTCTACAGTTTTTGTAAGATCAATGGCACATAAATTGTAACATTCCGTATTTTGACCCATGCTTTTGTAACATCAAATATCACTGACTCTAGCGTGGGGAAACCACAGCTGGCTGCCACTGTTTAAGTCTTAAGCAGTTGGTAATTATTAATTAAAATTAATTAAACTCACTGAAGGAAGGGACAACCTGTTGATTTTTTGGGTAGCATCGGATGTGCTTTAGCTCCGAAATTTTGTGGACGAGCTAGAACACATGAGATCTCCAAGACCCAGAAATTGTTTGGAGAAATTTCACCCTGAGCGTAAGTTATTCAAATAATTAATTATTTTAAATGGAGCCTAAGTTAAAACTTAGGGAATTTAAATAATTAAAGTGAATTAATTTAAACATGTGGGTGAGAAGCTTCTAAGTGACGAAGATCAAGTCTTTTCTAATCTTAGCCTTCGATTAGAGATTAGATCATGACCGTTGATTCATTAACAGGAAAAGTATAAAGGAAGGTTTGAGGGTCAGCTGGAGAACACACACAGAGTCTAAATCCAGAGATCGAATTCTTCTGATGGAGCAGTACTCGGACGAAGATTAGATCCGAGTGATTCAGTGCAGTAGTGAGGGGCAGAAGCAGTGGTTGGTCGAAAGACCAAAAGTACATTGCGGAGAGGCAGCAGAGACGCAGAGGAACCAGCGCAATCACCAGGAGAGGTGACGTAGACTCTAGAGAGGGTGACGCAGCCCACACAGGGCTCACGCAGGAGCTGTGCAGTGGCTCCAAGGGATAGTCCAGAAATTGCGGAGATCAGGGTTTCTAAGCCAGCAGGGCTGAAACTCAATTTTCTGAGAATCAGATCAGCGCAGAGAAGGGGTGACACAATCTTCAGCTAGACCCACGCAGGTCTACGCATCTACTGCGTAGAGGTAGCGTAGAGGCAGCTGGGGTTTCAACAGTTTTTGAGCCGGATCAGCTGGGACTTGCAGTGTGAGGTAAAACTCACAAATTTTTCTGTCTCCCAAGGATATTCTTTGTTGGGTGAGTTGGATTATGGCACCCTAGATGTACTCATATTATTGTTGCTTAATAATATAAACCCTCAGATCTGCTACACCGGTTTTCCCACATTGCGTTTTTCCGGTGAAGTTTGTCTGAAAATAAGTGTGTCCTTTGTCTTAATGCCTCATTTATTTTTCAGTACTTGATCTGTATAGTTGTGTAGGCTACAGTGTATTTACATTAATATTTTCTTGGTGTATTAAAAAAATAACTTGTTAATTGAATGAAAACAAGTAGGTAATGTAAATCAGATTTCTGCAGTACGATTTCTGCAACTTAGATTCATAAATTTTCACATGGTATTGGAGTTGTTGCAAATCAAGTAGAGCTTAAGTCATCAGCGAAAGGATGAAGAAAAAATTGCTGCAAGAAAGCAGCTGTCTCGAGTGACAGCGTTGAACCAGAAAGAGGCAGAGGAAGGGTGATGCAGTCACCAGAGGGGCTCACACAGAGCCTGTGTCAGACAACTAGGGTGACGTTGTAGCTGCAGCATAGGCAACACAGTGTTTGTTGGGCCAGCGCAGAGGTTTTGAGCCTCATTCATTCCGTTGTCATGGCTAGCTGGAGTTGTTGGTAGTGCATTGTTTCTGTTGGTGCAGAACAATGTCTAGTGGGGCAGTGGCAAAGTAGAGGGAAGCAGTTCCTTAGAAGACTTCTTGCCAAGAAGTCTAGATCCAGTGTTGATCAGCAGCAAAGAGTGATCAGAGAGGAGTGTTTCGACATAAGTTCGCAAAAGGATTTTTGTAAAGGAAATCAATTTTCAGAGGGAGCTTGTTTCTTAGAGGGTTTCTATCACCAAAGAAACCCAGATCCGAGTTTTGTTGGGGCAGCAGCAAAAGAGGGAGAATAGAACCAGTTCGACATTTTCTTATTGAGTAGAGATGGCCACACATGGACTAAGGGATTAGGACAAGTTGGATGGAGCATCCAACTTTGTCATATGGAAAGCCAGGATCTTGTTAGTTTTGGATGAACATCGCATCAAGGATCATGTCTTGAATGTAGTTGTTGTCCCTGTTGATGCTAATCCTCTCAAGAAGTACAAGGAGGCTCAAGCGAAGGAAAAACGCATTATCATGGACGGGGTCAAGGATTGTATTATTCCACATATTTCCGAGAAGAACACAACAAGGGAAATGTGGACTTCCTTGACCATTATGTACCAGGGTGTTGAGATTTTGTGTATTTGGGGTATCATCAGTTGTGCTTTAGCTCCCAAATTTTGTGGAGGGACTAGAGTACACTTGATCTACAAGACCCAGAAAGGGATTTCAGAAATTTCATCTAGTTTGGGAGTTATTTAATTAATTAATTATTTTAATGTATTTCCTAAGTCTAAACTTAGGAAAATGAAATAATTAAAGTTAATTAAATTAAACATGTGATGAAATTATCTTAAGTCACATGGATCAAGCTTTCTTTTAATCTTAGCCATTGATTCAAGATCTGATCATGGCCGTTGGTTTCCTAACGAGAAAAGTATAAAGGAAAGGCTTGGGGTCATTTGTAAAGACACACAGAGTCAGAGCACTGAAGCTAAGCTGAGATTCTAGGGTAGGTTTGCTAAGAATTCTCAGAAGTGTTTCAGCTACAGAGAGGGGAATTTAGAAAAAGGGGATGATTTGATCCCAATGTCTAGAGTCAGCAAGAGACAGAGATCAGCTCAGAGAGGCAGTGCAGAGAAGTAGGAGAGCAACAACAAAGAGGGCAGCAACTGTGCTACGCAGGTGCTGCACAGTCCCTCCCAAGGTAGCATGATTTAGCTGGAAACCCTCAGGGGTTACGCAGAGACCCTAAGGGGCAGCATAAGGACTGCGTCACCCAGTCTTAGGTAATGCAGCCCTTTCCAAGCCAGAGCTGAGGGACGTAGGGGCTTCCGAGGCTGACGCAGGGGATTTAGGGGCAGCGCTGGGGTTTCTAGGGCCTAATTTTGGCTGAGTTCTGTAAATCCCATTTGAGGGTGTGGATCAGTCATTATTTTGGCTTCAAAACAGCCAATGAGTTGCAGATTTATTATTTCTTTGTCGGGTTTTCCAGATCTAGAACCCAGATTTGCTGTATTCAAAAAATTCTTAATAATTAAACCGTCTAGCAGCCAACAGACCGGTTTTCCCGCATTGGGTTTTTCCGGGGACTATTTGTCCAGAAAATCACTATGTCAATTTGTTATGTGTGCATGTACTTTTTCTAGATCTGAATTGGTGAAATTTTGTTATGTTTTTTGCTTCGATATTAATCTGAATTTTCAGCTTTATAACTTAATTAAGTAGGAGGTGCATAACCAGATCTAACAGTAGATTTTTGCATAAGTGTAACATACAAAAACTTCACATGGTATCAGAGAAATTACAAATCTAGGAGGGTCACCTTCAAAATACTGAAGGTTCTTGTTGCAGAAAGCAGCAAAAGAGCAGCAAAGGGCAAATCTGAAGGGACAGATAGTTTTCAGAGCAGCAAAAGTTACAAGAGGGACTGCTCTCAATGCAGTCACAGATGAGTGGGAAACCTTTGTTCAAAGTATCATGGGCAGATCGGACCTCCCAGATTGGGACAACTTGTGGGCAATTCTGTGTCAAGAAGAACTCTGCAGAATCACCAAGAAGCAGTACAACTCTGGATTGAGCAAAGTGAAGAAGGAAGATGAAGAAGATGCAACCTTGGCATCAAAGAGGCAGCAGGGAAATAAGAAGAGAGATCTTTCAAAGATCAAGTGCTTCCAGTGTGGTGAAATGGGACATTTTTCCAGCAATTTTCCTCAGAAGAAAAGGGACAAGGAAGCTTCTTCTTCTGAGGCTGTTATGGCGGATGATGGGTCGGAAGATTATGCAGCCATGAGCACTCATGAACCACGAAAGTGGGGCGACATGGATATGTAGAGGAGCTATAGAATGAAGGCGATATCCTTGAGCAGCTCATCTCTTGGATCACATGCGAGCTACGGCAGCGTTAAGACAGTAGAGAGACAAGTGGAGCAGTGGGTGCATAGATCACGGATGGAGCAGAGGCAGAACTGAAGGCTAGAAGGAGCAATGTAGTGCAGATGCAGCAACAACGTAGGGGTTGATGTGACTTCAGCAATGCAGAGTAGAGTTGCAACAGTGTGGAGGCTTCAGGAGGATAGCGCAGCAAAACAACAATGTGAGGGATTTCAACACAAGCGGTTGATGTGACTTCAACAATGCAGAGGGTGTTGAGATTTTGTGTATTTGGGGTAGCATCAATTGTGCTCTAGCTCCCAAATTTTGTGGAGGGACTAGAGTACACTTGATCTACAAGACCCAGAAAGGGATTTGGGAAATTTCATTCGGTTTAGGAGATATTTAATTAATTAATTATTTTAATGTATTTCCTAAGTCTAAAATTAGGAAAAGGAAATAATTAAAGTTAATTAAATTTAACATGTGATGAAATTGGCTTAAGTCACACGGATCAATATTTCTTTAAATCTTAGCCATTGATTTAAGATCTGATCATGGTCGTTGGTTTCCCAACAACAAAAGTATAAAGGAAAGGCTTGGGGTCATTTGTAAGAAACACAGAGGCAGAGCACTGAAGCTAAGCTGAGATTCTAGGGCGGGTTTGCTAAGAATTCTCAGAAGTGTTTCCGCTGCAGAGAGGGGAATTTAGGCCAAGGGGATGATCTGATCCCTGAGTCTAGAATCAACAAGAGGCAAAGATAAGCTCAGAGAGGCAGCGTAGAGAAGCAGGAGAGTAGCAGCAGAGAGGGCAGCAACTGTGCTATGCAGGTGCTGCACAGTCCCTCCTAGGGTAGCGTAATTTAGCGGGAAGCCCTCAGGGGTTACACAGAGACCCTAAGGGGTAGCGTAAGGACTGCATCACCCAGTCTGGGGTAACGCAGCCCTTTCCAGGCCAGCACTGAGGGACGCGCAGGCTTCAGAGGCAACACTGGGGTTTTTAGGGCCTAATTTTGGCTGAGTCTTGTAAATCCCGTTTGAGGGTGTGGATCAGTGATTATTTTGGCCTCAGAACAACCAGAGAGCTGCAGATCTATTATTCTCTGTCGGGTTTTCCAGATCTAGAACCCAGATTTGTTGTATTCAAAAAATTCTTAATAATAAAACCCTCCAGCAGCCAACAGACCGATTTTCCCGCATTGGGTTTTTCCGAGGACTATTTGTCCAGAAAATCACTGTGTCACTTTGTCTATGTGTGCATGTACTTTTTCTAGATCTGGATTGGTGGAAGTCTGTTATGTGTTTTGCTTCGATATTAATCTGAATTTACTCAATTAATAACTTAATTAAGTAGGAGGAGCATAACCAGATTTAACAGTAAGATTTATACATAAGCATAAGATTCAGAAATTTTTACATGGTAACGGAGCAATTGCAGATCTAGGAGGGTCACCAGCAGAAGACTGAAGTTTCTTGCTATAGAAAGCAGCAGGAAAAGGCAGTAGAAGGGAAAATCTGGAGGGACAACGCAGTTTTCAGAGCTGCAGAAGTTACGCAAAGGGCAGGGTGATGCAGTCCAACGCTGTCTCACAGCAAGCCCATGAAATTACTGCGCAAAGGCAACGTAGAGGCAGTGCTGGGATTGTCTGAAGTCAACCAGTGTGACGCAGATTTGAAGTTGTCAGATCCAGAAGAAGCCTAAAGCAATGTTGCAGAAATTCAAAAGGTGCTGGTGGGGTTAAATTTCTGAAGTTTTCAGATCTTGAGCCTAAGCACTAGTGACAAAGAGCGGGAGGAGATCAACTTCTCAGAAAGTTTCTAGCCAAAGAAACTTGCAGATTGATTAGAGGATCAAAGAGAGTTGAATCATTGTTGATTTGGCAGATTTCCAAAAAGGGAAATCAGTTGTCAGAGGGAGTAGAGGGTGCCCAATTTGTAAAGGACCCTAGATCCAGATCTCTAGTATAGAGAGAAGGAGCTCTGACAGATTCACTGAGCAAATGGCCGAAGATGATGTAGCCATGAGCGCTCATGAACCTCAAAAGTGGGGAGGCATGGATCTATAGAGCAGCTACAGAATAAGGCGGGATACTTGATCAGCTCATCTCTTGGATCACATGCGAGCTACGACAGCCTTAAGACAGTAGCGGGACAAGTGGAGCAGTGGGTTCATAGATCACAGATGGAGCAGAGGCAGATTTGAAGGCTGGAAGAAGCAGCGCAGTGCAGATGCAGCAGCAGCATAGAAGCAACAACAACGTAGGGGCTGATGTGACTTCAGCAGCGCAGAGCAGAGTTGCAGCAGCGTGGAGGCTTCAGGAGGACAGCGCAACACAGCAGCAACGTGAGAGATTTCAGCACAAGGGGCTGATGTGACATCAGCAGTGCAGAGGGAGTCTGCTTACGTAGTGCAGAGCTGTTGTTGTGCATCATATTTCAGATGCCAGCACAGATCAACAGCCTATGGAGCTTCAATGATGAGGATGCAGCCCAACTGACTTGTCCGTCAAATATTGGGCAAGAGATTCAATTATTTCTCTCAACAACTGAAGTTGCAGTGCAACAGACCAACAATGGTAGTGCTATGAGCAACCCAAATGCAACAAATTGAGAGGGAGCTGCAGTACAGATGTTGCAGTGGCAGTGGCAGCAGTACATAATGGCAACAGTAGTGCAGAGTTGAGTGGTAGTAGGCCAAGCATCAACAACACAGAACCAGTGCCCAAAATCTTGTAATGCATCGTGTGATGTATTGGTAGAGCACACTCCTGATGCTAAGAGGAAGTGTTGATATTTTGTGTATTTGGGGTAACATCAATTGCGCTCTAGCTCCCAAATTTTGTGGAGAGACTAGAGTACACTTGATCTACAAGGCCTTGAAAGGGATTTGGGAAATTTCATCTGGTTTAAGAGATATTTAATTAATTAATTATCTTAATGTACTTCCTAAGTCTAAACTTAAGAAAAGGAAATAATTAAAGTTAATTAAATTAAACATGTGATGAAATTGTCTTAAGTCACACGGATCAAGCTTTCTTTTAATCTTAGCCATTGATTCAAGATCTGATCATGGCCATTGGTTTCCCAACGATAAAAGTATAAAGGAAAGGCTTGGGGTCATTTGTAAGAAACACAGAGGCAGAGCACTGAAGCTAAGCTGATATTCTAGGGCGGGTTTGGTAAGAACTCTCAGAAGTGTTTCAGTTGCAGAGAGGGGAATTTAGGCGAAGGGGATGATCTGATCCCAGGGTCTAGAATTAGCAAGAGGTAGAGACCAACTCAGAGAGGCAGCGCAGAGAAGTAGGAGAGCAGCAGCAGAGAGGGCAGCAACTGTGCTACACAGTCCCTCCCATGGCAGCGTTATTCAACTTGAAGCCCTCAGGGGTTGCACAGAGACCCTAAGGGGCAGCGTAAGGACTGCGTCACCCAGTCTGGAGTAACACAGCCCTTTCCATGCCAATGCCAAGGGACACAGGGCTTCAGAGGCTAACGTAGGGACTTTAGGGCCTAATTTTGGCCGAGTCTTGTAAATCCCATTTGAGGGTCTGGATCAGTCATTATTTTGGCTTCAGAACAGCCAGAGAGCTGCAGATCTATTATTTCTCTGTCAGGTTTTCCAGATCTGGAACCCAGATTTGCTGTATTCAGAAAATTCTTAATAATAAAACCCTCCAGTAGCCAACAGACCGGTTTTCCCACATTGGGTTTTTCTGGGGACTATTTGTCCAGAAAATCACTATGTCACTTTGTCTATGTGTACATGTACTTTTTCTAGATCTAGATTGGTGAAATTATATTATGTGTTTTGCTTCGATATTAATCTGAATTTATTTAGTTAATAACTTAATTAAGTAGGAGCATAACCAGATTTAACAGTAAGATTTCTGCATAAGCATAAGATTCGGAAATTTTCACAGAGAGAGTCTGCTTACGTAGTGCAGAGCTGTTGTTGTGCATCATCCTTCAGATGCCAGCATAGATCAGCAGCCTGTGGAGCTTTAGTGACGAGGATGCAACCCAACTGACTTGTCTATCAAAGATTGGGCAGGAGATTCAGTTGTTTCTCTCAACAACTGAAGTTGCAGTGCAGCAAATCAACAGTGGCTGTGCTATGAGCAGCACAGATGCAGCAAATTGGGAGGGAGTTGCAGTACAGATGTTGCAGTGGCAGTGGCAGAGTCATGGGCAGCAGTAGTGCAAAGTTGAGTGGCAGCAGGCCAAGCATCAGCAGCACAGAACCAATACCCAAAATCTTGTAATGCATAGTGTGATGTATTGCTAGAGCACACTCTTGATGCTAAGAGGGAGTGTTGAGATTTTGTGTATTTTGGGTAGCATCAGTTGGTGCTCTAGCTCCCAAATTTTGTGGAAGGACTAGAGTACACTTTATCTATAAGACCCAGAAAGGGATTTGGGAAATTTCATCTGGTTTGGGAGTTAATTAATCAATTAATTATCTTAATGTATTTCCTAAGTCTAAACTTAGGAAAATGAAATAATTAAAGTTAATTTAATTAGACATGTGATGAAATTGTCTTAAATCACACGGATCAAGCTTTCTTTTAATCTTAGCCATTGATTCAAAATCTGACCATGGTCGTTGGTTTCCCAACGATAAAAGTATAAAGGAAAGGCTTGGGGTCATTTGTAAAGACACAGAGGCAGAGCATTGAAGCTAAGTTGAGATTCTAGGGCAGGTTTGCTAAGAATTCTCAGAAGTGTTTCAACTGCAAAGAGGGGAATTTAGACAAAGGGGATGATCTGATCCTAGTGTCTAGAATCAGCAAGAGACAGAGATCAGCTCAGAGAGGCAGCGCAGAGAAGCAAGAGAGCAGCAGTAGAGAGGGCAACAATTGTGCTACGCAGTCCCTCCCAAGGCAACGTGATTCAACTGGAAACCTCAGGGGTTACGCAGAGACCCTAAGAGGCAGCGTAAGGACTGCGTCACCCAGTTTGGGGTAACGCAGCCCTTTCCAAGCCAGCGGTGAGGGACGCAGGGGCTTCAGAGGCTAACGCAGGGGCTTCAGGGGCAGTGTTGGGGTTTCTAGGGCCTAATTTTGGCTGAGTTCTGTAAATCCCGTTTGAGGGTGTGGATCAGTCATTATTTTGGCTTCAGAACAACCAGTGAGTTGTAGATCTATTATTTCTCTGTCAGGTTTTCTAGATCTGGAACCTAGATTTGCTTTATTCAGAAAATTCTTAATAATAAAACCCTCCAGTGGCCAGCAGACTGGTTTTCTCGCATTGGGTTTTTCCAGGGACTATTTGTCCAGAAAATCACTGTGTCACTTTGTCTATGTGTGCGTGTACTTTTTCTAGATCTGAATTGGTGAAAGTCTGTTATGTGTTTTGCTTTGATATTAATCTGAATTTTCAGCTTAATAACCTAATTAAGTAGGAGGAGCATAACCAGATCTAACAGTAGATTTCTGCATAACTGTAACATACAGAAACTTCACACAGGGAACTTCCGTCCAGTGGAAGATGTTGCTTGAGAATCAGCTGAGACTGTTTCAGATGCAGAAGGGAGAAGAGATAGACCCCTTCCTTATCAGATTGCAAGCGATCCGAGATCAACTAGCTTCCGTAGGAGCTACACCAGATGATGGACTTATGGTCAGGACTGCCCTGCTTGCAGTCACTAAAGACTAGGAAACCTTTGTCCAAGGTATTTTGCGCAGGGTCTCTCTTCAAAAATGCGAGGAGATGTGGGTAGCTCTTCGACAGGAGAGATTAGAAGGTTGACCAAGGGCGGAAGCAGCAACACGGGGATCAAAATCAAGGAGGAAGAGGAAGATGTGGCTCTTGCATCTAAGAGACAACATGGGCAGCAGAGAAGGAAGAAGAAGGACCTCTCGAAGGTCAGATGCTTCAGGTGTCGAGAATTGGGACATTTTGCCACACAATGCCCTCTTAAGAAGAAGGGCAAAGAAAAATCTGACTCAAAGGCTGCTGCAGCAAAGGATGATGATGGGGATGCTGATGATTGTGCCATGAGTGCTCTTGTAACTCGAGAGAAGAGGTGGGGCGGCATTGATCTGTAGGTCTTGAACTGTAGTAAGGGGCAGGATCCTTGAGGTGCCCAAACACTTGGATCACATACGGCTACGGAAGCCCTTAATGACAGTAGCAGAATAACGGGTGTTAGTTGATGCAAGGGATTATGGAGAAACAGTGGCAAAGCTAGAGTGTCGAAGTCTGAATCAGCGCAGAGCAGAGGCAGCAGTAGCGTAGAAGCAACAATGCAGTGCACAATGGTGTAGCACAGTGCAGTGACATCAAAGGCTCAGTGCAGATTAGCAACAGAGGTAGTTCCAACATCAAGGAGTATTCAAACTGACCAGTATGTCGGATTTGGGAGGCTTTTCAGTTGCTTAACGCTCAACAACTGAGTTGCAGTGCAACAGTTAGCAGTGGCAGTGCTATGGGCAGCATGATGTAGCATTTTGAGAGGGAGTTGCAGTACAGATGTAGCAGTGACAGTGGTAGAGTCATGGGCAGCAGTACAGATAGCAACATCGCAGTGGATGAGGGGCAATAGGTCGAGCATCAACAACGCAGAGGAACGATGTTGTGGACCAGGGTGATGCTTCTGGTGAAGAAGTATTGCTAGAGCACATTCCTCGCTAAGAGGGAGTCTTGATTTTTGGGCTAGCATTTGATGTGCTCTAGCTCCGAAATTTTGTGGAGGGGATAGAATACATGAGATCTCCAAGACCTAGAAATCGTTTGGAGAAATTCCACCCGGAGCTTAAGTTATTCAAATAATTAATTATTTTAAATGGAGCCTAAGTTAAAACTTAGGGAATTTAAATAATTAAAGTGAATTAATTTAAACATGTGGGTGAGAAGCTTCTAAGTGACGAAGATCAAGTATTTTCTAATCTTAGCCGGCGATTAGAAATTAGATCATGACCGTTGATTCATCAACAGGAAAATTACAAAGGAAGGCTTGAGGGCCAGTTGGAGAACACACATAGAGTCTGAATCTAGAGATCGAATTCTTTTGACGGAGTAGTACTCAGACAAAGATCAAATCTGAGTGATTCAGTTCAGTAGTGAGGGGCAGAAGCAGTTGTTGGTTGGAGGACCAAGAGTACATTATAGAGGGGCATTAGAGACGCTGAGGAACCAACGCAGCCACCAGGAGAGGTGACGCAAACCCCAGAGAGGGTGGCGTAGGCTCATGCAGGGGCTACGCAGTGGCTCCAAGGGACAGTCCAAAAATTGCTGGAGATCGGGGTTTCTAAGCCGGTAGGGCTGAAACTCGATTTTCTGAGAGGCAGTTTAATGCAGAGAAGGGGTGACGCAGTCTTCAGCTAGACCCATGCAAGCCTACACATCTACTGCAGATAGGCAGCATAGAGGCATTTGGGGTTTCACCAGCTTCTGATCCAGATCAGCGAGGACTTGCAATGTGAGGTAAAACTCACAAATTTTTCTGTCTGCCAAGGATATTCTCTGTTGGGTGAGCCGGATTATGGCACCCTAGATGTGCTCAGATTAATGCTGCTTAATAATATAAACCCTCAGATCTGCTGCACCGGTTTTCCCACATTGGGTTTTTCCGGGGACGTGTGTTCGGAAATAAGTGTGTCCGATGTCTGAATGCCTCATTTATTTTTCAATACTTGATCTGTATAGTTGTGTAGGCTGCAGTGTATTTACATTAATATTTTCTTGATGTATTCAGAAAATAACTTGTTAATTTAATGAAATCAAGTAGGTAATGTAAATCAGATTTCTGCAGTAGGATTTCTGCAACTTAGATT